>CM038214.1:31128009-31713925 GCA_021442155.1 Cymbidium sinense
CCCTAGTGGAAGGTTCACTTACAACTTTCTGCAAACTAATCATCGGGGTCATGGTAGGGACATATGCTATCTGACCAAAAGCGACTACTAAGCGAGGAGCCCTGAGGAATGATTGGAATCATACTTGAAGCAATTAGGAGGGAAGGAGCTGCTAAGGGACTTATCCTAAATCTCAAATATACTCGACCCAGTTAGTGCACGAAGGTTAATCCAAGAAGAAAGTGTAGCAGACTCACATCCTTTTAAACAAAGCCAACATGAGGTAACACCATATAGTAAATACCAAACTAACAAGGTGCTCATTAGTGCGGTGGCTAAGGAAGCAAAGCATAGCAGACTTACATCCTCTAAAGAAAGAAGACCACTGGGTGACACACTAGTAGGGTAACACGTCAGCCTGACCTAGAGCAGTTATTGAGTGAGTGCTGCCAGGGGCTTTATCTCAACTCAGAGTAGCCCGAGATAAAAGATATGTGTTTATTTTATATGTTTATGTGAAGTTTATGTTTGTGTTGAGTCGATGAAGGATAGGATGGTGTTCAAATTCCTTACACCTATCCTAAACACATCGTGGCAGATTCACAAATAAGAATACTTTCAACATGGAAGACATTGAATTCAAAATGGAATTTTCAAAGATGATAATTCTTTTCAAACTTGATTTATAATATTTCTTTAAGTATAGCTCATTGATTGGAAGCATTGGGTGCTCTCCCTTATGATTAATAAGTTGATAAGATCTTCCTTGGTAGGCCTTCTCTATGAGAAAAAGGCATTACCAAGTGGGTTCAAACTTTCCTCCTATCTTACGAGAGGCAACAATCGGTCTCCTTAGAACTAAAATAAGCTCTCCTACTTGAAAAGCTCTAGGATGGACCAACTTGTTGTGAGCTTCATTTTAGCTTTATACAACTCGAGGTTTTGGCATGCCCGAAAGAATCTCTCCTCAAAGCTCTTCCAACTTAACATTCATTCACTATGATCTTGCTACCCATAAGTATCCTTAGTGATGATAGTTGGACTTCTAATGGTAGAATGGCTTCAAACCCATACACTAAAGAGAAAGAAGTAGAGTGAGTTGGAGTTCTATATATGGTGCGGTAGGTCCACAAGGAACCAACTAATTGCTCTTGTCACTATCACTTGTTGTTGTCGAGTGTCTTCTTCAGTATTTGGATGAGAGTTTTGTTGAAAGCTTCTGCTAAGTTATTTGCCCTCATGTAGTTGATTATAGAATATCTCCAATCTATGCTGAGTCTCTGAGAAAAGTTATTGATCTCGGTGCTCTTAAATGCAGTGCCATTATCAGATCTAATTCATTGAGGCACTCTGAACCTATATATGATATGATTCCTAAAAAACTGGAGCACATGCTGAGCTATGACCTCTTTGAGTGAAATTGACTTCGCCCATTTAGAAAAGTAGTGAGTAGCAGCTAAGATGAACTAATGACCCTTGGAAGAAGGAGTATCAATCAGACATACTATGTTGATACCCCAACACTCGAATGGCCATGAGGCCAATGTAGGATGTAGAATGTTGGGTGGTTAGTGTAGGACCACACCGTGTATTTGACATTGGTGGCATCGCCTAGCCATATCCATGCAATCTTTGATCATTGACGTCCAAAAGTATCCTAGTCTCTTGATCTTGGCTTGCATCTTCGGACCAAATTGGTCAGCTCCACATAATTTAATTGTACCTCAATCATGATCTTATGGGTTTCATACTTGTCTATACAACATAACCACATATGATCAAAAAACTACTAGTATAAGACACCATCCACAAGAGCATAGAAAAGTTCTCTCTGCTTCATCTGATGGGCTTGGGACTTCTCTTGAGGAAGTTTGCCTTTATTTAAGTAATCCATGAATGGTTGCCTCCAATAAAACTTCTCATCCTTCTTGGTAATGGGAACCTCCCCTTCAAGAGAGTACTTTTTGATGAGTTCAATATCATTAAGGGATACAACTTTTCTATTTTGGACCTTTATTGATATGGACCCATCCTCCAGACATGTCAACTCCTTGGCAAGCTTGGCTAAAGCATACACTACGGTGTTCTCTCCTCGAGGAATCTTATAAATGGTAACCTCTAGGATTTGGGCTATTAACTCCATGGTGTACTTGTGGTAGTGATGGAGCTTGGGCTTTAAAATCTTATAGGACCCAATGATTTGGTTGATAACTAGCTGAGAATCCCTGAAGATGTTGATGTTTTGGATGCTTAGAGTAATGGATAACTTCATACCGGCAATCAGAGCCTCATATTCAGCATCATTTTTGGTCCTAGGATTGGACAAATGATATGAGAATCTCATCACATTGTGGTCTAGAGTTAAGAGAACTATTCCTACCCCTACCTTTCTTGGAATAGTAAATTATGGTTCTTCTCCACTTTTAGATGAAGCTGCACCATCAAAGTACATCTCCCAATGGTGAATGCTAGTACCCCGTAAGTTTATGATTTGTTCATTGAGGAAATCATCACTAAGTGAAGAGTCAATAAGAAGTGGGTGTGTTACTAAGAAATCCGCTAGTGCTTGTCCTTTCACTGCACGGAGGGGTACAAAGGTAATGTCAAACTGCGAGAGAATCATGGACCATCATGCTGATTGTCTGGATAGTTTTAATCGTGTCTGAGATACTATAGTAGATCGATCCTAGAGATTAAGTTCACATTATGAGGAAGCATGTAGAGCTGTAGCTTTTTGGATGCAAGGATTAAAGCTAGGCAATGATTATCAATGGGTGGATAATTAGCCTCAGTAGAGATTAGACAATGGCTGAGGTAGTAGAGTGCATTTTTCTTCCCTTCAACATTGGCTTGGGCCAACAAAGCACCAAGGGTGTAATGTATGAGCGGCATGCCCGGTCTAGGGGCTGTTGGAACTGGTGGCTACATTAGGTAATGCTTGATGTCTTCGAAGGCATGCTCACACTTGTCATCCCACTTAAACTTCGCTTCCTTTTTGATAAGTGCTGAGAATGGCTGACATCTTCCTGATAGGTTGGATATAAAGTATCTTAGATACTCCAATTTCCCTTGAAATAATCTGAGTTGAGTTAAACTTTTAGGGGGTGGCATTTCTAATATCGCCTTGATTATCTTCTAATCAATTTCAATTCCCTAGTGTTAGACGACAAACCCAAGGAATTTCCCTAAAGCTACTCTGAATGCACACTTTAGGGGGTTCATTTTGAGGTTAAATTATCTTAACTATTTGAAAATTACTCTTAAATCAAAGAGATGGCCTTTTTTTTTCTCTACTTTTGATCATGAGATCTCAACATAGCACTTAACTTGATGACACATAGCCCAGCATTTTTAAGGCTGAAAGGCATGACCCTATAGCAAAAAATTCTGATTGGGAGTTCTAAAAGTAGTGTTTCTTTCATCTTCAGGGGCCATCTCTATTTAGTTGTATCAAGATGAGCCATCCATGAAAGAGAAGACTGCATGAGATGAGGCATTGTTCACCATCAACTACTGGACTGGTAGTGAAAATTTGTCTTTTGGACATGCCTGATTTAAATCCCTAAAATCAACACATATGTGAATTTGGCCATTCATTTTTGCTAACCAGGTAGGGTATTTTCCTTCCCAAATGAAGCCCGCATCGATCATTTTCTTGACTTCATAAATGACCTCTTATTTTACGTCTAATCACGTGCACTAGGAGCTTTCTTGATAGGGTTATCAGTAGGCTCTATTATTAGTTTACAGACCACTATGTCAGGAGCCAATCCAGGCATCTCTTCATAACTCCTTGCAAAGTAGTCCTTAAACTCAGTCAATAGCCTAACTAAGTCATTGGTTTCAATTTCATTCAATAAAGCACTGATGTATGTAGGGCGTGGATCTTCTTCAATTCTTAAGTTGATTTTGTTGAGCTCGTCGATGGTTGACTTGATCTCTTCTTTGAACTCTAGCAGTGCATCTTTGATTTCAAAATCATCTAGATCATCTAAAGTTTCTAAGAATAGCTCCTCATATGAGTTAATGTGATTTAAAAAGAACTTATCAGATTCCAAATGATTGGTGATGACTAAGCAGTAATCATCATCATCGACTAGACCCATTTCACGGAATCCTAGTCCTGATCTTGATTGAGAGCTTTTGTATTTGTTCTTCCATATTCTTTTGAAGTAGCCTGACCTACACTTTGACCAAGTATGTGGGATTAACCATTTCTTTGCTAAATTATGAAAACAAGGCAAGTACAAATCAAAAGGTAATTATATTAAATATTTATATGAATCATCCTCATGTTCTATATCAACTTCTTGACGTGAGGATGATGCTCCTAGAAAGAACCTTTGAGTCTTTACACCTAAGGATGACTTAGTGGATTCTTTAACTACCAAACCCTCACCTTTTTGAGAGGAAAGTGGGGTTAGAGCTAAGATTCCCAACTGATCCCTAACTATTTCACATATAGACTTGGATACACTTATGATTTGCTTTGGAGCCTGATCTTCATCGCTATCTAGCTCAAGTGTCACCTCCAAGGGAATCTACTACTGAGAAGAGCTGGCTTGTGTGCTAACCATATAAGAATCATTCTTGAACTAGATTCTAAGTCTATATGGATAGTAGGTGTACTCTTGGTAGCTGGGACATATCTTCTATTGGGTGGCCAATAAAGAGGTTTTCCACCCCTGGGACTGCCTCTAAATTGGTCTCTTCCTCTGCCTAGTGGAGGTAAGATCATCCTACCCATATGTTCGAATGAAGTGACGAACTATGGGTAAAATCTGATGTCAGGCTCCACTTCCTCCTCCAAGTCTATTTCCACTCCCTTTTATTTTCTTTTTCATTTTCTCTTTTCTTTTCTTTTCATTTTATCTTTCCTTTTCTTTTCTTTTTATTTTTTTTAGTTTTAAACTTTGGCAAAGTTCACGAGAATAGAATTGTTGATTTTGAGAGAGATAGTAACTCGCATCCTCATATATGCTGACCTCGTGAAATGTAAATGGATCGAGATCTCCTTTGACATAGTAGATGATCCCACACGAACTTCATACACTGATGTAGAGAGGATGGAACTATGTTGTTCTCATGTATCCATGGTCTCCTAAGCAAAGCATTGAAAGATGTATCTGAGTCTATAATGTGAAACTTGGCTTTGGTCTTCCAATCATTTATCTCCAAGGGCATCACTATGGAGCCTAAAGCCTATTGACCTCACTTTTGGAGTGTAGATTAAATCTTCCCATCTTAAACTTAGTAGTCTTATAGATACTAAGACTTCCATAGTCATAAGATACTTGTAAAAATTAGGTAAACACTTAACCTAAGCCTAAAGAATTAGAATGGTTATCCATAAGATTAGGTTATGCCTTAGGGGTTAGGATAATCCACCTACCCTACAACCCAAATCGAATCCATTTTTACCTTCTTAAACAAAACCTCAAATTCAAATCCAAATCCAAACCCAATTTCCAAAACCAAATGATTGAAGCCCATGATCAAATCCAAACTTGAAACCCTTCCTAAGACATATGACATATCCTATGGACTTAGCCAAATATTAATTCAAATCAATCTAAAATCAATTGATTTTTTCATAATCAATTTATATCTTCAATCATCTTCCTAAATATAAATCAAATCTACATTCAAATGATCAAAACTAAATCAAACTAAATCAAATTAAATCAAATCCCTTCTTAAACAGTATGACCTATCCCATGGACATAGCCAAATCTTAATCCAAATGAAGTCAAACTCTATTGATTTTCTCACAAATCAATCATATTTTCAATCATCTTCAAAAATTTAAATGAAATATCCATTTAAATCATCAAAACTAAATCAAACCAAATCAAAATCCAAACCTAAGCGACATGACTCAACTCCATGGACTTAGCCAAATTCCTTCATTCCAAAACCCAAATTTAATTTATTTTCTCATGAATCAATCATTCCTTCAATCATATTAACAAATGTAAATGAAATCTACAATCATCAAGCCAAACCAAAATCGACCCAAGTCAAACCCATCTTAACACTTTTGATTTGAAATGTTCAAATGAACCAAAACTCATTTGAACCCAAGCCAATTGCAATTGAATTTAAATAACAATCCCAAATTCATATATAAACTCAACTAAATCAAACTCGACCCAAAATCAAGCCAACTAAACCTAGGTAGTCCACTTGACCCAAAGTGGTCAATTTGACCTATGTGAGCCAAGTTTTAATCCTACCTAAATTATACTGAACCAAGCCCATCAAAACCTCCCATCATGATTGTTGATCACACTAGATTGATCAATTGTCATAAATTAGGTCAAACTAAGTCAACTTGGTCATTTGACTAAGTCAACCCCTTAGCCCTTATGAACCCCACTAATTGCAACCTAAGTCAAATCCCTTGAAACCAATGATTCATACTAAATTAAAATCAATATTTGAATATGACTTGACCTTCAATTGAGCCAAACAAAACCCAATTGGCCTCCTTGACCCAAGTTGACCCAAATTGACCTAAAAGACCAAATTGGAGCAAATCAAAATATAAACCAAATTGATTGCCACTAAAGGCTCAAGTTCATTCTAAATTGATTATTGAACTTGACCAAAGCTGTGATTGGACCCAATTTAACCCAATTGACCTACTTAACCCAAATTGACCTAAAGGTTCAAGTTGGCCTAAATCAAAACCAAATCCAAATTAATTGAAACCAAAGCCTACAATCATCTTAAATTGGTCAACTAAACCCAAACCAACATCTAAGCCAAGCCAATTTGGCCAATTTGGTCAAATTGGTCAACTTAACTCATTTGGCCCAAATGAATTCAAATGTGCCAAAATCAAATCTAAGCCAAGCTAAACCAAAATAATTGAACCAAAACATCCCAAATGATCATATGAATTTGACCCAATCCTTGGTTTAACCCAACCTAACCCAATTTAACCTAAATAAGTCAAATTGAGCCAAACCTAACCAAATCAACTCCACTTGACTCAAAATTTGGGCTAACCCCACTTTTGGCTCATTTCAAATCTATCCAAATCAAATCTAATGCCAAATGATCATTCTACCCTTAGGTCAAGGGCATCACATGAGACAAATCATCCATGTAAGTGGTCATTTCTATTCCTTAGCCACTTGGTACTCTCCCAATGATCCACCCAGGCACTTAAGATAATGCGCTACCTTCCCTAAGGGGTGGTTGGGTTAACCATGACCCATGGGCGATGAAATCACCTCACCCTCTAGAGCATTTGAAACCCATAGGACACCCATGATTCCTCCTTGGCACCCACCTCCACACCTTCAACCAAGCAAGTTGAGCCAACTCACCTCCTCCCTACCACCCACGACTCCCTGAGATGGCCAGACATCCACTAGAAGACAAACCCGATCCCATTGTCTGATCAAGATGAAGTGGTGTATACACCCCATAGTTTCCACTCAAACACACATAAACAACATTCCTCAGAGTCCTAGCTACCCAAGATGAGCTACTAGAGCCATTCTCTAAGCTCTCAAGCTCATTCCTCGTTCAAAAAATGCCATTCTTGTCTATCCCAAAATAGGATACTCCCATTTCTAACTTAACAACTTCCCCATTTCTCCATCAAACTCAAATTAACTTTGCACACCTCTTCCCTAGGCTTCATCGAGCAAGAACGAATCATCTCCCAAGCTTCTTGAGCACTGGAGGTGGGACTTCGATTAAAGTTGAGCTCTAAATCATCAATTTGTAGCCTTCTGAGCGAATGCAAGGAATTGATCTAATTGCTGCTCAACAGGGCTTCATCTTTACTAGATGAAGCTTCCTCAATCATTCGAGCTGCCAGTCTTGAGCTCCAATGAGGTATGCTTCCAAAATTGATCCTTAGGAAAAAATGGGTTGGAGCTTTTTGAAGAAATCTTGCATCTCATGTGATCTTGACCATTAGATCCCCTCTGATCAATTTTATGAAGGTGTGGAACCCTTTTGGAGTTAATCCGAGCTTGGGTAAGCTTAGATCAAGTGAGCAATGGCAGACAGACTCCATTCTCCCTCACACGCATGACATTAGATCACGCACCGTCCATTCTGCATGATCAAAATGGATGGCTGTGATTAGATCTGCTATATCTATTTGATTTAATCCTATTAAGCTATGGGATTAATCATAGCCATCTGATCGAAGATTAGATGATAGATGAGAAAGTGTGTCCATCGCTACCACGTAGGTGCTGAGTTGGATAAGTTTTAAGTAGTCAATCTCATGCTACCATGTGGAAAGTATGTCGCGTCAGCGTGCCACATGACGTCAACAGGATTAGGCTTTAATTAGGCTTAATTAATCATTTTTAATGACTGAAATTTCTAAAAATCATAAAACATCATAGAGAAATAAAGAATGCAAATAAATACTCATTTTAAAGGTAATTTAAAGGGGAATTAATTAAAAAATGGTCTTAACTAAATTTGAATAGTGATTAAGATTTAATTACAAAACTAATTAGCTTAATTACTCTTTAATTACTTGAGCAATAAATCCTAAATTTTGTGGGTTAATTTAATGGGATGACCTTTGCCTCCCATGATTTTCTTGTGATTTATTACTCACTTAATTAATAAAGTTAACTAATTAAACCTTAACTACTCTTTTAAGTTAATTAATGATTAATTAATCCCATGAGCAGTAACAAATTGGTTAATTAAGTTTATTAATCATTGTTCAACAGTAAGTGAACTAAGGAATAGGGTTGGGACCCCTTTCCTAAGTTCAATTCACCCTTTTAAATGAAATTAATATTTAACTAATTATTTAACTCACTTAATTAAATTGAAATCATAACCACATCAACCATTAATTAATTAAATCATGGGGTAGATCAGGTGTTTAATAACATAAAGGAGTTTAATGAAATTATGGTTTGTCCACATGTGTGGGAAAATCATAAGAGTAATTAATTAAGTCCCTTAATCTAATTAACTATTAATCATGAGCCAATTGCATCGGGCCTCTTTTATTTCCTAGGATCATTGCAAGTTTATTTTCCAGGCATATCATGTTGGCTCATAATTATTTAGTTAATTATTTTAAGGTAAGGGTAATTAATTCATCTAATTAAAGGTTCAACTTAATTTTATTTCCTTAAATTAAATTAAATCACTAATGTGGAAATGTGTTTAAAACAACAAGTGATGATTTCTCTTCACCTCTTTAAATCAAATCAAATCCAAAACTTAATTAATAAAGAAGCTTTGGTTTGCTTTAAATAATCTTATTTGATTTGATTGTTCTTAAGAACTAGTTTGGTTGAATGAATCACATGCTTATATTTGATCTTCCCCTTTCCAATCATGTTAAATTTGGTATGTCATTGAATTCATGCATCCATCTTTTCAAAATCAAGCAAAATAAAATGGATTTCTTTTATGTAAGCTTGCATGTGCTGATTTAATTTAATATATGCATGGATATTATCACTATTAAATCTAAATGTATTTTTCAAAAGCTTATAAACGAATAATAATATGTGTTATGTTACCAGTTATAAATACATAAGAAATGCACATGCTTATAGCTTAAGTGTATGAATGTTGAGTTCTATTTCCGCTATTCATGTGTTAATTTATATAAGATTGAATGGCAATGGGTATTTAGTCTGGGCATCCCAGGAACATGAGGCTTTAGCTATCCCCAAGGAGGTCATTTGATTACCCTTCCCTAGTTTAAGAATGGCACATACCCATTTGATTTCATTCTTATGTATCTTAACATTAGAATTTAGATAAAGCTTTAATTTATATATATATATATATATATATATATATATATATATATATATATATATATATATATATATATATATATATATATATAAATGATTCAATCAAAAAATATACAATCTTTGCATGGTTTTCTTTCCATCATTTATGTATGGATCCATGTGTGTCCAAGAAAAGCAAGTATATAGATTGAACATCCCAAGAATACAAGGCTTTAGTTAGCCCCAAGGAAGTCATTTGATTACCTCACTTCCCTGGTTTAACAATGACATGTACTTGCCTATATCTTAGTACATATATATATATATATATATATATATATATATATATATATATATATATATATATATATATCTGTGCTGTGATTAGTGAATGAAAATCGCATTTTACATTAAAATTACATGCATCCATAATTGACTAAATGGTTGAATTAATTAACAATATGATTTGGAGCTTATTTCCTATGTTCATGTATACGAATTTACATATGTTTGAATGCAAATGTGTATATAGTCTTGACATCCTGAGAATACGAGGCTTTAGCTTGCTCTAATTAGGTTAGTTATGACCTCACTTCCCTGGTTTAACAATGGCACATGCCTATTTAATTTCATTCTTATGTCCTTTTTTATAAGAATTTGGATAAAGTTTTAAATTAATATGTTTAAATAATTCAATCAAATAAAATATAAATTTGAAACATGCACATACATTCATCATTTAAGTGTGCTAAAATATGTTGCATGTACAGATTCTCTTAGGATTAAATCATATGCATATTATATATGATGGAAAGGAATGATTTAATATATGTCATATGGTTGAAATTCAAAAAAATTTATCTTATGTTGCCTTTCATTTTGAATAGGATTATTTAAAGTGAAGCTAAACTTAGGATTAATTAAATCATTTAATAAGCCATTTACTAAAGAGAACTAAATCAAATTAATATGCTTTAGAAAGTGACTTAAGGTAGGGATGAAAGAGGGAAACCTCTTTTCTTCTCTTTATAACACTTAGTTGCTAAGTGTAATCAAATGAAATAAAAGAAAAAAAATAAAATTCTGAAATCAATTAAACTACTTCAAGTGAAATCAACATTTCATATTAAATTGAATCCTTCTACACTGAGAAAATATAACACTAATGCCTAACAAGACATACCACACAAGTCTTAAAACACACATTATAATTAATTCACCACTTCTAACTCTAAGTTAAGATGGTGTATGATGTGATGTATGCTTTATTTTATGATTTATTATTTTAGATTGGATGTTAAGGTGTATGCTTCATAGACTAGATGATAGACCAATATTGGCCTAATCATGTTTTCTCCAACCATAGGGGTGGTTACTAGGAAAGGGGAACTATTCAATCTAATAGTAACCCGGGTAGTGTCTAAATGGGGTCACAAAGGATGTGATCCGAATATAGTGTCCATAGGGGAGGTGCTGCTAAGGGAGTTATCTTGAGCCCTAGAAAAAAAAAGCCTATAGGTGTATGGTGGCCAGCTCAAGGAGAAAGTGTAGTAGACTTACATCTGCCATGAGTGGTGTATCCTAAGGTGCAAGAACTAACCAACCTAAGGTGTATCCTTGAGTATGAGTGGTGTATCTGTCAGCACAGTGAGAAACAACTAACCTAAGGTGCTTGTCAGTGAGCAATGATCAATCTGGAATGAAAGTGTGTAGGATTACAACTTTCTAAGCAGAACTGATCATCGAGATACTTTATTGTCGGTGGGACAGATGTTATTTGACCTAGAGTGACTACTAAGTGGGGAGCCTCTAGGAAGGACTTGACCCAAACTTGAAACAGTTAGGGGGGAAGGAGCTACTAGGGTACTTATCCTAAACCTTAAATATACTCAACCCAGTCAGTGCATGAAGGCTAATCCAAGAAGAAAGTGTAGCAGCCTCACATCCTCTTAAACACAGCCAACATGAGGTAGCTTACTGGCCATGCAATAAGGCCTATCAAACTAATAAAGCACTTGTCAATGTGCATTGACCAAATAAGGAAGGAAAGCATAGCAGACTTACATCCTCCAAAGCAAGAAGACCATTGGGGTGACACACTAGAATGGTAGCACGTCAGCCCGACTCAAAGCAACTATTGAGTGAGTGTCGTTGGGGGCATTATCTCAACTCAATGTAGCTCGAGACAAAATATATGTGTTTGTTTTATATATTTTTGTGTAGATTGTGTTTGTGTTGTGTTGATAAAGGATAGGATGCCACGTGGGTTCCTTACACCTACCCTAAACACATCATGGCAGATTCACAAACAAGAATACTTTTAACATGGAAGAGATTGAATTCGAAATTAAATTTTTATTGATGATAATTATTTTCAAACATGATTTATAATATTTCCATAAGTAGAGCTGATTGATTGGAAGCATTAGGTGCTCTCCCTTATGATTAATAAGCTGATAAGATCCTCCTTGCTAGGCCTTTTCTATGGCAAAAGGGTCTTCCCAAGTGTGTTCAAACTTGCATCCCATATTTTGATGGGCAATAATCAGTCTCATTAGAACCAAAATATGCTCTCCTACTTGTAAAGCTCTTGGATAGACCAACTTGTTGTGAGCTTGAATCATTTTAGCTTTGTACAACTCGAGATTTTGGCATGCCCGCGGGTATCTCTCTTCCAAACCTTCGAGCTCTTCTAACCGTAACTTGACATTCTGCTCTATTGATGGGAGTTGGACTTCTAATGGTAGAATGGCTTTAGATCCATACATTAAACAAAAAGGAGTAAATTGAGTTGGAGTTCTATATGTGGTCTGGTTGGCCCAAAAGGCTTAAACTAACTGCTCATGCCAATTTAGCTTGTTGTTCTCGAGTGTCTTATTTATTATTTGGATGAGAGTTTTGTTGAAGGCTTTTGCTAAGCTGCTTTCCATTGGGTAGTTTATGTTAGAATATCTCCAATCTTTGTGGTGTCTCTGAGCAAAATTATTGATCTCGGTGCTCTTGAATATAATACCATTATCAGATATAATTCATCGAGGCACTCCGAACCTATATATGATATGGTTCCTAAAAAAATGGACCACATACTGAGCTTGGGCCTCTCTAAGCGAAATCATCTTTGCCCATTTGTAAAAGTATTCAGTAGCTGCTAAGATGAACCGATGACCCTTAGAAGAAGGAGGATCACTCAGATCCATTATGTGCCCTAACACTTGAATGAGAATGAGGCCAATGTAGGATGTAAAATGTTGGGTAGTTGGTGTAGGACCACACCATGTATTTGACATTGGTGGCATCACCGAGCCATATCCATGCAATCTTTGATCATTATCAGCCAGTTGTATCCTAGTCTCCTTATCTTGGCTTTTATCTTTAGACTAGATTGGTTGGCTCCACATAATCCTGAGTGTACCTCGATCTCACGAGCTTCATGCTTGTTTAAACAACATAACCATATATGATCGAAAGACTGTAGGTACAAGAGACCATCCACAATAGCATAAGAAAGTGCTCTCTGCTTCATCTGATAGGCTTGGGACATCTCTTTAGGTACTTTTCCTATATTTAGGTAATCCATGAATGGTTTCCTCCAATCTAAGTCCTCATCCTTCTTGGCAATGGCTACCTCCCCTTCAAGAGAATACTTTTTGATGAGTTCAATATCAATAAGAGATAAGACTTGTCTATTTTGGACCTTTATTGATATGGACTTATCCTCTGGACATGCCAACTCTTTGGCAAGCTTGGATAAAGTATACGCTATAGTGTTCTCTCCTCAAGGAATCTTATAAATGGTAACCTCTAGGATTTGGGCTAACAACTCTATGGTGTACTTGTGGTAGTGATGGAGCTTGGGCTTTATAACCTTATAAGACTCAATGATTTGGTTGATAACTAGCTAGGAATCCCCAAAGATGTTGATGTTCTGGATGCTTTAAGTAATGGCTAACTCTAGACTAGCAATCAGAGCCTCATATTGGACTTTATTATTGGTGCAAATATTGGACAGATGATATGAGAATCTCATCACACCATAGTTTGGAGTTAAGATAACTATTCTTACCCTTGCCTTTCCTAGAATAGTAGATTATGGTTCTTCTCCTCTTTGAGAGGAAGGCACACCATCAAAGTACATCTCCCAATGGTGAATGCTAGTTTCCCCTAAGTTCATGATTTGTTCATCCGGGAGATCATCACTAAGCAGAGAGTTAGCAGGAAGTGGGTGTGCCGCTAAGAAATTTGCTAGTGCTTGTCCTTTCATCACACGGAGGGGTACGAACATAATGTCAAACTATGAGAGGACCATGGACCGTCATGCCAATCATCTGAATAGCATCAGCCATGTCATGAGATACTATAGTGGATTGATCCTAGAGATTGAGTTCACTTTATGAAGAACCATGTAGTGTTGTAGCTTTTGGGATGCAAAGTTTAAAGCTCGACAATGCTTCTCAATGGGTGGACAATTAGCCTCAGTAGAGACTAGACAATAGCTAAGGTAGTAAAGTGCATTTTCCTTCCCTTTATCATTGGCTTGGAGAAACAAAGCACCAAGGGAGTTGTCTGACATAGCAGTGTAAAGTATGAGTAGCTTGCCTAGGATAGGGACTGCTAGGATTGGTGGCTTCATCAGGTAATGCTTGATGTCTTTGAAGGCATACTCACACTTGTCATCCCACTTGAACTTGGCATACTTTTTGACATTTTCTAAGAATGGCTAATATCTTTCTGATAGGTTAGATATAAAGCATCTTAGATGTGCCAACAGCCCTTAGAATGATCTAAATTAAGTTAAACTTTTAGGAGGAGCCATTTCTATTATCACCTTGACCTTCTCCAAATCAATTTTGATTCCTTAGTGTCAGACAAAAAACCAAAGGAATTTCCCTGAAGCTACTCCGATTGCACACTTCAAGGGGTTCATTTTGAGGTTAAATTATCTTAACTGTTAGTAAACTACTCTCAAGTTGAAAAGATGGTCTTTCTTTTCTCTACTTTTGACCACAAGATCATCGATCGACACTCAACTTGATGATGAATGAGTTTATTGAAGATTGAGTCATTAGTATGTAGCACCAGCATTTTTAAGGCTGAAAGGCATGACCTTATAATAATAGATTCTAATCACGGTTTTAAAAACCATGTTTCTTTCATCTTCAGTGCCATCTTTATTTGGTTATATCCAAATGAGCCATCCATGAAAGAGAAGATTGCATGATATGAGGCAATGTCCACCATCACCTATTGGGTGGAAATTCATCTTTTGGACATGGCTTATTTAAATCCCTAAAATCGACATATATGTGAATTTGGCCATTCTTTTCATAATTGGGATGATGCTGGCTAACCAGGTAGGGTATTTTTTTGTCCAGGATGAAGCCAGCATCAATCAATTTCTTGACTTTAGAAATGACCTGTTGTTCCATGTCTAATCTCATGCATCGAGGAGCTTGCTTGATAGGGTTATCCATAAGCTCTATTTCTAGTTTATGGGCATCTATGTTAGAAGCCAATACAGGCATCTCTTCATGACTTAATGCAAAGTAGTCCTTAAACTCAATCAATAGCCTAACTAAGTCATTGGTTTCAATTTCATTCAACAAAGAATTGATGTATGTCGGGCGTGGATCATCTTCAGTTCCTAAGTTGATTTCCTTGAGCTCATCGATAGTTGACTTGATCTCTTCTTTGAACTCTGGCGGTGCATCTTTAACTTCAAATCATCTGGATTATCTAAATTTTCTAAGCATAGTTCCTCATATGAGTTAATGTGATTTGAAAAGAACCTATCATATTCTAAATGATTGGCGATGACTAAGCAGTAATCATCATCATTAACTGGACCCACTGTACCGAATCCTTGTCTTGGTCTTGATTAAGAGATTTTGCATTTGTTCTTCTTAATTCTTTTGAAGTAGTCTGACCTGTACTTTGACCAAGTATGTGGGATTAACCTTTTCTTTGTTAAATTATGAACACAATGCAAGAACCAATCAAAAAGTAATTCTATTAAATATTTTATATGAATCATCCTCAAGTTCTATATCAACTTATTGACTTGAAGATAATGCTCCAAGAAAGAACCTCTGAGTCTTCACATCGGTGGATGAGTTAGGGGATTCCTTAACTACCAAAGCCTTAGATTTTTGAGAGGAAAGTGGGGTTAGAGCTAAGGTTCCCAACGGATGCCTAACTGTTTAACATATAGACTTGGATATACTTATGCTTTACATTGGAGCCCAATCTTCATCGCTATTTGGCTTAAGTGCCACTCCAAGGGAATCTACTACTGAGAAGAGCTGGCTGGTGTGCTAAACATATAAGACTCATCCGATTCTAAGTCTATGTGGATAGTAGGTGTACTCCTGGTAGCTAGAACATATCTTCTATTGGGTGGCCAATAAAGAGGTTTTCCACCCCTGTGAATGCCTCTGTACTGGCCTCTTCCTCTACCCGGTGGAGGTCAGTCATCCTACCCATATTTTGAATGGAGTAAACATGGGTGGAATCTAATGTCATGCTCCACTTCCTCCTCCAAGTCTATTTTCGCTCCCTTTTATTTTCTTTTTCATTTTCTCTTTTCTTTTTTTTTCTTTTTCTTTTTCTTTTCTTTTTATTTATTTTTATTTTTATTTTTAAACTTTGTCCAAGTTTGTGAGAATAGACTTACTAATTTTGAGGGAGGTAGTAAACTGCATCCTCATATATGTCGACCATGTGAACTATATAAATGGCTTCGAGATCTCCTTTCACACAGATGATCCCACCTCTCATAAACTTCATACATTGATGTAGAAAGGATGAAACAATGTTGTTATAATGCATCCATGGTCTCTAACCAAAGTGTTGAAAGATGTATTCGAGTCTATAATGTGAAACTTGGCTTCGATCTTCCAATCATCTATCTCTAAAGGAAACACTACGGAGCTTAAGGCCTGTTGACCTCACTTTTGGAGTGCAAATTCAATCTTCCCATCTTAGACACAAGGGTCTTCTAGACACTAAAATTTCCTAGTCTTAAGACACTTCTAATAATTAAGTAAACACTGAACCTAACCCTAAAGACTTAGAAGGGTTAACCATAGGATTAGGTTATGCCTTAGGAGTTAGGATAATCCGCCTACCCTACAACCCAAATCCAATCCATGTTCACCTTCTCAAACCAAACCTCAAGTTCAATTCAAATCCAAATCCAATCCCAAATTCCAAAAACCAAATGATTGAAGCCCATGATCAAATCCAAACTTGAAACCCTTCCAAAGCCATATGACCTATCCCATGGACTTAGCCAATTCTTAATCCAAATCAATCCAAAATTAATTGATTTTCTCATACTCAATTTATATCTTCAATCATCTTAATAAATATAAATCAAATCTACATTCAAATGATCAAAACTAAATCAAACTAAATCAAATTAAATCAAAACCCTTCTTAAGCCATATGACCTATCCCATGGACTTAGCCAAATCTTAATCCAAATCAAGTCAAACTCAATTGATTTTCTCAGAAATCAATCATATTTTCAATCATCTTCACAAATTTAAATGAAATATACATTTAAATCAACAAAACTAAATAAAACCAAATCAAAATCTGAACCTATGCCACATGACCCAACTCCATGGACTTAGCCAAATTCCTTCATTCCAAAACCTAGATTCAATTGATTTTTCTCATGAATCAATCATACCTTCAATCATATTCACAAATATAAATGAAATCAAAAATCATCAAACCAAACCAAAATCAATCCAAGTCAAACCCAACTTAACCCTTTTGACTTGAAATGTTCAAATGAACCAAAACCCATTTTAACCCAAGCCAATTGAAATTGAATTTATATATCACAAATCCATATATAAACTCAACTAAATCAAACTCTACCCAAAATCAAGCCAACTAAACCCAATTGGTCCACGTGACCCAAAGTGGGCAATTTGACCTATTGTTCCAAGTTTAAATCCTACCCAAATTGGATCGAACCAAGCTCATCAAAACCATCTATCATGATTGTTGATCACCCTGGGTTGATCAATTGTCACAAATTGGGTCAAACCAAGTCAACTTGGTCATTTGACCAAGTCAACCCCTTAAGCCATTTGAACTTAAACTAGCCAAATTGCAACCTAAGCCAAATCCCTCGAAACTAATGATTCATATGAAATCAAAATCAATATGTGAATATGACTTGACCTTCAATTGAGTGACTTGACCTTCAATTGAGTCAAACCAAACCCAATTGGCCCTCTTGACCCTAGTTGACCCATATTGACCCAAATTGAGCTAAAAGTCCAAATTGGGTTAAATCAAAATATAAACCAAATTGATTGCAACCAATGGCTCAAGTTTATTCTAATTGATTATTGAACTTGACCAAAGCCATGATTGGACCAAATTGAACCTAATTGACCTATTTAGCCCAAATTGACCTAAAGGTTCAAGTTGGCCTAAATCAAAATCAAATCCAAATTAATTGAAACCAAAGCCTACAGTCATCTTCAATTGGTCAACTAAACCCAACCCAAGACAATTTGGCCAATTTGGTCAAATTGGTCCCATTTGACCCAAATGAATTCAAATAAGCCAAAATCAAATTAAGCCAAACTAAACCAAACCAATTGAACCAAAACATCCCAAATGATCATATGAACTTAACCCAACCCTTGGTTTGACCCAATTTGACCAATTGGTCAACTTGACCCTACCTAACCCAATTTGACCTAAATGAGTGAAATTGAGCCAAACCTAACCAAATCAAATCCAATTGACTTGAAATTTAGGCTAACCCAATTTTGGTTCATTTCAAATCTTCCAAAATCAAATCCATTGCCAAATGATCATTCTACTCTTAGGTCAAGGATATCACATGAGAAAAATCACCCATGTAAGTGGTCATTCCATTCTTTGGCCACTAAGTACTCTCACAATGGTCCACCTAAGCACCTAGACACCGCCAACCGACCTGGGGTGGTTGCCATGACCCATGGGAGGTGAAATCACCTCATCCTACCCATTGGAGCATTTCAAACCCATAGGACACCCATGATTCCTCCTTGGCAGCCACCTCCACACCTTCAACCAACCAAGCCAAGCCAACTCACCTCCTCTCTAGAACCCACAACTCCCTAAGATGGTCGGACATCCACTAGAAGCAAACTAGATCCCACCATCCAATTAACATGCAGGGGGTATATACATCCCCTTGTTTCCACTCAAACACACACAAAAATCATTCCTCAGAGCCCTAGCTACCCAAGATGAGCTGCTAGAGCCATTCCCTAAGCTCCCAAGCTCATTCCTCGATCAAAAAATTCCATTCTCGTCTGTCCCAAAATAGGACACTCCCATTTTTGACCTAACTTCCCTATTTCTCCATCAAACTCAAATTAACTTTGCATGCACCTTTCCTAGGCCTCGTCAAGGAAGAATGAATCATCTCCATAGCTTGTCGAGCACCGGAGGTGAGTCTTCAATCAAAGTTGACCTCTAAATCATCGATTTGTGGCCTTCAGAGTGAACATCAAAGAATTAATACAATTGCTTCTCAGTAGGGCTCTGTCTCCACTAGATGAAACTTCCTCAATTATTCACGCCACTGATCTTGAGCTTCAATGAGGTATGCTTCCAAAATCAATCCTTAGGCAAAAATGGGTAGGAGGTTTTTGAAGAAAACTTGCATCTTGTGTGATCTTGATCGTTGGATCTTCTCCGATCGGTGTCATGAAGGTGTGGCATCTTTTTGGAGTTGATTTGAATTTAGGTAAGCTCGTATCTAGTGAGCAATTGCAGATGGACTACATTCTCCCTCACTCTCATGATGTTAGATCACACACCATCCGTTCCATGTGATTGGAACAGACGGTCTTGATTAGATCTGCTAGATTGATCTGATTTAATGCTATTAAGCTATGGGATTAATCGCAGCCATCTGATCTTAGAATGAATGGCAGACAAGAAAGCATGTCCACCGCAACATATAAGTCGAAGTAGCCAATCTCCTGCGTTAATCGTTAAAAGTGTGCCGTACATATATTTTAATAGGATTAGGCTTTAATTAGGCTTAATTAATCATTTTTAATGGCTGAAACTTCTAAAAGTCATCAAAAATCATTGAGTAATAAAAAATATAAATAAATGCTCATTTTAAAGGTATTTACAAGGAGAATTAAAGTTTAATTACAAAATTTATTAGCTTAATTACTCCTTAATTACTTGAGTAATTAATCCTAAATTTCATGGGTTAAATTAATGGGATAACTTCTATGTCCCATGATTTTCTTTTGATTTATTGCTCAACTAATTAAGAAAATTGACTAATTAAACCTTAACTAGTCTATTAAGTTAATTAATGATTAATTAATCCCATGAGCAGTAACAAATTTCTAAATTAAGTTTATTAATCATTATTCAATAGTAAGTGAACTAAGGAATAGGGTTGGGACCCCTTTACCTAAGTTCATTTCACCCTTTTTTAAAATGAAATTAATAAAGATTTAACTAATTAATTTAATCACTTAATCAAATTAAAATCATAATCATATCAGACCTTAATTAATTAAATGATGAGGTTGATCTTTAGGTGTTTAATAACCTAAAAGAGTTTAATGTAATTATGGTTAGTCCACATGTGTGGGAAAACCATAAGAGTAATTAATTAAGTCCCTTAATCTAATTAACTATTAATCATGAGCCAATTGCATTAGGCCCCTTTTATTTCTTAAGATCATTGTAGGTTTATTTTCCATGCATATCATGTTGGCTCATAATTATTTAGGTAATTACCTTAAGGTGACATATGTGAGGGTAATTAATTCATCTAATTAAGGGTTCAACTTAATTAACCCATAAAATCAACTTAATTACATTTCCTTAAATTAAATCAAATCCCTAATGTGGGAATGGGTTTAAAATAACAAGCTTGCATGTGTAGATTTAATTTAATATATGCATGGATATTATCACTATTAAAGTCAAATGTATTTTTTAAAAGCTTATAAATGAATAATAATATTTGTTATGATGCTAGTTATAAATACATTATAAATGCATGTGCTTATAGCTTAAATTTATGAATGTTGAGTTCTCTTTCCTCTATTCATGTGTTGATTTATATAAGATTTAATGGTAATGGGAATATAGTTTGGACATCCCGGGAACACAAGGCTTTAGCTAGCTCCAAGGAGGTCATTTTATTACCTCACTTCTCTGGTTTAACAACGACACGTACCCATTTGATTTCATTCTTATGTATTTCAATATTAGAATTTGGATAAAGCTTTAATTCATATATATAAAGGATTCAATCAAACAAAATAAACAATCTTTGCATGATTTTCTTTCCCTCATTTATTTATACATTCATGCATGTCCAAGAAAAGTAAGTACATAGTCTAGACATCCCAAGAATATGAGCCCTTAGTTAGCCCCAAGGAGGTCATTTGATTACCTCACTTCCTTGGTTTAATAATGACACATATTTTCCTATATCTTTGTACATGTATATGTATATGTGATTAGTGAATGAAAATCTCATTTTACATTAAAATTGCATGCATTCATAATTGACTAAGTGGTTGAATTAATTAGCCATATGATTTGGAGATTACTTTCTATGTTCATGTATACGAATTTACATATGTCTGAATGCAAATGTGTATAAAGTCTAGACATCCTGAGAAAATGAGGCTTTAGCTAGCTCCATGGTGGTCATTTGATTACCTCACTTCCCTGATTTAACAACGACACATGCATATTTAATTTGATTCTTATGTCCCTTTTGTATAAGAATTTGGATAACATTTTAAATCAATAAGTTTAAATAATTCAAAAAATCCTAAACCCTAAACCCTAAACCATAAAACTAACACTAAGCCCTAAACCATAAACTTGCAACCCTAAACCTATAACACTAAACCTTAAACCCTAAAAAATTCTAAACCCTAAACCCTAAACCCTAAACCTTAAACCCTAAACCTTAAACCCTAAACCCTACACCCTAAAACCTAAACCCTAAACCCTAAACCCTAAAACCCTAAACCTTAAACCCTAAACCCTAACCCTAAACCCTAAACCCTAAATTTTAAAAACCATAAATCCTAAAGCCTAAACCCTAAGCCCTCCCTAAACCCTAAGCTAACCCTAAACCCTAAAACCTAAACCCTAAACCCTAAAGCCTAAACACTAAACCATAAACCCTAAACCCTAACCGTAAACCCTAAACCCTAAAACCCTAAACCCTAAACCCTAAACCCTAAACCTTAAACCCTTAAAACCTAAAAACCTAAACCTAAACTAAATAAAACCTAAAAATAAAATAAATAAATAAACTTAAATTTAAATTAAATAAAATAATGAAACAAAATAGAAACCTAAACTAAAACCTAAACCTAAACCTAAAAAATAATATAAAATAAAATAAAATAAACTAAACTAAAAAATAAAAATAAACTTAAGAATAGAAAGCCTAAATAAAATAAAAAGTAAACATAAAATAAAAATAAAATAAACCTAAAATAAAATAAAATAAAAACTAAATAAAAACCTCAACCTAAAAAATAAACCTTAAAATAAAATCTAAAAATAAATAAATAAAACTTAAACCCTAAACTAAGAAAAACCAAAAAATAAAATAAAAAAAATAAACCAAAGAAAATAAACCTAAACCGAAACTAAAATAAATGATACCAAAACCTAATAATAAAAAAACTAAACATAAACCTAAACCTAGACCTAAACTAAATAAAATAAAATAAATTAAAAATAAACCAAAACTTATACTAAAAAATAAAACCTAAAAATAAACCTAAAATCAAAGCCTAAAACATAAACCTGAAAAAATAAAATAAAAACCTAAACGTAAAAATAAAAAATAAAACCTAAACCAAAAAAATAAATTAAAAATAAAACTAAACTAAAAAAAATAAACCTAAACCTAAAAAATAAACTAAAATAAAACTATTGAACTAAAATAAATAAACTAAACTAAATAAAAATAAAAAAAATAAACTTAAATAAAAATTTAAAATAATCCAAATTAAAATAAATAAAAAATAAACTTAATAAACCTAAACCTAATGGTTTACTTAATTTTTAAAAAACCCTAAATCCTAAACCCTAAACCTAAGAACCTAAACCCTAAAGAACCTAAATCCTAAACCCTAAACCCTAAGCCTAAAATAAACCTAAACCCTTAAACACTAAAACCCTAAACCCTAAACAAAACATACAACCTTATAACTAAACCCTAAACTGTTAAAACTAACCCCTAAACTTAAACTTAACCTAAACTCCTAAACCTAAAATTAAAAAACTAACCCTAAACCTAAACCTAAATTAACCTAAACTTAAACCCTAAACCCTAAAACCCCAAACCCTAAACCCTAAACCCTAAACCCTAAACCCTAAGCCCTAAAAACCCTAAACCCTAAAGCCAAAACACTAAACCCTAAACCCTAAACCATAAACCTAATCCTTAAAACTCTAAACCCAAAAATCCTAAACCCTAAATACTAAACCCTAAATCCTAAACCCTAGACCTTAAAATGCTAATATCCAACCTAAAAAATAAAATAGAAATAAAACTCAACTAAGAAATAAATCTAAACCTAAACTTAAACCTAAAAAATAAACTAAAATAAAAACCTAAACTAAAATATACAAACCTAAAATAAATAAACTAAAGTAAATAAAAATAAAAAATAAAATAAGCTAAAATAAATAAAGTAAACTAAATAAACCTAAATCTACCAGTTTACTTAATTGAAAAAAAACCATAAATCCTAAATCCAAAACCCTAAACACTAAACCCTAAACCATAAACCCTAAAACTAACCCTAAACCCTAAACCCTAAAAAATCTTAAATCATAAACCTTAAACCCTAAACCCTAAACCTTAAATCCTAAAATCATAAACCCTAAAACCCTAATCATTTTACCTTAAACCCTAAACCCTAAATCTTAAACCCTAACTCTAAACCATAAACTCTAAACCCCAAACCCTAAACTTAAACCTAAAGTAACTAAATAAATTAAAAAAAAACATAAACCATAAAACCTAATAAACTTAACTGCTAAAAATAGGCAGAACCTTGACTGCAGGAACATCACCATCAACTAGGCTTTATCTAGATCTAGCAGTGGAGGTGAAGACTGAGGTGGAATTTATCACAATGGTGGTTAGGGATCTGGAGGTGCTGCTAGATATGGAGGTGGTGGTCAGACCTATAGTGGTTATGGAGGTGGGAGGAGTGCGAAAGGTTACAGCCGTGGTGGTGGTAGAGGGAGAGATCAGGAATATGATGGTGGATCCCGCTACTCGAGAGGCCAGGGTGGTTCTGATGGGAACTAGAGAAACTGAGGAACGACCAATCAGATCTACTTCTTATGGAACTGTATCTTTATAGTATAGACGGTTCTAGTTATCTAGGGCTTTTGATTTGCTCTATGCTTTTTTTATTTATGCCCATCATATATAAACTTGGTGTATTACTTGCTTGATGAAATAAAAAAAAAATTCTTAAATATGAATTTGTTCTCTATTAAAAAAAACCAAAAACCCTAAACCCTAAACTAAAACCTGAACCGTAAACCTAAAACTTAAAGCCTAAGCCCTAAACCCAAAAATCCTAAACCCTAAACCCTAAACCCAAAACTTTAAACCTACAACCCTAAACCCAAAATCCTAAACCCTAAAAAACCCTAAACCTTAAACCCTAAATGCAAAACCCAAAGCCCAAAACCCAAAACCCAAAACCATAATCCCTAATCCCTAAGCCCTAAAACCCTAAACCCCAAACCCTAAATCATACAACCTAAACCCTAAACCTAAACAAACCCTAAACCCTAAGCTAACCCTAAACCCTAAACTCTAAACCCTAAAGCCTAAACCCTAAAAACCCTAAACCCTAAACCCTAACCCTAAACTAAATGTAATAAAATAAAACCTAAAAATCAACCTAAAATAAAAACCTAAAACCTAAACCAAAAAATAAAAAATAAAAACCTAAACATAAAAATAAAAAATAAAACCTAAACCTAAAAAATAAAATACAAATAAAACTAAACTAAAAAATAAGTGTAAACCTAAACCTAAACCTAAAAAATCAACTAAAATAAAAAACCAAAACTAAAATAAATAAACCTAAAATAAATAAACTAAACTAAATAAAAATATAAAATAAACCTAAATAAAAAATAAAATAAAATAAATAAAAAACATGGTAAATAAACTAAATAAACCTAAACCTATCAGCTTACTTAATTCATAAAAAGAAAAACCTAAACCCTAAATCCTAAACCTTAAACCCTAAACCCTAACACTAAACCTAAACCCTAAACCCTAAACACTAAAATCCTAAACCCAAAACCCTAAACTAGCCCTAAACCCTAAACTCTAAACCCTAAACCCTAAAAACCCTAAACTTTAAAGACTTAACCATATAAATCCTAAACTAACCCTAAACCCTAAAGCCTAAACATTAAAGCCTAAACCCTAAACCCTAAATCTTAATACTAAACCTTAAACCCTAAAACCTTAAAAAACTAAACCCTAAGCCCTAAACCCTAAACCCTAAACCCTAAACCCTAAAAACCTAAAAACCTAAACCTAAACTGAATTAAACCTTAAAATAAAATAAATAAAAGAACCTAAACCTAAATAAAATAATAAAATAGTAATAAAATGAAAACCTAAACTAAACTAAAAAAATAAAATAAACCTATGAATAAAAAATAAAATAAAATAAAAACTAAACATAAAATAAAAATAAAATAAACCTAAAATATAATAAACTAAAAACTAAATAAATACCTAAACCTGAAATGTAAACCCAAAATTAAATAAAAAATAAATCCTAAACCATAAACTAAGAAAAAACTTAAAAATAAAATAAAAATAAAATGAAGAAAATAAAATAAACCTAAACCTAAACTAAAATAAGCTAAAACAAAATAAATATTACCTAAACCTAAACTTAAAATAAACTAAACCTAAAGCTAAACCTAAACTAAATAAAATTAAATAAACTAAAAATAAACCTAAACCTAACCTAAAAAATAAAACCTAAAAATAAACCTAAAACCTAAACCTAAAAAAACAAAATAAAAACCTAAACTTAAACCTAAAAATAAATAATAAAACCTAAACCTAAAAAGTAAAATAAAATAAAAATAATCTCAAATAAATAAAAAATAAACTAAATAAACTAAATAAACTAAATAAACCTAAACCTATTAGTTTACTTAATTAAAAAAAATCCTAAACCCTAAATCCTAAACCCTAAACCCTAAGCCCTAAATCGTAAAACTAACCCTAAACCTTAAGCTCTAAACCTACAACGCTAAACATACAGCCCTAAACCCTAAACCGTAAACCCTAAATAGTAAATCCTGAACCCTAAAACCCTAAACCTTAAACCCTCAACCCTAAGCCCTCAAAACCCTAAACCCTAAACACTAAACCCTAAACCCTAAAATGAACAACCCTAAACCCTAAGAATGGGAAGAACCTTGACGGTAGAGGCGGCAGTTATCGTAGTGGTGGTGGGGGATTTGGACATACTGGTGCATATGGAGGTAGTGGTCGAAGCAATAGTGGTTATGGAGGCAAGAGGACTAACATAGATTACTGCTGTGGTGGTAGCGGAGGAAAAGATCAGGGATATGATGGTGAATCTCGCTACTTGAGAGGTAGGGTTGGTTATGATGGGAACTGGAGAAATTGTAGAACGGCCGATCCGATCTACTGCTTATGGAACTATGCCTTTATAGTAGAGACCATTCTACTTATCAAGGGTTTTTGATTTGTTCTATGGGTACTCATTTTTTATCTATATCATCACTTATGTCTTAGAAAACATGGGGTTCTACTCGATTGATGAAATCAAAAAGAATAAATGTTGAATCTAAATTTGTTCTCTGTTAAAAAAAACCTTTAAACTATAAACCCTAAACCCTAAACCCAAAACCCTAAACTAAAATTTAAACCCTAATCCTAAAACATAAACCCTAAACCCAAAAACCAATACCCTAATCCCTAAAAACCCTAAAACCTAAACCCTAAACCTTAAACCCTAAAACCTTATACCCTAAACCCTAAATCTTAAACCCTAAAACCCTAAACCCTAAACCTAAAAACCTACAACTCTAAACCCTAAACCCTAAACCCCAACCCTAAACTTAAAACTAACCCTAAACCTAAAACTAACCCTATACCCTAAACCTTGAATAAAGATGTCATTAGGAGTAGATCTAAAGAATTATCTAATCCTAACATAGTTATGGTAGCTAAAGAAAATGTCTTTAATAGACTTTCCCTTTACTATTAGAGATTTGGATACCCTAAATCATATTATAATACCATATATTATAGTATAATGTAGCATCATATATTTAAGCATGTAGTGATGTCTTTTTGGATGTTATAAGATGTTTTGAAATGTTTTAGTATATTATGGTATTGCGCTCTATAGTCTATATTAATATAATTCATTAAAATATTAATTTAATAAATCATATGATGAAATTTGTTAAATTTGAAGTGGGAATTAGCTTGTAGTACCAAAGGTGTGCTACGCCACTTGTAGTCTAAAAAGTAAGATTTTATGTTCAAAATAAATATTATATGTTGTACCATATTATAGCATCATATATCAAAATATATTGTTCTACACATTTTAAATTCTTATAGTATTTTATAAACATGTGTTGACCTCATTTTTGGATGAGGTTAATTTGGCACTTAAGGGATCGTAATCTCAAATAGGATTCTCTTAATTCAATGCTTAGGACACTATGCCTAGTAACCTAGAACACCTTGGGTTGGATTTAACCTATTCATCTTAGGTAGGATCAACTCAAGCATCCAAATTCAAAATTTACTAATCAACTTAATAATCAATAATCATCAATCCAAAATGATTAAAAAGTCAAATCTAAAGTCAACCCTAGTCAACCTAGAGTTGACTCATGTGGGCCCACTTGGTCAAAAAGGCAACCCGCTAAAATTTGACTAAATTAAATCACCAAAAATATTCTAAAAATAAAATAAATATTTTTAATCAAAGTAACAAATAAATTTGAGTTCATTAAGGATTAGATTAAGGAAATCAAATCCCTTAAATCAAAATAACTTAAATAAGCCACATTGAACTCACATTTAAGAAAAATTGAAATAACTTCAAATTAATTATCCTAAATCATATGGGAATGATGATAGGGCATAACCTAACTCTCTATTGGGTGTGATTAGGTCAAATGGGTCATTTGACCTATAAGAATTTAGGTTTAACTCATCTTAACCCAATTTGGGTTAAGTGAGTTAAACAAAACATTAGAACATGAAAATTCAAAATTACTTTAGCCAATACATATGAAAAGGAGATTAATCATCTTAAGCATCATTAATAAGCTAATTAACCTCCTTAATTAATAAAATCAAATAACTAAATAATAAAATCAAAAAGAAATAAAAAATGGATAAAGAGAAGGAAAATTCCTTTGGCCCTCATCACCTCCCCACCTCTTCCTCAAAGGACACATGTAATGCAAAGAGAAAGGAGATAACAAGATTCCAAGCATCTCCCATCCCCAAAACCAACCAAGGAAAGCAAAAAAAAAGGGAGAAGTGCTCGACCATGCATGGAAAGCTAGCAAGGAAGCTCCTTCCCTCTAAAGTGAACATTCCATTATGTTGTCAAGACCAAGAGAGGAAGTTCAACACCTTTCCCCGGCCACCTCATCACCGACAAGGCACTGTTAATGCCAAAACTAAGCACCCGTTAATGGTGAAACCAAAAGAGAGGATTTCACCCCAAATTGAGGACACAAACACATTCTGGGGCTCGAGGCGATCCAAATCGAGCCCTTACTCGAATCATTTGGCACCGGGAAGGCCGAGAACCACCAAGGCCGAGATCTATGCTTTGAGCTTGGTCAAGGGGGCAAACCATGTGGAGATAAGCCATCAAACGCTAGCCACAAGCTCTTTGCATTGATCTAAAGCTTATGGAATCAACCTCGCCGCCAGAGATTGCCGGAATCTAGGTTTGCCATTGACGTCCTCCCCTATTTTCTTCAAGTTTCTGATTTTGGGCCTTTTCAAAGAAATTAGGAATTCCAAATGGATCTAACCATATAGATTGATCCCAATTCAATCACTGATCATTTTGGGATCAAAATTAAGGTATAATTCATCGTAGGTCACTGTCGGTTGATGAAAAACCATCAACGGCGATCGGGTTTTGCCATTTAGGAAAGAAGACGGTCTCTGGACCGTCCAATCCTTCTATTTGGATCGGACGGTCCACATCTAGGTGCATGATAGGATTTTAACCCCATAAGGACCATGGGGGCGATCCAGACTGTCTGATCCATGATCGGACGATCCAGGATCACCCACATTTTCAACCCACGTGACACGGAGACTATCCCACACGTGACACGCAGACCGTCCCATGCGTGACACACGGCCCGCGCATCGTGTTACACGCGGTCTGAACTCGCGAGATCGCGGGATCAATATGGACCATCCGATCTTTGATCGGACGGTCTGTAAATAATCCCGCTCATTTTAATCCACTGTGTGGGACCCGCCTCACTTAAAAAATTGTTAAGATTAGTTACTTAACGGATTAATTAATTAGAAAAATCTTGAAAATTTAAAAAATCATATAAAATCAATGAAAAATCAAAAAATTACAAATAAGAGCTATATGGATTCATCTTGATGAGAGGAATCCACATAAATTAAAATCCCCAAATTTTATTATGTAATTAATCCTTAATTTGGGTTTAATTGAAAAAAATTAAACCCTAATTACTTTCAAATTAATAATCCAATTAATTTAAAACTTTGGAAAATTGAAATTAAGCTTAAAATATACCTTAGTTAAATTTTTTGGGATTTAAATCTCTAAATTCAAGGGATATTAAAATTCTATTTGAATTAACCTTTAAATTAATTAAATTAATTATCTTTTAATGAAATAATTAGAAAACTTTAATCTAATAATCTTAAATCATTATAATGAACATCAGAATATTAAGTAAACCTAATCAAGCTTATATGAACCTAATAGATCATCAATTAACTCAATTTGGTAAAAGAATTAAATAATTCAATTAAATCACCTAAACTTAGTTAAATCATAATAAATCAACTTGTTAACCAAAAATTATGAATAAACCCTCATCGGAAACTTATTTCAGTAAAGAATAAGTGAAAAATAAAATCTCTTAATGAATCTTAATAAATTAGGCTTAATTTAGGTTTTAATAAAATAATTAAAACCTTAATTACACCCTAATTACACCTCTAATTAAGCTGAAACTTTGGAAAATAAAATTGGCATGTAACCCTACTTGCCATAATTATTTCAAACTAAATTGGTTTATAAATTTGGAATTCTTGATTTTCCAAATCTCTAGGTCAATATGAACTAAATAATAACTAAAAATAATCATTAATTCATTGAATCAAAAAATAAATTGAACTAATCTGAAACAAACATCAGAAATACTTAGGGTAATTCATCAAAACTTTCTAAGTCAAAGAATTTAAACAAATATCTAAATTATAAGAAAATCAATACTTAATGAAATTCAAACATAATTAAACAACTTATGTTAAGTTTAATGAAACCATTCATCCTTAATGAATTTAAATAATGAATCTAAAACCTTGGTTTTAATTAATAATAATCTATGAACAAACCTAAGGTATTAATTCAATTAATAAATTTAAACCTTAAGCTCACAAATCCATATTTTAATATCTTAAGTTAAATTGAATAAAATCAAACTTAAATCAAACTCCTTAAAAAAATACATAAGTTAAATCTGAAATCCACATAATTTAATTCAAAATAAAAACATAAATCAAATGAAATCCATATAACGTAATTCAAAATGAAATAAATAAATTAAATTAAATCAAATAAAGCAATTCAAACAAATGAAATAACATAAATCAAATCCAAACATAAATAAAATCAAAAGAATTAATTAAAATACTTAAGGATTTTAGTTAATCCTTTGGAAACCTCATTAGGATTTAGGATGTTGAATGGAAAGAGCTCCATCCAAAAATGGAATCATTCTATTCTTCATTCTTGAAAACCTATACAACTTTAACCAAATAAAATGAATATAAAAATTGGAATTAAATAATTAAATCATTTGAATTGAAACCAACCAATGGTAAATGTTAAACTAATTCAAATTTCAAACTTCAAAAATTAAACTTAAAGGCCTAGCAAAGACTTACCACACAAACCCCACTTCTACACACACTAGATTATTTAGATCACAGACCCTAGATCTAGGTTAGATCATTTTGTTTCTTTTAATCTCCTGTGACAGGTTTGTGAGTCACTATAGCACCCAAGAGGGGGGTGAATTGGGTGATATTAAAAATTTTAAAACTTAAATCTTAAATTTTAATTTTTAGTAGAAAATTAATTTTTGAATTTATAAGGACAGGATACAATTCTTAATGCAGCAAAAATAAAAGTACAGTAAAGTAAAGAGAGACAATAGGCACACAATTTTTATGTGGTTCAGCCAAACCCCAAAACCAACCTATGTCCACGCCTAGCCACCCTTGGCTAGGAATCCACTAAATGCAAAATAGCTTACAAATAGTACTCTCCTATAACGAGGTGAGTACAACCCCTACAATATTATATACTCTCGTAGAAAGGGGCGAGTACAACCCCAAAATAAATTTTACAGCACACAAAGAAAAATACAAAATAATAAATTTTGATAAAATAAATCTCTCACAAATATACCAAGCTGTCCAATTCAAAAAATGATCTCACAACTTATAAATGATCACTTACAACTTAAAAATTTTGGCAAGAAAATATGTCACTTAATATTGAAATAAATATCTTAAAGTGATCTTACTAAGATGTTTAAAAATGATTTCAAAATAGCTTCACAATATTCTTTTACATAATAAAATAAATTTGAGCAAGGAATAATTTATTTTATTTTTACCAAAAAGATTCTTTCAATTAATGCTAATGATTACAAAGTACTTAAATAAAATGAGTATATGATAGATCTAAGTATGCTAGTAAGCTTTTAATTAAAAAGAGAGATCTAGCAAATATAAAAATAATTTCAGCAACAATAATTTATTTTTAAATGCTTAAAAATATACTTCTAAAATAGATCTAAGAATAAATGATCTTTCAAAATAAGACTAATGAAGAAATATTTCAAGAAACCAAAATAAATTTATAGAAAGTTAAAATTTTCAGCAAGTTGAAATAGATCCTGCAAACTATCACAAGAGTTTATCACAAAAAATGATTGAGAAACTTTGATGTGAAATATAATGTCCAAAGACTAATCCACCAAAAATTATAAATTGGAAAGAATAAATAGCTGGTGAAAATAGCATGAACAACTAAAGAGGATTAAAATCAAGAAAACAAACTCAAGTAATTTGAGAAGGCTTGCTTAGTTGAAGATGTTGAAGCTTCCAAACCAAGGATTTGATCTTGCAATATTTGGAGAACACTTGGAAGAAAAATCTAAGAATTATTCTCTTAGATTTGTTGGAGGGATTTTGAATTTTGAATGAGGAATGCTTTAATGAAGAGAATGAGGGCTATTTATAGGAAAGAAGATCATATTTTAAAAATATATCATGCAAACCTCATGTTATCATCTAATAATTTAATATAATAAAAATATATAATTTATATTAAATAAATATTAAATTTAGCAGCCAAAATTTGGCTATTCACATGGGTAAGTCAAAAGTAATCAAATATGGCTCTTAATATATTCAAAGCATGTAGCATGCATTCATTATAAAAAATCAGCTAATGTTTAGAAAAGCATAATAAATTCAATTTTAATCAAAAGTGGGTCATGTAACCTCTTAAATTAAAGGAAAAAATCCAAGGAATCCGTTGGAGATGAAATTAGATATGAATTCTTTGATTAGAAAATGACTTTGGCTAAAATACAAAATTATATATATTTTTGTTAATTTTGACATGTGACATTTAAAAATTATTATATAATTTATATATAATCATAGATATGTTAGTTATCTTATAACCAACAAATTAAATTAAAATACTTAATTATATTAAGTAAATAAAATAATTACACTTAATAGTCATTATCATTTATTATTTTGACAATTCAAATGATATGTATGAAACATATAATTGAATGTTAATTAGATAGAGATTTATATAAATTAACCTCATTAAAATAATATGTTAAGTTGTGAGTAAATTGATTCATGCCAATGAACTCATATGAATAGTCATATAACCCAAAATATTCTATCTTGAGCTTCACATTATCCTTTTCATTCTTCTACTCTTGCAATTTCCTCTAATGTATTAGATATGTAATTAGCAATTGATATATCTGAAACACATAAAAATATTCATTAGAACATCCAAGCAATTGTTTGTTATCATTAAAATTAATCGAATTGAACAAGAGGTTAATTAAGCCAACAATCTCCCCCTTTTTGATGATGACAAACTATTGTTGGGTATTGATTTTGATGAAGGTGCAAATTGACCTTTCATCATAAAAAAAATTCTCTTAAAAAAATTTATGCATAAGAGATGAATAATGTTGCTCCCCCTAAATGTATGCATGAAATAGACTTAATACAAACCAACATTTTACTCTTCTCCCCTTTTGACAACATCAAAAAGTGAGAACAAGCTACATACAATTTTAAATATTAGGATCTAACATTCCAAGCATGCGTCTTAAAGTACAAAAATGTTCTTCTGGTAAGGGTTTTGTAAGAATATCTACAATTTGTATATCGGTACTAATGAAATTAATATTAACATGACCTTTCAAAACATGATCCCTAATAAAATGATGTCTAATTTCTATATGCTTGATTTGTGAGTGCTGGATAGGATTTTTAGTCAAACTAATAGCACTAGTATTGTCACACTGAACTAGAATGTGATCTTTCTTAATACCAAAATCTTTTAATTATTGCTTTAATTAAAGGACTGAGCAACAACCAAGGATATGTACTCAACCTCGATGGATAAAGCTACAAAATTTTGTTTCCTAGATGACCAATACAAGTGATGATCCTAAAAATGACATGTGCCGATGTTTTTTTCTATCTACTTTGCATCTGCAAAATCAACATCGAATAAGCAACCAAATCACATGATAAAGAATTTTAGGATACCATAAACCTATCCTAGTAGTTTCTATCAAATACAAAAGATACGATTGCTATTAAATGAGATTCTTTTGGGTTGGCCTAAAAAAATAAAATAAAACAAAGAAACATAATATCAAGCCTACTAGCAGCAAGGTATACCTATCATACTCCTATAAAGTTTTTGATCAACATATTTTCCTAATTTATCTAAATCCAATTTTATAGATGGGCTCATAAAAGTTTTACTAGATTTAAATCTTTTCATGTCAAACCTCTCAAGCAATTCATTTGTATACTTAGTTTGATAGATGAATGCGCCATTTTCTTGTTGCTTCACTTGAAGACCTAAGAAAAAATTAAGTTCTCCCATCATGCTCATTTTAAACTCTTTAGACATCAAAGATGAGAACTCATGGCACAAAGATTCATTTGTACTTCCAAATAATATATCATCTACATATACTTGTACCACAATTAAATCATCATCTATGGTCTTAAGGAATAAGGTGGTATCTACTCTACCCTTTCTAAATCCATGATCTATCAAAAAGTTACTTAACCTATCATACCAAGCACGAGGAGTCTATTTTAAACCATATAAGGCTTTCTTTAATTTATACATAAGATTTGGACAATCAAGGCTCTCAAGTCCAGGTGGTTGCTCTACAAATACATCTTGGTCAATAAATCCATTCAAAAATGCACTCTTGACATCCATTTGTAAAAGTTTAAAATTTCTAAAACAAGCATAAGCAAGGAGTAACGATAGCTTCTAGTCTTATACAGTACAAAAGATTCTTCAAAATTTATACCTTCAACTTGTGTGTACCCTTGTGCAACTAACCTAGCTTTATTTCTAACAATACAACCTGAATCATCTAGCTTATTCCTAAAGATCTATTTTGTTCCAATGACATTTTGATCTTGGGACTAATTGCCAAACATCATTTCTTACAAATTGATTCAACTCCTCTTCCATAGCAATAATCCAAAAACTATCATTTAATGCTTTTTCTAAATTTTTAGGTTCAACCTCAGATAAAAATGCTGAATGATCTACAACTTCTTTACTATGTCTTCTAGTCATAACTCCTTTTGAAGGATCTCCTATAATTAGTTCCTGTGGATGATTTTTATTATATTTCCATTCTTTAGGCAATGAATCATCTATATTATCTTCTAAATATATTTTCTTAAAACTATCAATCTCTTCATCAATAACTTCATTTCTAATAGGATCAATTAAATTTTCATCATAAATAACATGTATTGATTCTTCTACAATCATTTTCTTTATTGAAAGCTCTATAAGCTCTACTAAAAGAGAGTATCCTAAGAAAATACCATCATCGATTTGCAATCAAACTTACCTAAATGATCTTTTCCATTATTCAAAATAAAGCATTTACATCCAAATACATGAAAGTGTTCAATCTTAGTCTTCTTTCCAAAAAACAATTCATAGGGTGTCTTCTTCAAATTTGGTCTAAAATAGATCTTAGTCATTACATAACATGCAGTATTTACTTCTTTTGCCCAAAAATATTTCATCAATTTGTACTCATCAAGCATAGATCTACTTAATTCAATTAATATTCTATTTTTTCTGTCTACTATTCCATTTTGTTGGGGAGTTCTAGGTGCAGAAAAATTATGTCTAATCCCTTGTTCATCACAATAATCCTCAAATAATTTATTTTCAAATTCGCCACCATGATCAGTTTGAACCCTATTAATCAAAAGGCCTTGTTCTCTTTGAATATATTTAGAAAACTTTCTAAACTCACCAAAAACATCATTCTTGTAAGTTACAAATAAAACCTAAGTATATCTAGAGAAATCATCAACAATCACAAAACCATAATTTTTCCACCTAGTGGTGCTAATAGGACCGAATAAATCCATGTGCAATAATTCTAGAGGTCTAGAAGTAGAAATAGTATTTTTACTTTTAAATGAGCTTCTAGAATGCTTACCATGAATACATGCATCACAAACATAGTTTGAATGAAAATTTAATTTAGGTAATCCAACTACTAAATCTAGTTTGGCAATTTTATTAAGTGTGTGCATGTTAATAAGACATAGTCTCCTATGCCATAACCATATATCATCATTCGTGCTTTTAAAATAAAGTAAATTCAAATTCACATCATGAAAGCTATCTAAATCAATGACATAAATATTTTTATATCTTTATCCTACTAACAAAACATTTTCATTATTTTTTATAATGCAACATGATGCATGGAATACTTCATTCAAACCTTTATCACATAATTGACTAATATAAATTAAATTATGTTTTAATACTTCTACTAGAAAAACTTCATCTAAAGTGAGAATTCTTAAAAATAGAACCAATGCCAATGATCTTTCCTTTTGCATTATCTCCATATGTAACAAATCCTCCATCACTTGATTCTAAAGTTGTGAATTTATCTTTATCTCCCGTCATATGTCTTGAACATCCACTGTCCAAGTACCACATGCCTTCTTTGATTTTGCTTTGAAGGCATTCTTATAAAAGAAACTCACATGTTAACTTTTGGAACCCAAACATGTTTGGGTCCACATTCTTCATTTGAAGCAAGATATCTAGCATGCGTGGTTTGTGTAGTGCTTGTACCTTTTGGTACCCATACATAAGATGATTGCTTAATGTTTTGTAATTTATGTGCATAGCAATCAAATGAAATATGTCCTTTTCTATCACAATAGTTGCACCAAACATTAGTGTTTGCATATGACTTATCATGATAATTATAAGGTATATGAGTGGGATGTGTATGATGCAAATAATTTCTTTTAAATGTTTTTCTTGATGAAGTATTATAATGAACTTGTTATTTCCAACATAATTCTAATCTTGCTTTTAACAAGATATTCTCTCTTTCAAGTTTACATACAAGTAAGGAACAATTTAATAAAGAAGTATTTTTACTTTATAAATTATCACATTCATTTTTTAAATCACAAAAATGCATATCTAAATTTTTATGTTCTTTTTCTAAGGTTTTGTATTCTTTTTTTAATTTTTTATATTTAATAACTAAATCATTAAAAGCATCATCTAATTCATCATAAGATATATCATTACATACCTCTTGAGAATCTAAGGCAGATTCTCCATTTGCCATAAGACATATGTTGACCTCTTCATCGGATGAGCAAGTACTTGATTCATTTGAAACTGGATTGGCCCATAAAGCCATATTCTTATTTTCCTTCATCATCAATCTCTTATGTGTCCTTTTTACAATGGTAAAATGATCCCCTACCAGTAGAAATTTTTTAGTTTGAAATTTATAGAATTTTTATACCTTTGATTCTTCTTCCTTAGTAAGTTCCAAAGCCTTTTGGATAGCATGACCACCTCATCACTATCACCATCCGTGCTTGAGGTGTTATGCTCATCACTCATCAACGTAATGCAATGGCTTTTCCTTTCTCCTTCTCCTTTTGATGAGTTATCCATCTTATCCCTTTGAGCAATAACTGTCATGTGCTATCAAAGAACCCAAAAGCTAATCAAGTGGATAAGTAGATAAATCCTTAGCTTCACTAATTGTTACTTTAGCTTCCCATTCTTTTAGAAGACATCTAAGAATCTTATAGACTAAGTCTTGATTCCTATATGTTTTTCCAAGAGAATGCAATGTGTTAATTATTTTCATGAATCTAGTGTACATATCAGAAATAGATTCAGAAGGAGACATATGAAATAACTCATATTCATGAACAAGTCTATTTATGAGAGCATCTTTAACTTCACTAGTTCCTTCATAAGTTATAATGAGTTTCTCCCATATTTCTTTTGCTGTACTTACATAGAAACTTTCATGTAATCATCAGGTAATAAAGCACAATGTAAAGTATTACAAGCCCTAGCAATTAATTCATCAAGTTCTCTTTTAGCTACAGACCATTCCTCAAAAGGTTTTTTTACTTTAATTTCATTTACTTCTACTATGGGTGTATGATATTGATGTGTCAACATATACCACATGCATGCATCTTGACCTCTTAAAAATGTACTAATTCTATTTTTCCAATAATCAAATGGTACACAATCTAAAAGTGGAGGTCTATGAGTTGATTATCCCTCTGGTAGTGAACCCTTTGGGAAACCTTATGCCATAGTGAAAAGATCTACTCTTGGATGTTAAGCCAATAAAAGAGCCTAGGCTCTGATACCACTTGTGAGTCACTATAGCACCCAAGAGGAGAGGGTGAATTGGGTGATATTAAAAATTTCTTAAATCTTAAATTTTAAATTTTAGCAGAAAATTAATTTTTGATTTTATAATGACAGGATACAATTCTTAATGCAGCAAAAATAAAAGTACAGTAAAGGAAAGAGAGATAACAAGCACATAATTTTTACGTGGTTCGGTCAAACCCCAAAACTGGCCTACGTCCATGCCTAGCCACCCCTGGCTAGGAATCCACTAACTGCAAAAATAGCTTACAAATAGTACTCTTATATAGCGGTACAACCCTACAATAATATGTACTCCTAGAAAGTGGCGAGTACAACCCCAAAATAAATTTTGTAGCATAAAAAGAAAAATACAAAATAATAAATTTTGATAAAATAAATCTCTCACAAATATACCAAGTTGTCCAATTCAAAAAATGATCTCACAACTTATAAATGATCACTTACAACTTAAAAATTTTGGCAAGATAATATGCTCACTTAATATTGAAATAAATTTCTTAAAGTGATCTTACTAAGATGTTTAAAAATGATTTCAAAATAATTTCACAATATTCTTTTACACAATAAAATAAAAGCAAGGAATAATTTATTTTATTTTACCAAAAAGATTCTTTCAATTAATGCTAATGATCACAAAGTACTTAAATAAAATGAGTATATGATAGATCTAAGTATGCTAGTAAGCTTTTAATTAAAAAGAGAGATCTAGCAAATATAAAAATAATTTCAGCAACAATAATTTATTTTAAATGCTTAAAAATATACTTCTAAAATAGACCTAAGAATAAATGATCTTTCAAAATAAGACTAATGAAGAAATATTTCAAGAAACCAAAACATATTTGTAGGAAGTTAAAATTTTCAGCAAGTTGAAATAGATCCTACAAACTTATCACAAGAGTTTATCACAAAAAATGATAGAGAAACTTTGATGTGAAAAATAATGTCCAAAGACTAATCCACCAAAAAGTATAAATTGGAAAGAATAAATAGATGGTGAAAATAGCATGAACAACTAAAGAGGATTAAAATCAAGAAAACAAACTCAAGTAATTTGAGAAGGCTTTCTTAGTTGAAGATGTTGAAGCTTCCAAACCATGGATTTGATCTTGCAATATTTGGAGAACACTTGGAAGAAAAATATAAGAATTATTCTCTTAGATTTGCTGGAGGGATTTTGAATTTTGAATGAGGAATTCTTTCATGAAGAGAATGAGGGCTATTTATAGGCAAGAAGATCATATTTTAAAAATATATCATGCAAACCTCATGTTATCATCTAATTTAATATTCAATAAAAAAATATAATTTATATTAAATAAATATTAAATTTAGCAGCCAAAATTTGGCTATTCACATGGGTAAGTCAAAAGTAATCAAATATGGCTCTTAATATATTCAAAGCATGTAGCATGCATTCATTATAAAAATCAGCTAATGTTTAGAAAATCATAATAAAATCAATTTTAATCAAAAGTGGGTCATGTAACATCTTAAATTAAAGGAAAAATCCAAGGAATCCGTTGGAGATGAAATCAGATATGAATTCTTTGATTAGAAAATGACTTTGGATAAAATACAAAATTATATATATTTTTGTTAATTTTGACATGTGACATTTAAAAATTATGATATAATTTATATATAATCATAAATATGTTAGTTATCTTATAACCAGCAAATTAAATTAAAATATTTAATTATATTAAGTAAATAAAATAATTACACTTAATAGTCATTATCATTTATTATTTTGACAATTCAAATGCTATGTATGGAACATATAATTGAATGTTAATTAGATAGAGATTTATATAAATTAACCTCATTAAAATAATACGTTAAGTTGTGAGAAAATTGATTCATGCCAATGAACTCATATGAATAGTCATATAACCCAAAATATTCTATCTTGAGCTTCACATTATCCTTTTCATTCTTCTACTCTTGCAATTTCCTCTAATGTATTAGATATGTAATTAGCAATTGATATATCTGAATCACATAAAAATATTCATTAGAACATCCAAGCATTTATTTGTTATCATCAAAATTAATCGAATTGAACATGAGGCTAATTAAGCCAACAATGTTGTGTTGTGCTTCAGATGTCTATGTAGTGTATTGCTCTAGACTGGATGCCTAGGTTTGTTTGTTTGTTAGACTAGATGTTAGGGCGTTCTTTCTAGATTTGACACTATTTTTTGTAGGGGACTATGTTAAAAGGATCACTGTAATAAATTAATCATAAAATTATTGTTTGCTTGCAGGTGCTAAAAATCCCAAAACATAGTCCATAGGACAGGTGGGCTTGGCAAGCAACTAATACTAAGCCCATATGTTTGTGATATATACACTGCTTTGTGTATTGTGTGTATTTCCTAACATCTGTTTTGTAGAGCTTAGGATTTCCTTTGAATTTTAAATGTAAATTTGAGCTTAGAATTAGGTTAGGATTTATGGGGTCTATGATTAGCAGGAGTTGACCCAACCAGGAGATGGTGCAGTGGTCTCCTGTCGAGCCCGATGGATGTCCCTGAAGAAGGATATTTTCCTAGAAAGATGACCCATAGATTTGAACTTGTAGTTCTAGGCTGAGTTGTATAAGGGCAAAACTCGGCTGCCCAATTTTCTTTCTTCCGGAGTGTATAGTAGTACCCTGCTGCATTGGCCTTTTTATTATATAATTTAATTTGTCTTGATTTATTTTGGGTGCGCAATTGAAATAGCATGCTTTTCTTAGGTTTCTTTCTATGCTATGTTAGTGCTGTGATGTATGCCTGGACTTAGGCTCATAGGATAAACTAAATTTTCTACCTAACTAAATCAATTGAAACATAAAACTAAATACAACTCATAATTTTTATATAAAAGCCTAGGCCATTAAAGCAAGATAAAATATGTAGCAACCCCTTAGCTGGATGTTTTAATATCATGCATAATCATATTGTTCACTCTTGACTAATGAAGGACTTTCATCCTTGCCAGAGAACCTGGGCTTGACCTTTGAGAGCATATGGTGGAAGTACACCTTCTTCTATTTTAATTTAGCCCATAATATTTTTTTTAATTGCATGCATTAGGCATAAATTATATTCCTATGGCCTAAAATGAATCCCGAGTCAAAAATTATAAAAATTTGAAAAATATGCATTAGTTAGGTACATCTTCATACCCTACATGATCTTAGGGGTTAGGGAGCAAGTCTAAGTTCATAGATTTATTTCCTAAAATTGTAATGCACTTGCCCATCTTGCATTCATGACTTAGCCTCATGGTTTTAAAATGCACTTAGGTGGTGTTAGCGCCTTCCGTAGGTTTGTAAGTCCAGAAGAGTTAAGGATAGGTTAGTTCCTTCAAGTGAAGAGAATGACCAATGATTCCTAAGAATAGAACTAGGTCGAGCATCTGACATGTGTCAGAAGCATCTGTAGACTAGGTTCTGAAGCATCCTTTTAGGAATAAGTCTTCAACCCTAGGCATTTCTGTAGTCTTGTGCTGCTAGAATCTAAGCCCTAGATTTCTAAGAAAATGACAACTTGAAATATAAAATTAAATCTCAAATTTTAAGCCTAATCATAGGATAGATGAAATGTTTATTGGACATTCCAGTATCAATAGACATTTCTTACTCTTTTCCATTTGACTCTTAAAAATAGCTCTCTCCAATTTGGACCTCTCCCAATTGAATTTCTAAAAACTAATCCTTTGAAAGCTACCTTAGTAGTCGTTAGGAATAACCACTTATTTCTTTAATCGAGAGTATTCTTAGGAAGATACCCTTCCTAAGATGTAATTAACTATAGAGGTCTTTATAGGGTATCATGATCCCAGGATAAAATTTACCCTATTCTACTTTTCCAAATAGCTCAGGGAAAAATACTCTGGTACACGAAAGGCCCATTAGCCTTAAAAGTCTTTTATTGAAATGATTGAATCCATTAAAGGAGAGCATGTTTATCTTTCGAGATAATATGTTTATTCCTTAATGTCATATTTGATCATCTAAATAAAATGTTTCTAAACTCCGTGTGGTGTCATTTCTTTTCTCTATTCGAGAGGAAAAGAACCAACAACATGTAGTTGAGCCTACACTAGCATTATTTATAAAAATGTTGATGGTGGAATTTTTCCAAATTCATAATAGGTAGAGCATGACACCATTATATATTATTTCAATTTAAAATATTTAAGTAATAAGACTAAAATATATAGTTTTTTATTATTTAGACTAGTTTTATAAGTTTTTATCTTAAGCAATCCCTTGTGATGTGATATGCAATATAGTATAATATAATATGTTATAATGCATTATAATATAGGATTCCATAACATAGTGTAGCATCATGCATTATAGCATACTATTGTGTATTACTACCTATTATTTAGCCTATTTTAGTTTGTTATCGTATGATGTAGTATAGTTTGTACTGGTATAATTCATAAAAATACTAGTTTATTGGCCGAGATTATAGGATTTGGCCAAATTTAAGGTAAGCTTTAGGGAACATCATTAGGTGTGTGCTATGGTGTGTCAATTAATCAAAAGAGTGGAATTTTGCATCCAAAATAAAAGTTCAATTTTCAACCAAATTTTATAAATTTTTTGCTTAAAGTGATTCATTTTAAGGTTTAATTTAAGATAATAAAATATATGAAAGCATATTAAAATATAATGTACATAACAATATAACTTCACATATACATGAATATGGTGGTGTGTTCTAAATGTTATTGTACATTTTAGTATGTTTTACTTTTGTTATAATACATTGGGTCAAAACTCACAAAAATGTTAATTTGAAGGTTGAGATGGATGAATTTGGCCAACATCATGGTGCACACCAAGGAGAAACACCAAAATTATGCTATTTTGTACCATTTCTAATAGAAAAATAATAATTTTACATCCAAAATGAACATTATTTATATTTTGAGAAAATTTTGTTATATGTACTTTTTAAGTGATTCTAATGAGATGTAATGTTAGAAAATATATTATATTATAGAAAATTATAATATAACATCATATATTATAATATAATATAGTGTGTTAATTCACATTATAATATGTTTAGCATGATATTGTATAGCTAGTTTGAGCTTGCACCCTCACAAATCATAAAATGTTAATTACAATGTTAAGATGATGTAATTTGAATGAATACATTGTAAGGCTTTTGGTTGAAGTTTAAAGGTGTGCATAAGAGATTGGGATTTGAGTTTGATTTCATAGATTTATTTGGGGATGTATCCATTGGGGATAAGAGTTTGGTTGGATTTCTTTGATTCAGACTCTACTTAGGGAAGTTAGTTTAATTAGGTTCCATTGGGGAGGTTGGTTTTGAATTTGATTTGTTTGCTTGACTTATTTATATAAGATTTAGGGCTCCACTAGGGTGAAGGGTGTGATTTAACTCCACTAGGGAAAATCAGATTGGGTTTAATTTAATCTCAGTTATTATATGGACCATATCGGTGTACGATCTACCCACTGAGAAGGGGTTATATCAGCCTTGACCTACCTCAGGTTTACAAATTCAAAGGGTTAGTCTATCGGCTGCGAGGTAGAGCTAGGCAACCTAAGGGGTTCTCTTTGTACAGTTATGCTAAGAAGAAGGCATAGACTTACATCTTCCAAAGGGAGGAACAAGCTAGGTGACTTGTTGGATGCACAATAACAATCGACTAAGGCTCTTTGAGTGAATGTTGCTGGGGACTTATGTCAACTCAAAAGTAGTCAAGATTAATTTTGTCTAAATTTCATATGATTTGATATTGTTTGTTTGGTTTAGTTTGATTTTTAATTGAGGGCATATCTGTTGGGGATGTGAGCTTGGTCAAATTAGATAAATTTAATTTATGGACCATGTCAGTGTGCGATGGACCCACTGAGAAGGGGCTATATCTGACTTGTCCTATCTTAGATTTACAAATCCAAAGGGATAGTCTATTGGCCGTGGGGTAGAGCTAGCCAACCTAAAGGGTTTTGTTTTGGTGTGCAATGGCTGTGCTAGGAAGAAGGCATAGCAGACTTACATCTTTTAAAGTAAGGAACAACTGCAGGGGTGATATGTTGGTAGCAGAACAAATCAAATCTAACATAGGGGAGACTACTGAGTGAATGCCACTGGGGACTTATATCAACTCAAGAGTAGTTAGGCAATTCATATAGGGAGTTTTGTTGACACAGCCCTAAAAATAGGATACTTGCTAGGGAAAAGGTACTTCTAGGGGTGTCCTCCTAATCCACAAGTGAATATATTTTTTGTTTATATGTTAGCATGGACCCTGTTGGTGTGTGAGGGACCACACTAAGATGGGGCTATGTCATCCTTGACCTATCTCTGATTTACTAGACCAAGGGAGAATTTGCACATCCACAAGATAGATTCTCCAACCATAGTGGTGGTTACTATGAAAGGGAAATTGTCTAATCCGATAGTAACCTGGGTAGTGTCTAAGTTGGGTCACAAAGGACGTGATCTAAATATAGTGCCAACATAGGAGGTGTTGCTAGGGGCATTATCTTAAGCCCTGAAAAAGAAAACCTATAGGTATACGGTGGCCAACTCAAGGAGAAAGCATAGCAGACTTACATCTGCCATGAGTGGTGTACTCTAAGGTGCAATAACCAACGAATCTAAGGTGTATTTGTCAGCATGAATGGTGTATCCATCAATATAGTTAGAACCAACCAACCTAAGGTGCCCGTCGGTGTACAATGATCAATTTGGAAAGAAAATGTGTAGGCTTACAACTTTCTAAGTTGAACTGATCATCAGGATAGTCTATCATCGCCGAGACAGACTCACATCCTCTTAAACGAAGCCAACATGAGGTAGCTTACTGGCCACGTAATAAGGCCTACCAAACTATTAAGGTGCTTGTCAATGTGCAGTGGCCAAGTAAGGAAGGAAAGCATAGCAGGCTTACATCCTCTAAAGCAAGAAGACCATTAGGTGACGCACTAGTAGGGTAGCACATCCACGACTAGCGTTGAGTGCCATTGGAGTTATCTTAACTTCAGTAGTGCAGACAAAGATATGTGTTTATTTTATATGTTTGTGTGTAGTTTGTGTTTGTGTTGTGTTGATGAAGGATAGGACGCTGCTCAGGTTCCTTACACCTACCCTAAACACATCGTGGCAGATTCACAAACAAGAATACTTCAACATGGAAGAGATTGAATTTGTAATGGAATTTTTATTAATGATAATTATTTTCAAACATGATTTATAATATTTCTTTAAGAAGATCCCATTGATTAGAAGCATTGGGAATTCTCTCTTATGTTTAATAAGCTGATAAGATCCTCCTTGGTAGGCCATATATGATAAAAGGGCCTTCCCAAATGGGTTCAAACTTACCTCCCATTTTACGATGGGCAACAATCGATCTTCTTAGAACTAAAATAGGCTCTTCTACTTGAAAATATGTAGGATGGACTAACATGTTATGAGCTTAAATCATTTTAGCTTTGGACAACTCGAGGTTTTGGTATGCCCGCAGGTGTCTCTCCTCCAAACCTTCGAGCTCTTCTAACCACAACTTGGTGTTCTGCTATATTGTGAATTGCTACCCGTAGCTATCCTTATTGATAGGAGTTGGACTTCTAATGGTAGAATGACTTTGGATCCATACACTAAGGTGAAAGGAGTAGACTAAGTTGGAGTTCCATATGTGGTGCGTTAGGCCCACAAGGCTTCAACTAATTGTTCATGCCACTGTCGCTTGTTATTATCGAGGGTCTTCTTCAGTATTTGGATGAGAGCTTTGTTGAAGGCTTCTGCTAAGCCATTTTCCCTCATGTAGTTGATGGTAGAATATCTTTAATCTATGTTATGTCTCTGAGCAAAGTTGTTGATCTTGGTGCTCTTCAATCGAACCCACTATGTCAGTACCCCAACACTTGAATAGCAATGAGGCCAATGTAGGATGTAGAATGTTAGGTGGATGCTATAGGACCACACTGTGTATTTGACATCGGTTGCATTGTCTAGCTGTATCCATGTAACCTTTGATCATTGATGACCAGTAGTATCCTAGTATCTTGATCTCAACTTTCATCTTCGGATTGAATTGGTTGGCTTCACATAATCCTGAGTGTACCTCGGTCACGATCTTATAGGCTTCATGTTTGTCCAAACATCGTAACCACATATGATCGAAAGACCTCCGGTACAAGATACCATCCACAAGAGCATAGGAAAGTTCTCTCTACTTCATCTGATGGGCTTGGGACTTTCTTGAGGTAGTTTTCCTTTATTTAGGTAATCCATGAATGGTTGCCTCCAATCTAACTCCTCATCCTTCTTGGCAATGGCAACCTCCCCTTCAAGAAAGAACTTTTTGATGAGTTCAATGTCAATAAGTGATAAGACTTGTCTATTTTGGATATTTATTAACATGGACTCATCCTTTGGACATGCCAACTCCTTAGCAAGCTTAGCTAAAGCAAATTCTATGACATTCTCTCCTTAAGGAATCTAATAAATGGTAACATCTAGGATTTGGCCCAACAACTCCATGATGTACTTATGGTAGTGATGGAGCTTAGGGTTTATAACCTTATAGGACCCAGTGATTTGGTTGATAAATAATTGAAAATCCCCAAAGATTGTATTATTTTGGATGCTTAGAGTAACAGCTAACTCCAGATCTATAATTAGAGCCTCATATTTGGCTTCATTAATGGTGCAAAAATTGGACAAATGATATGAGAATCTCATCACATCGCAGTCCGTAGTTAAGAGAATTATTCCTGCCCCTGCCTTTCTTGGAATAGTAGATTGTGGTTCTTCTCCTCTTTGAGAGGAAGCTGCACCATCAAAGTATTTCTCCCAGTGGTGAATGCTAGTAGCCCCTAAGTTCATGATTTGTTCATCTAGGAGATCATCACTAAGCGAATAGTCTATAGAAAGTGGGTGTGATGCTAAGAAACCTGCTAGTGCTTGTCCATTCACCACACAGATGGGTATAAAGGTAATGTCAAATTGCAAGAGGATCATGGACCATTGTGATAACCATCCGGATAGTGTCAGTTGTGTCATGAGATTCTATAGTGGATTGATCCTAGAGATTAAGTTCACCTTATGAGGAAGCATGTACTGTTGTAGGTTTTGGAATACAAAGATTAAAGCTAGGAAATGCTTCTCAATGAGAGGATAATTAGCCTAAGTAGAGATTAGACAATGGCTAAGGTAGTAGATTGTATTTTCTTTCCTATCGTCATTGGCTTGGGCCAATAAAGAACCAAGGGAGTTGTCTAACATAGTAGTGTAAAGTATGAGTGGCTTGCCTAGGTAATTCTTGGATGTCTTTGAAGGCATGCTCTCACTTATCATCCCACTTGAACTTGGCATCCTTTTTGATAAGTGCTGAGAATGGATTTAAAGCATATTAGATATGCTAACTGCCCTTGGAATGATCTGACTTGAGTTAAACTTTTAGGCAATGGCATTTCTAATATCGCCTTAATCTTCTCTAGATCCATTTCGATTCCCTAGTGTCAGACAATAAACCTAAAGAATTTCCCTAAAGCTACTCTCAATGCACACTTTAGGGAATTTATTTTGAGGTTAAATTGTCTTAAATATTCAAAAACTACTCTCAAGTCAAAGATATAGTCTTCCTTTTCTCTACTTTTGACCATGAGATCATCGACATAGAACTTGACTTGATGATGAATGAGTTCATCAAAGATTCGAGTCATAGCCTGCTAGTATATAGCACCGACATTTTTAAGGCTAAATGGCATGACCTTATAGTAATAGACTTAGATTGGGGTTCTAAAAGCAGTGTTTCTTTCATCTTCAGGGGTCATCTTTATTTGGTTATATCCAGATGAGCCATCCATGAAAGAGAAGATTGCAGGATATGAGGCAATGTTCACCATTAGCTCTGGGATTAGTAGTGAAAATTCATCTTTTGGACATGCCTTATTTAAATTCATAAAATATATGCATATGTGAATTTGGACATTTCTTTTCTTAAGTAGGATGAGACTGACTAACCAAGTAGGTTATTTTTCTTCCCAAATAATGCCAACATCGATCAATTTCTTAACTTCATAAATGACCTATTGTTCTATGTCTAATCACATGCATCTAGGAGCTCGCTTGATAGGATTAGCAGTAGGCTCTATTACTAGTTTATGGACTGCTACGTCAGGAGCCAATCCAAGCATATGTTCATAACTCCATGCAAAGCAGTCTTTAAACTCAGTAAATAGCCTAACTAAGTCATTAGTTTCAATTTCATTCAACAAAGAACCATGTATGTCGTGTGGATCTTCACTCTTAAGTTGATTTCCTTGAGCTCGTCAATGATTAACTTGATCTCTTCTTCAAACTCTGGCAGTGCATCTTTGACATCGAAATCATCTAGATCATCTGAAGTTTCTAAGCACAGCTCTTTATATGAGTTAATATGATTTGAAAAGAACCTATCAGATTCCAAATTATTGGTGATGACTAAGTAGCAATCGTAATCATTGACTGGACCCACTGTATGAAATCCTAGTCTCGATCTTGATTAAGAGATTTTGCATTTGTTCTTCCATATTATTTTGAAGAAGTCTAACTTGTGCTCTAAGTCTTCACACCTATGGATGACTTAGGGGCTTCCTTAACTACAAAACCCTCAGCTTTTTGAGAGGAAAGTTCGGTTAGAGCTAAGGTTCCCAACTGACGCCTAATTATTTCACATATACACTTGGATACTCCTATGCTTTGGTTCGGAGCCTGGTCTTCATCACTATCAGACTCAAGTGTCACCTCCAAGAGAATCTACTCTTGAAAAGAGCTGGCTTGTGTAATATAAGACTCATCCTATGAACTAAATTTTAAGTCTATACGGATAGCAAGTGTACTCTTGGTAGCTGGGACATATCTTCTATTGGGTGGCAAATAAGGAGGTTTTCCACCCTTGGGAGTACCTCTGAGCTGGCCTCTTCCTCTACCTTGTGGAAGTTAGGTCGTCCTACCCATATGTTCGAATGGAGTAATAAACTTGGCTTCTATTTTCCAATCATCTATCTCCATAGGCAACACTATGGAGCCTAAGGCCTGTTGACCTCACTTTTGTAGTGCAAATTCAATCTTGCCATCTTAGACTTAGGAGTCTTCTTGACACTAATACTTCCATAGTCATAAGACACTTCTAACAATTAGGTAAACACTTAACCTAAGCCTAAAGACTTAGAAGGGTTAACCATAAGATTAGGTTATGCTTTAGGGATTAGGATAATCCACCTACCCTACAACCAAAATCTAATCCATGTTCACCTTCTCAAACCAAACCACAAGTTCAATTAAAAAATCAAATTCAAATCCAAATCCATATCCAAATTCCAAAACCAAATGATTAAAGCACATGCTCAAATCCAAACTTGAAACCCTTTCTAAGCCATATAACCTATCCCATGGACTTAGCCAAATCTTAATCCAAATCAATCCAAAATCAATTGATTTTCCATAATCAATTTATATCTTCAGTCATCTTCCTAAATATAAATAAAATCTACATTCAAATGATCAAAACTAAATCAAACTAAATTAAATTAAATCAAAACCCTTCCTAAGCCATTTGACTTATCCAAGGACTTAGCCAAATCTTAATCCAAATCAAGTCAAACTCAATTGATTTTCTCACAAATCAATCATATTTTCGATCATCTTCACAAATTTAAATGAAATATACATTTAAATCAACAAAATTAAATCAAACAAAAGCAAAATCCAAACCTAAGCCACCTGACCCAACTCCATGGACTTAGCCAAATTCCTTCATTCCAAAACCCAAATTCAATTGATTTTCTCATGAATCAATCATACCTTCAATCATATTCACAAATAGAAATGAAATCTATAATCATCAAGCCAAACCAAAATCTACCCAAGTTAAACCCAACTTCACCCTTTTGATTTGAAGTGTTTAAATGAACCACAAACCATTTGAACCAAAACCAATTGCAATTGAATTTATATATCAATCCAAAATCCATATATAAACTCAACTAAGTCAAACTCAACCTAAAATCAAGCCAACTAAACCTAATTGATCCACTTGACCCAAAGTGGCCAATTTGACCTATTTGAGCCAAGTTCTAATCCTACCCAAATTGGATTGAACCAAGCCCATCAAAACCTCTCATCATGATTGTTGATCACCCTAGGTTGATCAATTGTCCCAAATTGGGTCAAACCAAGTCAACTTCGTCATTTGATGAAGTCAACCCTTTAACCCATATGAACCCAAACTAGCCAGATTGCAATATAAGACAAATGACTTGAAACCAATGATTCTTACCAAATCAAAATCCATATTTGAATATGAGACCTTCAATTGAGTCAAACCAAACACAATTGGCCCTATTGACCCAAGTTTACCCAAATTGACATTAAAGACCAAATTGGGTCAAATCAAAATATAAACCAAATTGATTGTAACCAATGGCTCAAGTTTTTTCCAAATTGATTGTTGAACTTGACCAAAGCCATGATTTGTCAAAATTAAACCCTATTGGCCAAATTAGCCCAAAGTGATCTAAAGGTTCAAGTTGGTCTAAATTAAATCCAAATCCAAATTATTTGACACCAAAGCCTACAATCATCTTCAATAAGCCAATAATCACCTTCAATTGTTCAACTAAACCCAAACCAACACCCAACCCAAGCCAGTTTGGCCAATTTGGTCAAATTGGTCAACTTAACCCATTTAACCCAAATGAATTTGACTGAGCCAAAATAAAATCTAAGCCAAACTAAACCAAAATAATGGAACCAAACTAGCCGTTAGTTTGATTAAATTTGAACAATTCATCAAGTTGACCCAACCTAACCCAATTTGACCTAAATGAGTCAAATTGAGCCAATCCTAACTAAATCGACTCGAATTGACTTGAAATTTGGGCTAACCCACTTTGGCTCATTTCAAATCTGCCCAAATCAAATCTAATGCCAAATAATCATTCTATCCTTGGGTCAAGGGAATCACATGAGACAAATCACCCATGTAAGTGGTCATTTCCATTCTTTGGCCACTTAGTACTCTCCCAATGGTCCACCTAGTCACCTAGGACACTGCCCAACCTGACCCAAGGGGGTTGGGTGGGCCATGACCCATTGAAGGTGAAATCACCTCACCCTTGCCATCGGAGCATTTGAAACCCATAGGACACCCAGGATTCCTCCTTGGCAGCCACCTCCACACCTTCAACCAACCAAGCCGAGCGAACTCACCTCATTCATGCCAACCACGACTCTCAAGAGGCCTACTAGAAGCTAAACCTGATCCCAACATTCACTATGAAGGGGTATACACCCTCTCATTTTCACTTAAACACACATAAAAATCATTCCTCAGAGCCCTAGCTACCCAAGATGAGCCGCTAGAGCCATTACTTAAGTTCCTAAGCTCATTCCTTGATCAAACAATGCCATTCCCATCCATCTCGAAATAAGACACTCCCATTTCTAACAAACTTCCATATTTCTCCATTAAACTCAAATTAACTTTGTACACACCTTCCCTAGGCCTCATCGAGCAAGAATGAATTATCTCTTAAGCTTTCTGAGCATCGGTGGTGGGACTTCGACCAAAGCCAAGCTCCAAATCATCTGTTCATGGCCTTCTGAGTGAACATCGAGTAATTGATCCAATTATTACTCAACAGGGCTTCATCTACACTAGATGAAACATCCTTAATCATTTGAGCCACCGCTGATTCACGAGCTATTCTTCCAAAACTAATCCAAACAAAATGGGTTGGAGCTTTTGAAGAAAACTTGCATCTCATGTGATCTTGATTGTTGGATCCCCTTGATTGATGTCATGAAGGTGTGTGATCCTTGAGTTGAGGTGCCCGCAAGCTCGGATCAAGTAGCAATGGTGGATAGACTCCATTCTCCCTCACTCGTGTGACGTTAGATCATGCACTGTCTGTTCCACATGATCATAATGGATGATCGTGATTAGATCTCTTAGATCGATTTGATTTAATCCTATTAAGCTATGGGATTAATCATAGCCGTCCAATCGTAGATCCGACAACGGATGAGAAAGCCCGTCCGGCGAATGAGAAAGCGGGTCCGCCACTACCACATAGGAGCTAAGTCGAATAAGTTTCAAGTAACCAATCCTGCAGCACCAGGTGGAAAGCGCACCGCGTCAGTGCGCCACGTGCCACCAACAGGATTATGCTTTAATTAGGCTTAATTAATCATTTTTAATTATCGTAACTTCTAAAAATTAGAAGAAATCATAGAAAAATAAAAAAAAGCAAATAAATACTCATTTTAAAGGTATTTCATAGGAGAATTATTTGAAAATGATCTTAACTAATTTTGAAAAGTAATTAAAGTTTAATTACAAAATTAATTAGCTTAATTACTCCTTAATTACTTAAGCAATTAATCCTAAATTATATGGGATAATTTAATAGGATGACCTCTACCTCCCATGATTTTCTTTGGATTTATTGCTCACTTAATTAGGAAAATTGACTAATTAAACCTTAACTATGCTTTTAAGTTAATTAATGATTAATTAATCTCATGAATAGTAATAAATTGGTTAATTAAGTTTATTAATCATTGTTCAACAGTAAGTGCACTAAGGAATAGGGTTGGGACCCCTTTCACTAAGTTTATTTCACCCTTTTTAAAAATGAAATTGATTAAGATTTAATTAATTAATTAAATTAGTTAATTAAATTAAAATTAGAATCACATAAGACCTTAATTAATTAAATCATGGGGTAGATCTTTAAGTGTTTAATAACCTAAAGGATTTAATGAAATTATCGTTAGTCCACATGTGTGGGAAAACCATAAGAGTAATTAATTAAGTCCCTTAATCAAATTAATTATTAATCATGAGCTAATTGAATTAGGCCCCTTTTATTTCCTAGGATCATTGCAAGTTTATTTTCTATGCATATCATGTTGGCTCATAATTATTTAGTTAACTACTTTAAGGAGACATAGGTAAGGGTAATTAATTCATCTAATTAAGGCTTTAACTTAATTAACCCATAAAATCAACTTAATTACATTTCCTTAAATTAAATCAAATCACTAATGTAGGAATGGGTTTAAAATAACAAGTGATGATTTTTATTCTCCTCTTTAAATTAAATCAAATCCAAAACTTAATTAATAAAGAAGATTTAGTTTGCTTTAAATAATCTTATTTGATTTGATTATCCTTAAGAACTTGTTTGGCTTAATGAATCGCATGCTTATATTTGATTGTCCTCTTTCCAATCATGTTAAATTTGGTATGTCACTTGAATTCATGCATCCATCTTTTCAAAATGAAGTAAAACAAAATGGATTCTTTTTATTTAAGCTTGCATGTGTTGATTTAATTTAATATATGTGTGGCTATTATCACTATTAAATCCAAATATACTTTTCAAAAGCTTATAAATGAATAATAATGTGTTATGATGCTAGTTATAAATACATAAGAAATGCATGTGCTTATAGCTTAAGTGTATGAATGTTGAGTTCTGTTTCCTCTATTCATGTGTTGATTTATATAAGATTGAATGCTAAAGGGTATATAGTTTGGACATCCCAGGAACATGAGGCCTTAGTTAGCCCCAAGGAGTTTATTTGATTACCTCACTTCCCTGGTTTGTTACTTGGTTGATGAAATCGAAAACAAGAAATGTTGAATTTGAATTTGTTCTCTGTTAAAAAAAAACCAAAAACCCTAAACTCTAAACTAAAACCTGAATGCTAAACCTAAAACCTAAACCCTAAACCCTAAACCCTAAACCCTAAAATTCCTAAACTCTAAACCCTAAAAACATCAACCTAAACTAAATAAAACCTAAAAATAAAATAAATAAATTAAACCCAAACCAAAATAAAATAAAAACCTAAACTAAAATCTAAACCTAAACCTAAACCTAAACTTGAACCTAAAAATAAAAACAAATAAAAACTAAAATAAAATAAAATAAAATAAAAACCTAAACTAAACTTAAAAATAAAATAAAACAAAAAATAAAAATCCTAAATAAAATAAAACCTGAATGTAAAATAAAAATAAAATAAAATTAAAATAAAAACTAAATTAAAATCTAAACCTAAATAATAAACCTAAAAATAAAACCTAATCCATAAACTAAGAAAAACTGAAACCTAAAAAAAACCGAAACCTTAATCAAAATAAATAAAACCTAAACCTAAACCTAAAATAAACTAAATCTAAAAATAAACCTAAACTAAATAAAATAAAATATATTAAAAATAAACCTAAAGTTAAACTAAAAATTAAAACCTAAAATAAAGACCTAAAACCTAAACCTAAAAAATAAAATAAAAACCTAAACCTAAACCTAAAAATAAAAAATAAAACCTAAATGAAAAAAATAAAATAAATATTAAACTAAATTAAAAAATAAACATAACCCTAAACATAAACCTAAAAAATAAACTAAAATAAAAAACCTAAACTAAAATAAATAAACACAAAATAAATAAACTAAACTAAATTGAAATACAAAATAAACCTAAATAAAAATATAAATTAAATTAAATAAACCTAAACCTACCAATTTTCTTAGTCTTAAAAAGAAAACCCTAAACACTAAATCCTAAACCCTAAACACTAGAACATAAACCATAAACCCTAAACCCTAAACCCTAAAACTATCCCTAAACCCTAAACGCTAGCCCTAAACCCTAAACCCTACACCTTAAACCGTAAACCCTAAATCATAAATCATAAACTAAAACCTAAACCTAAAAGGAAAAACCTAAACCTAAACCTAAACCTAAATAAACTAAAAACCTAAACCTAAATAAACTAAAATCAAAACCTAAACGTAAATCGAAATAAACCTAAATAAATAAACTAAAAAATAAACCTAAATAAACCTAAACCCAAAATAAAAAATAAAAACCTAAACCTAAACCAAAACATAAAAACTAAAGAAAACCTAAACCTAAACTAAACTAAATAAATAAAAATAAAAATAAAACCATAAACCTAAACCTAAACCTAAATAAATAAACTAAATTAAATAAATAAAACTAAAATAAATAAATAAAGTAAAACCTAAACCTAAACCTAAACTAAACTAAATAAAAGTAAATAAACCTAAACCTAAAACTTAAATCTAAACTTAAACCTAAACCTAAAACTAAAAGCCTAAACCTAAATCTAAACCTAAAAATCTTAAACTTGAATAAAACCTAAACCTAAACCTAAATAAAACTAAATAAACCTAAACCTTGACCTAAACTAAATAAATAAAATAAAAACAAATAAACCTAAACCTAAACCTAAACCTAAGTAAAGCTAAACCTAAAAACCTAAATCTAAAACCTAAACCTAAACCTAAACTAAACTGAAGAAATAAAATAAACCTAAACCTAATAAAATAAAAACCTAAAAGTAAAATAAACTAAACTAAAACCAAAACCTAAAAAATTAAAATAAAACCTAAACCTAAACCTAAACCTAAACCTAAACATAAACCTAAACTAAAAGTTAAATATAGAAACCTAAACCTAAACCTAAACTAAAATAAATAAAATAAAACAAAAAATAAAAATAAAAATAAAAACTAAAATAAACTAAAAAAGTAAAACCTAAACCTAAACCTAAACTAAAATAAACTAAACTAAATAAAATAAATCAAACCTAAACCAAAATCTAAATAACAAAACCTAAACCTAAACTAAATAAACTCAAAAATAATTAAAATAAACCTAAACTAAATAAAACCTAAACCTAAACCATAAACCTAAACTAAATAGAAATAAATAAACCTAAAAACCTAAACCTAAACCTAAACAAAAACCTAAACCTAATCTTAAAACTACACTAAACCTAAACCAAAAACTAAACCTAAACCTAAACCTAAACCTAAACCTAAATAAAATAAAACCTAAACCTAAAATAAAATAAAACCTAAACCTAAATAAAATAAAACTTAAATAAACTCAAAACCTAAACCTAAACCTAAACCTAAAATGAATAAATAAAATTAAAATCTAAACTAAATAAAATAAAAATAAACTTTTAAACTAAAACTCTAATCCTAAACTAAAACCTAAACCTTAAAACTTAAGCCTAAACCTAAACTAAACAAAATAAACCTAAATAAATAAAATCTAAATAAATAAACCTAAACTAAATAAACCTAAACCTAAACCCTAAAACTCGAAACCCTAAACCTTAAACTCTGAACCCTAAACCTTAAACAGAAAACCGTAAAACTAACCAAAAACCCTAAACCAGAAATCGTAAAACCCTAAACTCTAAACCCTAAACCATAAACCCTAAAACCTATAACCATAAATTGTAAACCCTAAACCCCAAACCCTAAAGCCTAAACCCTAAAACCAAAAAAAAAAAAACCCGAAACCCTAATACCTAAAAACTTAAAAACCTAAACCTAAACTAAATAAAACCTAAAAATAAAATAAATAAATAAACCTAAACCTAAATAAAATAAAAAAAATAAAATATAATAAAAACCTAAACTAAAACCTAAATTTAAACCTGAACCTAAACCAAAGCCTAAATGAAAAAAAATTAAAAATAAAAAATAAAAACTAAACTAATATAAAATAAATAAAAACTTAAACAAAACTAAAAAATAAAATAAATCTAAAAATAAAAAGCCTAAATAAAATAAAACCTAAATGTAAAATAAAAATATAATAAACCTAAAATAAAATAAAATAAAAACCTAAACCTAAACAATAAACCTAAAAATAAATCCTAAAAATAAATAAAAAAATAAAACCTAATCCTTAAATTAAAAAAACATAAACCTAAAATAAAAATAAAATAAACCTAAAGCTTAACTAAATAAACTAAAATATAATAAATAAAACCTAAATTAAATAAAATAAAGTATACTAAAAATAAACCTAAACATAAACTAAAAAATAAAACCTAAAATAAAAACCTAAAATCTAAACCTAAAAAACTAAAATGAAAACTTAAACCTAAACGTAAAAGTAAAAACTAAAACCTAAACCTAAAAAATAAAATAAAAATAAAACTAAACTAAAAAATAAACATAAACCTAAACCTAAACCTAAAAAATAAATTAAAATAAAAACTTAAATTAAATAAAAATAATAAGTAAACCTAAATATAAAATAAAAAATAAACTAAATAAACTAAATATACCTAAACCTACCGGATTACTTAATTATTTTAAAAAAAAACCCCTAAACCCTAAACCCTGAACCCTAAATCCTAAACACTAAATCCTAAACCCTAAACCCTAAACCTAAAAAACCATAAACCCTAAATCATAAAATAATCCTAAACCCTAAACCATATATCCTAAATCGTAAATCCTAAACTCTAAACCCTAAACTAAAATCTAAACCTAAAATAAAAGACCTAAACCTAAAATTAAATAAACTAAAAACCTAAACCTAAATAAACTGAGATCAAAACCTAAACCTTAATAAACTAAAATCAAAACCTAAACCTTAACCTAAACCTAAATAAACCTAAACAAACTAAACTAAAAGGTAAACCTAAATAAACTAACTCAATAAACCAAAACCTAAACTTAAACTAAATAACCTAAACCTAAAATAAAAATAAAGCCCAAAACATAAAAACTAAAAAAAAACCTAAACCTAAACCTAAACTAAATAAATAAAAATAAAAATAAAATAAAAACCTAAACCTAAAGCTAAACCTAAACCTAAAAAACTAAACTAAATAAAATAAGCAAAACTAAAACAAATAAATAAACAAAATAAAGCCTAAACCTAAACTGAAACTAAACTAAATAAAACTAAACCTAAAACTAAATCTAAACCTGAAACTAAATCTAAACCTAAAAACCTAAACCAAACCTAAAGTAAACTAAAAAAACTATAAACTAAAAAACCTAAACCTAAAAAACCTAAACCTAAATAAAACCTAAACCTAAACTACACTAAATAAACCTAAACCTAAAAATAAACCTAAAACATAAACTTAAACTAAATAAATAAAATCAAAAATAAATAAATAAAAAATAAACCTAAACCTAAACCTAAACTAAAATAACTAAATAAAATAAACTTAAACCTAATAAAATAAAAATCTTAACTAAAATAAACTAAACTAAAAACCTAAACCTAAAAAGTTAGAATAAAACATAAACCTAAACATAAACCAAAATCTAAACTAAAACCTAAATAAATAAACCTAAACCTAAACCTAAACTAAAATAAATAAGATAAACCTAAAAAGAATAAAAGTAAAAACTAAAATAAACTAGAAAAATAAAAAACCTAATCCTATTCCTAAACTTAAAAACCTAAACCTCAACCTAAACCTAAACCTAAATAAATAAAACTAAAAACTAAACCTAAACCTAAAACTATGCCTAAACCTTAATCTAAACCTAAACTAAATAAACTAAAAAATAAACCTAAACTAAACAATACCTAAAGCTATTAAACCTAAACCTAAACCTAAATAAAAACCTAATCCTAAACCTAAACCTAAAACTAAACCTAAACACGAACCTAAACCTAAACCTAAACCTAGATAAACTTGAAGCCTAAACCTAAATAAACCTAAACCTAAACCTAAAATAAATAAATAAAAATAAACCTAAAACCTAAAACCCTAAACCTAAAGTAAAACCTAATCCTAAACACCTAAACATAAGCCTAAACTAAACTAAATAAACCTAAATAAATAAAACCAAAATAAAAATACCTAAACTAAATAAACCTAAATCTTAAAATAAACTAAATAAATAAAAATAAACCTAAACTAAACTAAAAACCTAAACAAAAAAATAAAACCTAAACATAAAATAAAAAATAAACTAAAACCTAAACCTAAACCTAAACCTAAATAAGCCTAAACAAAAATAAACTAAACTAAAAAATAAAACCTAAACCTAAACCTTAATAAATAAATAAAATAGAATTCTAAACCTAAACTAAATAAACTAAACAAAAAAAACCTAAACCTAAAATAAAAAACCTAAAACCTAAACCTAAACATAAATAAAAATAAAACTAATTAAACTAAAAAAAACCTAAACCTAACCCTAAAATTAAAATAAACCTAAACTAAAATAAAATAAATAAGTAAACCTAAACCTAAATATACTAAAACTAAATAAACCTAAACTTAAACCTATACCTAAAAATAAAAACCTAAACCAAAACCTAAATTAAAATAAAACCTAAACCTAAATAAACTAATTAAATAAACTATGTAAAATATCTTTCCTTTGATTGGTGGATTGGTTGTAGCTCCTTGGTTTTTGCTGATTTTTTATTTTCTCCTTCATGTTGACTGTGAGATCTATGGGGTTGGAGGAGACTTTGCTTGCCTCTAGCCTGTTTTCTCTCCTTCCTTATTTATTGTTGGTGGTTGGGTGGTCCTCATTGGTTTTTTTACCCTTCATTTTTTTTTCTGGCTGGGTGAATGCCATTTCTATGTTTTGGTTTGTTTGATGATCTCTAGGAGGGTTGTGGCTACGCGTGCTATTATTTTTTCCACCTATTTGGGCACTTTTTTGGGTTAGCCTTTTATTTTGGTTGGTCACCCCCCTTTCGATATTGGATCCTTTACTACTATGGTTGGTTGTTGAGTGGCAATTTTTGGTCTCTTCACGATTTGATTAGATTTGGTCTTTTCAATACTTTTAGTTATTTCATCTGGTTTGTGTTGGGGATTCTTGTTGGTTGGCTATTTTCTCTTTTGATTAGCATGAGGACATCTATTTTGTGGTTTTTTCCTTCCTGGCCTAGTTATGGTTGATTTTATTGGTGGCTGATACCTGGTGGCTTTTTGTCATTGCCTGCTGGATTGATGGCATCCTTTTCTCTGCTTGGATTGGTCTGGTGTTTACTGATGGCTAGTTGTGGCTCTCCATTGCTTGGAGCTTTGATGTCTATTTGAATGATGGTTGTTGTTATTTTTTATTTTATTTTAGTCTCTTTCTAGGCTATTGTATTAGATGTTGCTATGCTTTTGAATTGGCTTGTCCCTTCGAATTCTTCCTTCGATCGCTGCTCACACGACCTTGTTGTATCTTCTGGGTGGCTAGCTATTTGTGACTGGTCTACTATGGTGTTGGTTGGTTGTTTGGCTATTGGCTGGCTGTTGGCTGAATTTTTCTTTATTTGCTAATGCAGTTTCTAAAATCCTTTGGGCTGCTTGCTTTCAGTGTTGGCTTGTATTAGGTATGCTGGCTATGATGGCCCTAATGTTACCCATATCATCTTTTTGGTTGGTAGTAATGCATATGAATGTAACACATCTTAGGAAGTTTGGATGCTCATATGCATTGTAGCCCCTTGAGATGATCTTAACTAAGCTTGAGCCTTTTCTTTCTCAGCTCTCTCTAATTGATTTCTTTATCCTTATTCTTGTTAAATACGACTATTGCCTTTGTAGTGTTTTGCATATTTCTTTTATAAGTTGGAACTTTTTAGATGGAATGATCGTTACTCAGTCAACTCAAGTGTTGTTGATGTGGGTCTTTCTATCTTGCCTCTCAAAAGGGATCATGAGCAGTTGTTAATAAGTCTTTTGACTTTTTTTATATTTAATAGTCCTAATCTGTATCTTTTCCTCTTTTGCATTTTTTTTTTTTCTATTTTTCCATTGTACATAGATGGGAGTTTAGCTCTTTAGGTTCGTTATAGCTCTGAGAGCAGTAGATATTTGAGCTTTAACCCTATTAAGGACTTTGTATGCTTTTCTTTTATGGTAATAAAATTCTAACCTTTACTTGAATTAAAAATAATAACCCTAAACCCCCAACCTTAAACTCTAACCCTAACCCTAAACCCTAAACCATACACCATAAACTAACCTTAAACCCTAAACTCTAAACCCTAAATACCCTCAACCCTAAATCCTAAACCCTAAACCTATACCCTAAGCTAACCCTAAACACTATACCCCAAAAACCCTAAACCTTAAAGCCCAAACCCTAAACCCTAAACCCTAATCCTAAACCTTAAAACCCCAAACCTGAAAACCTTAAACCAAAACCTAAACCCTAACCCTAAACCTTAAACCATAAAACTAACCTTAAACCCTAAAATGCTAAACCTTAAACACTAAACCCAAAAACCAACCCTAAACCCTAAACCTTAAAACCCTGAACCCTATATCCTAAACTCTAAACCCTAAACACTAAAACCTACAACCCTAGATATTAAAACCTAAACCCCAAACCCTAAACCATAAATCGTAAACACTAAACCTTAAACCCTAAACCCTAAAAAACCTAAAAGCCTAAACCAAAACTAAATAAAAACTAAAAAAAATAAATAAAGCAACCTAAGTCTAAATAAAATAAAAACCTAAACTAAAACCCAAACCTAAACCTAAACTTAATAATAAAATAAAATAAAAAATAAAAGTAAGACTAAAATAAAAAAAATAAAAACCTAAACTAAACTAAAAAAATAAAATAAAACTAAAAATAAAAAACCTAAATAAAATAAAGACTAAATATTAAAATAAAAATAAAATAAAACTAAAATAAAAGTAAAAACTAACTAAAACCTAAACCTAAAAAATAAACTGTAAAGTAAAACATCAAAATAAATAAAAAAATAAAACCTAAACCCTAAACTAAAAAAATACTAAACCTAAAAAAGATAAAATAAAATAAACATAAACCTAAACTAAGATAAACTAAACTAAAATAACTAAAACCTAAACCCTAAACCCTAAACCATAAATCCTAAACCTAAACCCTAAAAACCTAAATCTAAACTAAATAAAACCTAAAAATAAAATAAATAAAAAAACTTAAGTCTAAATAAAATAAAATAAATAAAAACCAAAACTAAAACCTAAACCTAAGCAATAAACCTAAAAATAAATAAAAATTAAAACCTAAACCATGAACTAAAAAAAACCTAAACCTAAATAAAAATAAAATAAACCTAAACCTAAACTAAAATAAAATAAATAAACAACTAAACCTAAACCTAAAATAAACTAAACCTAAACATAAACATAAACTAAATAAAATTAAATAAACTAAAAATAAACCTAAATCTAAACTAAAAAAGAAAAACCTAAAAGTTATACCTAAAATAAAAACCTAAAACCTAAACCTAAAAATAGTAAAATAAAACCAAAACGTAAACCTAAAAATTAAAATTAAAATAAAACTAAACTAAAAAAATAAACATAAAACTAAACTTAAACCTAAAAAAATAAACTCTAAATAAACATAAAATAATTAAACTAAACTAAATAAAAAATAAACCTAAATAAAATATAAAATAAAAAAACTAAAACCTAAACCACCATTTTAATTTTCTTTTAAAAAATCCTCCCTTAATAGTAAATCCTAAACCCTAAAACCTAAGCCCTAAACCCTAAAACTAACCCTAAGCCCAAAACCCTAAACCTATAACCCTAAACTCTAAACCCTACAAAACCCTTAACCCTAAACCTTAAACCATAAACCCTAAACCTAAACTAACCCCAAACCCTAAACCATAAACCCTAATCCTTAAACCCTAAACTTTAAACCCAAACCCTAAACCCTAAACTTTAAACCCTAAAACCCTAAATAATAAACCCTAAACTAACCCTAAACCTTAAAACTCTAAACCCTAATGCCTAAACCATAAACCCTAAACCCTAATCTAACCATAAACCTGTGAGACACTATAGCACCCAAGAGTGGGTGAATTGGGTAATATTAAAATTTTCAAAACTTAAATTTTAATTTTTAAATAGAAAATTAGATTTTGATTTTATAATGATAAGATATAATTCTAAATGCAACAAAAAAAAAAATACAATAAAGTAAATAGAGATAAAAGGCACACGATTTTTTTGGTTCGCCAAACCCCAAAACCTACCACGCCCACTAGCCACCCCGCTAAGAATCCACTAAATGAAAAATGGTTTACAAAAGTACTTCTCTATAGCTGAGTACAACCCCTAAAACAATATGTACTCTCCTACAAAGGAGTACAACCCAAAATAAATTTTACAACACAAAAAAATACAAAATAATAAATTTTGATAAAGTAAATCTCTCACAAATATACCAATCAAATTCAAAAAAAGTGATCTCACAACTTATAAATGATCACTTTACAACTTAAAAAAAATTTGGTAAGGCAAAATGCTCTCTTAATAAAAATAAATATCTTAAAGTGATCTTACTAGGATGTTTATGTTATTATAATTTGTAGAATAATACAAAATGATTTCAAAATAAATTCACAATATTCTTTTTCATAATAAAATAAATTTCAGCAAGGAGTAATTTATTTTAACCAAAAAGATTCTATCAATTAATGCTAATGAACACAAAATAAAAAAATAAGTATATGATAGATCTATGTTGGTTAGTAAGCTTTTAATTAAAAAGAGAGATCTAGCAAATATGAAAATAATTTCAGCACAATAATTTATTTTAAAATGCTTAAAATATACTTCTAAAATAGATCTAAGAATAAATGATCTTTCGAAATAAAACCAAAGAAGAAATATATCAAGAAACCAAAAGAAATTTGTAGGAAGCTAAAAATTTCAGCAAGTTGAAATAGATCCTACAAATTATCACAAGAGTTTTTCACCAAAAAAAAATTATTGAGAAACTTTGATGTTAAAACCAATGTTCAAAGACTAATCCACCAAAAGGTATAAATTAGAAAGAAGAAATAGATGGTGAAAATAGCATGAACAACTAAGAAGTATTAAGATCAAGAAAACAAACTCAAGTAATTTAAAAGGCTTGCTTGAAGATGTTGAAGCTTCCAAACCAAGGATTTGATCTTGCAATATTTGGAGAACACTTGGAAGGAACATTTAAGAGATTTTTCTTAGATTTGCTGGAGAGATTTTGAATTTTGAATGAGGGATGCTTTCATAAAGAGAATGAGGGCTATTTATAGGCAAGAAGATCATTTAAAAAATTATTTCAAAGAAATATATTATACAAACCTCATGCTATCATGTGATAATTTAATATTCAATAAAAATATAATTTATATTAAACAAATATTAAATTTAGCAACAAAATTCGCTATTCACATGGGAAAGTCAAAAGTAATCAATCAAATGTAGCTCTTAATATATTCAAACCATGTAGCATGCATCCATTATTAAAATCAAGTAATGTTTAAAAAATCATAATAAATTCAATTTTAATGCAAAGTGGGTCATGTAACCACTTATTTTAAAGGAAAAAATCCAAGGAACTGATGGAGATAAAATCGATATGAATTCTTTGATGAAACAATGACTTTGGCTAAAATACAAAATTTTATATATTTTTGTTAATTTTGACATGTGACAATTAAAAATTATGATATAATTTATATATAATCATAAATATGTTAGTTATCATATAACCAGCAAATTAAATTAAAATACCTAATTATATTAAGTAAACAAAGTAATTATACTTAATAGTTATGATCATTTATTACTTTGACAATTTTATTGCTATGTAGAAAAAACATATAATTGAATGTTAATTAAATAAAGATTTATATAAATTAACCTCATTAAAATAGTATGTTAGGTTGTGAGCAAATTTATTCATGCCAAAGAACTCATATGAATAGTCATATAACCTAAAATCATGAGCTTCACATTATCCCTTTCATTCTTTTATTCTTGCAATTTCTTCTAACAATTTGTGAGATGTATTGGATATGTAATTAGCAATTGATATATCTGAAACACAATAAAAATATTCATTAGAACATCTAAGCATTTGTTTATTATCATCAAAATTAATCAAATTGAACATGAGGCTAATTAAGCCAACAATCTCCCCTTTTGATGATGACAAACTAATGTTGGTATTGATTTTGATGAAGGTGCAAATTGACCTTTCATCATAGTTTTTGAAAGAAATTCTATTAAAAAAAAATTTATGGATATGAGATGAATAATGTTGCTCCCCCTAAATGTATGCATTAAATAGACTTAATATTAACCAACATTTTACTCTTCTCCCCCTTTTGGCAACATCAAAAAGTGAGAACAAACTACATACAATTTTAAATATTAGGATCTAACATTCCGAGCATGCATCTTAAAGTACAAAAATGTTCTTCTGGTAAGGGTTTTGTAAAAATATCTAATTTGTAAATCGGCTAATAAAATTAATATTAACATCACCTTTCAAAACATGATCCCTAATAAAATGATGTCTAATTTCTATATGCTTGGTGTGAGTCTTTGGATAGGATTTTTAGTCAAACTAATAGCACTAGTATTGTCACTGAACTAGAATGTGATCTTGCTTAATACCAAAATCTTCTAATTGTTGCTTTAACTAAAGGACTGAGCAGAACTACCGCAATTTATGTACTCAAGTGGATAAAGCTAATTTTGTGATGACAACAAGTGATGATCCTAAAAAATGACATGTGCCGACATACTTTTCTATCTACTTTGCATCCCGCAAAGTCGCATCGAATAAGCAACCAAATCACATGATAAAGAATTTTTAGGATACCATAAACCTAACCTAGTAGTATCAACATCGAAGATATCGCTTGACTGCTATTAAATGAGATTCTTTCAGGTTGGCCTCAAATGAGCACAAAACAAACAAAGAACATAATATCGTGCCTACTAGCAAGGTATAAAAGTGAACCTATCATACTCCTATAAAGTTTTGATCAATGATTTTCTAATTCATCTAAATCCAATTTTATAGATGGGCTCATAAGAGTTTTACTAGATTTAAATCTTTTCATGTCAAACCTCTCAAGCAATTCATTTATATACTTAGTTTGACAGATGAATGTGCCATTTTCTTGTTGCTTCACTTGAAGACCTAAGAAAAAATTAAGTTCTCCCATCATACTCATTTCAAACTCTTTAGACATCAAAGATGAGAACTCATGGCATAAAGATTCATTTGTACTTCCAAATAATATATCATCAACATACACTTGTACCACAATCAAATCATCATCTATGCTCTTAAGGAATAAGTTGGTATCTACTGCCTTTCTAAATCCATGATCTATCAAAAAAGTTACTTAACTTATCATACCAAGCACGAGGAGCTTTAAACCATATAAGGCTTTCTTTAATTTATACACTTGATTTGGAAAATCAAGGCTCTCAAATCTAGGTGGTTGCTCTACAAATACATTTTGGTCAATAAATCCATTCAAAAATGCACTTTGACATCCATTTGAAAAAGTTTAAAATTTCTAAAGCATAAGCAAGGAGTAACTTGATAGCTTCTAGTCTTGCTAGTGCAAAAGATTCTTCAAAATATATACCTTCAACTTGTGTACTGTGCAACTAACCTAGCTTTATTTCTAACAATACAACCGAATCATCTAGCTTATTCCTAAAGATCCATTTGTGTCCAATGACATTTTGATCTTGGGGTCTTGGGACTAATTCCCAAACATCATTTCTTACAAATTGATTCAACTCCTCTTCCATAGCAATAATCCAAAAATTATCATTTAATGCTTCTTCTAAATTTTTAGGTTCAACCTCGATAAAAATGTCAATGATCTACAACTTCTACTATGTCTTCTAGTCATAACTCCTTTTGAAGGATCTCCTATAATTAGTTCCTTTAGATGATTTTATTATATTTCCATTCTTTAGCAATGAATCATCCATATTATCTTCTAAAGATATTTTCTTAAAGTTATCAATCTCTTCATCAATCACTTCATTTCTAATAGATCAATTTTCATCAAAAAATAACATGTATTGATTCTTCTACAATCATTTTTCTTTTATTGTAAACTCTATAAGCTCTACTAGAAAGAGAGTATCCTAAGAAAATACCATCATCCGATTTGCAATCAAACTTACCTAAATGATCTTTTCCATTATTCAAAATAAAGCATTTACATCCAAATACATGAAAGTGTTCAATCTTAGGCTTCTTTCCAAAAAACAATTCATAGGGTGTCTTCTTCAAAATTGGTCTAAAATAGATCCTATTCATTACATAACAAAGATATCGCTTCGAAAAATATTTTTGTAATTTATACTCATCAAGCATAGATCTACTTAATTCAATTAATATTCTATTTTTTATCTCTACTCCTCCATTTTGTTGGGGAGTTCTAGGTGTAAAAAAAATTATGTCTAATCCCATGTTCATCACAATAATCCTCAAATAATTTATTTTGAATTCGCCACCATGATCGCTTTGAACCCTATTAATCAAAAGGCCTTGTTCTCTTTGAATATATTTAGAAAACTTTCTAAACTCACCAAAAACATCATCCTTTACAAATAAAACCCAAGTATATCTAGAGAAATCATCAACAATCACAAAACCATTATTTTTTTCACCTAAGCTAGTCGTGCTAATAGGACCAAATAAATCCATGTGCAATAATTCTAGAGGTCTAGAAGTAGAAACAATATTTTTACTTTTAAATGAGCTTCTAGAATGTTTACCATGAATACATGCATCACAAACATAGTTTGAATGAAAATTTAATTTAGGCAAACCAACTACTAAATCAAGTTTAGCAATTTTATTAAGTGTGTGCATGTTAATATGACATAGTCTCCTATGCCATAACCATATATCATCATGAGTGCTTTTAAAATGAAGTAAGTTTAAATTTACATCATGAAAGCTATCTAAATCAATGACATAAATATTTTTGTATCTTTTCCCTACTAGCAAAACATTTTCATTATTTTTTATAATGCAATATGATGCATGGAATACTACATTCAAACCTTTATCACATAATCAACTAATAGAAATTAAATTATGTTTTAATCCTTCTACTAGAAAGCTTTATCTAAAGTGATAGAATTCTTACAAATAGAACCAATGCCAATGATTTTTTCCCTTCGTGCATTCCATATGTAACAAATCCTCCATCACTTGATTCTAAAGTTGTGAATTTATCTTTATCTCCTCATATATGTCTTGAACATCCACCGTCCAAGTACCACATGCCTTCTTTGATTTTGCTTTGAAGGCATTCCTACAAAATAAACTCACATGTTAACTTTGGAACCCAAACATGTTTGGGTCCACATTCTAAATTTGAAGTAAGATATTTAGCATGCATGGTTTGTGTAGTGCTTGTACCTTTTGGTACCCATACATAAGATGATTGCTTAATATTTTGTATTTTACGCATAGCAATCAAATGATATATGCCCTTTTATTGCAATAGTTGCACCAAACATTAGTGTTTGCATATGATTTAGAATGATAATTATAAGGTATATGAGTGGGATGTGTATGATGCAAATAATTTTTATTAAATGATTTTCTTGATGAAGTATTATAATGAACTTGTGATTTTAAACATAATTCTAATCTTGATTTTAATAAGATATTCTCTCTTTCAAGTTTACCTACAACTAAGGAACAATTTAATAAAGAAGTATTTTTACTTTTAAATTATCACATTCATTTTTAAATCACAAAATGCATATCTAAATTTTTATGTTCTTTTCTAAGGTTTTGTATTTTCTTTTTAATTTTTTATATTTAATAACTAAATCATTAAAAGCATCATCTAATTCATCATAAGATATATCATTACATACCTCTTGAGAATCCAAGTCAGATTCTCCATTTGCCATAAGACATATGTTGACCTCTTCATCCGATGAGCTAGTACTTGATACATTTGAATCTAGATTGGCCCATAAAGTGTCTTCTTCTTCTTATGGTACTTTTCTCCTTCATATTTTTCTTTTGTTTACATCAATTTCTTTTTCTTTGATTCAACAAGTTCGGACAATCACCTCTTATGTGTCCGTGCTTTTACAATGATAGCAAATGATCCCATCACTGTAGGAAATTTCTTAGTTTGAAATTTATAATTTTTAGATTTTTTATACCTTTGATTCTTCTTCCTTAGCAAGTTCCCAAGTTTTTTGGAAAGCATGACCACCTCATCACAATCCCCATCCGAGCTTGAGGTGTTATGCTCATCACTATCATCAACTTGTAGTGCAATGGCTTTCCTTTCTCCTTCTCCCTTTTGTTGAGTTATCCATCTTATCCCTTTGAGCAATAACTGCTCATGTGCTATCGAGAACCCAAAAGCTGATCAAGTGGATAAGTGGATAAATCTTTAGCTTCACTAATAATATTTTAGCTTCCCATTCTTTTGGAAGACATCTAAGAATCTTATAAACTAAGTCTTGATTCCTATATGTTTTCCAAGAGAATGTAATGTGTTAATTATTTTCATAAATCTAGTATACATATCGTAAATAGATTCGAAGGAGACATATGAAATAACTCATAATCATGAACAAGTCTATTTATGTGAGCATCTCTAATTTCACTAGTTCCTTCATAAGTTATAATAAGTTTATCACATTTCTTTTGCTATACTTAACATAGAAATTTTCATGTAATCATCGTAATAAAGCACAATGTAAAGTATTACAAGCCCTAGCATTTAATTCATCAAGTTCTCACCTATAGACCATTCCTCAAAAGGTTTTTCTTTAATGCCTTCTTTACTAGGTGTATGATATTGATGTGTCAACATATACCACATGACGCATCTTGACCTCTTAAGAATGGACTAATTCTATTTTTCCAATAATCAAATGGTACACTATCTAAAAGTGGAGGTCTATGAGTGGATTCTCCCTCCTAATGAACCCTTTGTGAAACCTTGTGCCATAGTGAAAAGATTTACTCTTGGATGTTAAAAAAAAGAGCCTACATACCAATCAGAGACACTATAGCACCCAAGAGGGGTGAATTGGGTAATATTAAAATTTTCAAAACTTAAATTTTAATTTTAAATAGAAAATTAGGTTTTGATTTTATAATGATAAGATATAATTCTAAATGCAAAATAAAAAATACAATAAAGTAAATAGAGACAAGAGGCACACAATTTAATGGTTCCAAACCCCAAACCAAGATACATGCCCACGCCTAGCCACCCTAGAATCCACTAAATGAAAAATAGTTTACAAAAGTACTCCTATAACGGTAGTACAACCCTAAAACAATATTCTCCTACAAAGGGTAGTACAACCCCAAAATAAATTTTACAAAAAAGAAAATACAAAATAATAAATTTTGATAAAGTAAATCTCACAAATATACCAAGCAATCAAATTCAAAAGTGATCTCACAACTTATAAATGATCACTTTACAACAAAAAAAAAAAATTTGGCAAAATGCTCACTTAATAAAAATAAATATCTTAAAGTGATCTTACTAGGATGTTTATGTTATTATAATTTGTAGAATAATACAAAATGATTTCAAAATAAATTCACAATATTCTTTCATAATAAAATAAATTTCAGCAAGGAGTAATTTATTTTAACCAAAAGATTCTTTCAATTAATGCTAATGATCAAAAAAAAAAAATAAGTATATGATGATCTAAGTTGGTTAGTAAGCTTTCAATTAAAAGAGAGATCTAGCAAATATGAAAATAATTTCAGCACAATAACTTATTTTAAAATGCTTAAAATATACTTCTAAAATAGATCTAAGAATAAATGATCTTTCAAAATAAGACCAAAGAAGAAATATTTCAAGAAACCAAAAGAAATTTGTAGAAAGCTAAAAATTTCAGCAAGTTGAAATAGATCCTACAAATTATCACAAGAGTTTTTCACCAAAAAAAAATGATTGAGAAACTTTGATGTGAAAACCAATGTTCAAAGACTAATCCACCAAAAAGTATAAATTAGAAAGAAGAAATAGATGGTGAAAATAGCATGAACAACTTAGAAGTATTAAGATCAAGAAAACAAACTCAAGTAATTTAAAAAGGCTTGCTTCATTGAAGATGTTGAAGCTTCCAAACCAAGGATTTGATCTTGCAATATTTGGAGAACACTTGGAAGGAACATTTAAGAGATTTTCTTTAGATTTGCTGGAGAGATTTTGAATTTTGAATGAGGGATGCTTTCATGAAAAGAATGAGGGCTATTTATAGGCAAGAAGGTCTTTTAAAAAAATTATTTCAAAGAAATATATTATACAAACCTCATGCTATCATGTGATAATTTAATATTCAATAAAAATATAATTTATATTAAACAAATATTAAATTTAGCAGAAAAAATTCGCTATTCACATGGGAAAGTCAAAAGTAATCAAATGTAGCTCTTAATATATTCAAAGCATGTAGCATGCATCCATTGTTAAAATCGTAATGTTTAAAAAATCATAATAAATTCAATTTTAATGCAAAGTGGGTCATGTAACCACTTATTTTAAAGGAAAAAAATCCAATGAATCCGATGGAGATAAAATCAGATATGAATTCTTTGATTAAATAATGACTTTGGCTAAAATGCAAAATTTTATATATTTTTGTTAATTTTGACATGTGACATTTAAATATTATGATATAATTTATATTTAATCATAAATATGTTAGTTATCATATAACCAAAATTAAATTAAAATACCTAATTATATTAAGTAAATAAAATAATTATACTTAATAGTTATGATCATTTATTACTTTGACAATTTTATTGCTATGTAGACAAAACATATAATTGAATGTTAATTAAATAAAGATTTATATAAATTAACCTCATTAAAATTGTATGTTAGGTTGTGAGCAAATTTATTCATGCCAAAGAACTCATATGAATAGTCATAACCTAAAATCATGAGCTTCACATTATCCCTTTCATTCTTTTATTATTCTTGCAATTTCTTCTAACAATTTGTGAGATGTATTGATATGTAATTAGTAATTGATATATCAAACACATAAAAATATTCATTAGAACATCCAAACATTTGTTTGTTATCATCAAAATTAATCAAATTGAACATGAGGCTAATTAAGCCAACAAAACCATAAGCTAACCCTAAACCCTAAACCTCAAAAACCCTAAAGCCTAAACACTAAACCAAAAACCCTAAAACCTAAACACTAATCATAAACCCTAAACCCTAAACCCTAAATCCTAAAACCATAAACCCTAAAACCTAAACCCTAAATCCTAAACCATAAACCCTAAACCCTAAAACCCTAAACCCTTAAATCTACAACCCTAAACCCTATACCATAAACCTAAAACCTTAAACCCTAAACCTAAAACCCAAAACCCAAAACCCAAAACCCTAAAAACTTGAAAACCCTAAAAACCTGAAAACTTAAACCTAAACTAAATAAAACCTAAAAATAAAATAAATAAAAAAACTAAATAAAATAAAATAAAAAAATTAAAATTAAAACCTAAATTAAAACCTAAACCTAAACCTAAAAATAAATTAAAATAAAAATTAAAAATTAAACTAAAATAAAAGAAATAAAAACCTACAGTAAACTAAAAAAAATAAAACCTAAACATAAAATAAAAATAAAATCAACCAAAAATAAAATAAATAAAAATCAAAACCTGAATAATTAACCTAAAGGTAAAACCTAAAAATAAATAAAAAATAAAACCTAAACCATAAACTAAAAATAAAACCTAAACTTTAAATAAAAAAATATACCATAACCAAAAGTAAAATATACTAAACTAAACTAAATAAAACATAAACCTAAACCTAAACCTAAACTAAATAAAATAAAAGAAACTAAAAATAAACCTAAACCTAAACTAAATAAAATAAAATAAACTAAAAATAAACCTAAACCTAAACTAAAAAAGAAAACCTAAAAATAGACACCGATACACACCTTTTGTGGATCATAAGATATAATGAAGTTATTATCTTGCCACCTAGTCATTACTTTTGTCCAATGGGGATTCTATGTCGAAGCCAAAACCATTCACGATAACACAAGGGACACCTATTTTAGAGATGGCCCCTTTACTTGGAACCGGGAGGGAATCAAAGACTCTTTCTTATTAAGTCAATGGTTGAAATAGGGTTGTAATCCTAACAAAAATATTCAAAATAGAGTTGACAAAATAAATTCATGTCGCAAAAAAAGTAGATAATATTGGATTAGTTGTTTGCCCTTCGCCCCTCAAGGTCCATGTTTTACATCCGATAATCGATGGTCGCATGGAAGCACCAACCGGTTGGGAATGCATTACAGATGATGGCACATTGAGAGGTAAAGAAGGTATTGAGTGAGATGTATCTTTCCTCTTGTGAGACTCTGAAACACTAGGACTAGGTAGTGAGTTAGGAATAGCTGTGCATGATTCATCAAACCAAGTTGCCTCCCTCTTACTTGCCTCCGCTCCCTTTATAGATCAAACATTTCATGTCAACAATTAGAATAGAAACACAAAAGTATAATACAAATTGTGATGTACTGTACCTTATTCTCCTGATAAGGTCATTTGAATTAACCATGCTTAATAGTTCTCTGTGCTTCAAATCAGACACTTTTAATTCAGTTCTTAGTTCAGTAATTAAAGTTTCCTTCTCCTAAGGAATTAATTTCAGTAGCAATGTGTGGATAGAGAAGTATTAAGGATACTTAATAACTAAGAAAATAAACATAAACCTATAAAATAAACTAAAATAAATAAAATAAACAAAATAAAAATAATAATCCAAAATAAAAATATAAAATAAACTAAATAAATCTAAACCTACTGGTTCCTTTAATTTAAAAAAAAACCATAAACCCTAAACCTTAAACCTAAATCTAAATAACTTAAACCAATAAACCCTAAACACTAAACTAACCTAAACCTAAAACCTAAACCTAAACTTAAACTAAACCTAAAATATTTAACCAAAACCTAAACCTAAAATAAACCTAAACTAAATAAACCTAATCTAAATTAAATATTAACCTCTAAACCTAAACTAAACTAACCTAAACAACCTCTAAACTCCAACCTAAACTTAAAACCTAAACCCTAAACCTAAACTATAAACTACACCTATACTAACTAAACCTTAAACACTAAAACCTAAAGTTTAAAACTAAACTCCTAAACCCAACCCTACCTACTCCAACCTAAAACTTAAACCTTAAAACCTAAAACCTAAAACTAGATCCATAAACTAAACCCTAAACTAAAAAACTAACCTTAAACCTAAAACATATATAAATTTAAACCCTAAACTCCTAAAACTAAACCTAAACTAAAACTCCTAAACCCTAAACTTAAAACTAATCTAAACCTAAACCCTAAACCTTAAAAAACCTTGACCCTAAATCCTAAACCCTAAACCCTTAAACCCTAAACTCTAAACCATCCCTAAACCTTAAACCTTAACCTTAAAACCTAAAACATAAACTTAAATTAAATAAAACCTTAAAATAAAATAAATGAAAGAACCTAAACCTAAATAAAATCAAAACCTAAACTAAAACCTAAACCTAAAACAAAACCAAAACCTAAAAATAAAATCAATTAAAAAATAAAAAACTAAATTAAAATAAAATAAATGAAAACCTAAACTAAACTAAAAAAATAAAACAAACATAAAATAAAAAACCTTAATAAAATAAAAACTAAACGCAAAATAAAAAAAAACTTAAAATAAAATAAAATAAAAACTAAATAGAAACCTATACCTAAAAAATAAACAAAAAAATTAAACCTAAAAATAACTAAACAATAAAACCAAAACCCTAAACTAAAAAAATTAAACCTTAATCTAAAATAAATAGAATGAAATAAACATAAACCTAAACTAAAATAAACTAAAATAAAATAGTTAACACCTAAACCTTGAACCCTAAGTCCTAAACCCTAAACCCTAAACACTAATCATATAACCCTAAACCTACAACCCTAAACCCTAAACTCTAAACCCTATACCCTAACCCTAACCATAAACCCTAAACCCCAAATCCTAAAACCTGAAACCATAAACCCTAATCTAACCTTAAACCCTAAACTTAAAAAATCTTAAACCCTGAAGCCTAAACCCTAAATCCTAAACCCTAATCTAACTCTAAACCCTAAGCTAACCCAAAACAACAAATCCCAAACCCCAAAAACCTAAAATCCTAAAGCATAAACACTAAACCTAAACCCTAAACCCTAACCCTAAATTGTAAACCCAAAAAACACTAAACCCTAAAACACGAAACCCTAAACCCTAAAGCCTAAACCCTAAACCCTATAAACCTAAACCTAAATAAAATAATAAAATAAAATAAAATAAAAACCTAAACTAAACTAAGATAAATAAAGCATGTAAGCCTAAAATAAAATAAAATAAAAATGAACTAAAATAAAATAAGTAAAGACCTAAACTATACGAAAAAATAAAATGAATCAAAGAATAAAAAACCTAAATAAAATAAAAACTAAATGTAAAATAAAAATAAAATAAACATAAAATAAAATATAATAAAAACTAAATAAAAGACTGAACATAAAAAATTAACCTAAAAATAAATGAAAAATAAAACCAAAACCCTAAACTAAAAAAAACCTAAACCTAAAACAAAAATACAAAAATTTAATAAAATAAACCTAAACCTAAAATAAATTAAATTAAACTAAATAAGTAAAACCTAACCCTAAACCTAAACTAAATAAAATAAAATAAACTAAAAATAAACCTAAACCTATAAATAAACCTAAAATAGAAACCTAAAACCTAAATATAAAAAAATAAAATAAAAACCTAAACCTAAACATAAAAAAAAAAATAAAATAAAAATAAAACTCAGCTAAAAAATAAACATCAACCTACACCTAAATTTAAAAATAAACTAAAATAAAAAACCAAAACTAAAATAAATAAATTAAACTAAATAAAAAAATAAACCTAAATAAAAATAAAAAATATACTAAATATACTAAATAAACCTAAACCTACTCATTTACTTAGTTTTATGATAAAAAAACCTTAAACCTACAACCCTAAACCCTAAACTAACCCTAAATAAAACATAAATAAAAAATAACCATAACCCTAAACCATAAACTAAACCTAAACCCTAAACCCTACAACGCTAAACCCTAAAACCCTAAAACCTACAACCCTAAATCCTAAATCCTAAACCCCAAATGCTAAACCTGAAACCTAAACCTAAACCTGAATATAAACCAAATAAATAAACAAAAATAAAAGAACTAAACTAAAATGGTTATACCTAAAGTAAATAAACAAAACTAAATAAAAATAAAAAATAAACATAAATAAAAATAATAAAATAAATTAAATGAACCTAAACCTACCGGATTACTTAATTTTTTTAAAAAAAAACCTTAAACCTTAAATCCTAAACCCTAAACCCTAAACCCTAAACCATAAACCTTACACCCTAAACCTACAACCCTAAACCTATAACCCTAAACCCTAAACCCTAAATCCTAAACCCTAAACCCTAAACCCTAAATCCTAAAAGCATAAACCCTAAGGCCCTAAACCCTAAACCTTAAACCCTAAATCCTAATATTAAACCTTAAACCCCAAAGCCTAATCCTAAATCTAATCTTAAAGTAACTAAATAAATTAAAAAATAAACCTAAAACCTAAACATAAACCTAAGCCCTAAGAATGGGCAGAACCTTGACGGAAGGAATATCACCATCAACCAGGCTCCATCTAGATCTGGCAGTGGATGTGAAGAAAAAGGCGGTGATTATCGTAATGCTAGTGGGGGATTTGGAGGTGCTGGTGGACATGGATGTGGTAGGTGGTTATGGAGGCGGAGGAGCAGGAGGTTACAACCATGGTGGTGGCGAGTGAGATCTGGGATATGATGGTGGATCCCACTACTACTAAGGCCGTGTTTGGGGGAACTAGAGAAATCCTCATCCGACCGCCGCTTATAACTATGTCTTTGATAAATTTAGGGTTTTGATTTGCTCTATGCTCATTTTTGATCTATGTCATCACTAGTCTTAGAAAACTTGGTGTGTTACTCAATTGATTAAATCAAAAGAAGAAATGTTGAATGAAATTAAAAAAAAACCAAAAACCCTAAACCCTAAACTAAAACCTAAACCATAAACCTAAAACCCAAACCATAAATCCTAAACAAAAAATGCTAAATCCTAAAACACTAAACCCTAAATCCCAAATGCTAAAACCTAAACCCTAAACCCTAAACCCTAAACCCTAAACCCTAAACCCTAAACCTGAAACCCTAAAACCTAAACTCTAAACCTTAAACCCTAAAAAGCTAAAATCCTAAACTTGAAAAGAAAAAATTATAAATAAATTAAAAACTAAACTAAAATAAAATAAATAAAAACCTAAACTAAATTAAAAAATAAAAAACATAAATAAAAATAAATTAAAAATAAACCTAAACTAAATAAAATAAAAACTAAATAAAAACCTAAATAAAAATAAAAATAAAAATAAACATAAATAAAAATAAAAATAAACATAAATAAAAATAAAAAATAAAATAAATTAAAATAAATAAGAATAAACTAAATAAACTAAATAATTCTAAACCTACCAATTTTTTAAATTTTTTAAAAAAAAACCCTAAACCCTAAACCCAAAATCTTAAATCCTAAACCCTAAACCATAAAACTAATCCTAAACCCTAAACCCTAAACCCTAAACCTGTAACCCTGAACCCTAAGCTAACCCTAAACCCTAAACCTTAAATAAAAATTAAATAAAGAATAAATGAAATAACCCTAATGCTAAACCCTAAAACCTAAAATCAATAGTAAACCCTAGACCTTAAACCCTTAACCTACAACCCTAAACCCTAAACCCTAAACATCAAACCCTAAACTCAAAATCTTAAACCTTAAAACCCTAAAAACCTAAACCTAAACTAAATAAAACTTAAAAGTAAAATATATAAAAAACCTAAACTTAAATAAAATAAAATAAGATAAAAACCTAAACCTAAACCTAAACCCAAACTTAAAAGTAAAAAAATAATAAAAAATAAAAACTATACTAAAATAAAATAAATAATAACCTAAACTAAACTAAAAAAATAAAATAAACCTAAAAATAAAAAACTTAAATAAAATTTAAACTAAACCTAAATAAAAATAAGAAATAAAATAAACTTAAATAAATAAAAAGTAAACTAAATAAACCTAAACCTACTGATTTTCTTAATTTGAAAAAAAAATCCTAAACTCTAAACCTTAAAGTTAACCTAAAGTAATTAAATAAATTAAAAAATAATCCTAAAATCTAAAACCTAATAAACCTAAACCTAAAACTAAACCTTAAGAATGGGCATAACCTTGATGGTAGGAACATCACAGTCAACCATGCTAAGTCTAGATCCAGCAGTGGAGGCGAAGGTGGAGGCGACGGTCATTGTAGTGATGGTGGGGGATCTAGAGGTGCTGGTGGATACAGAGGTGGTGGTCGGAGCTGGTTCCTGGAGGTAGGGAGCCACTGAGGTCGAGTGGTGGTGGCAGAGGGAGAGATCAGATGGATGGAAGCACTCCACAGACAAGGTGGATCCATGGGAACTAGAGAAACCAAAGAATGACCAATCCTATATGTCGCTATGAACTGTCTTTATATAGATGGTTCTAATGGTCTAGATTGATTTTCTATGCGCTCATTTTTTATCTATGTCACGCCAGGTGTCTTAGAAAGTTGGTGTGTTACTTGGTTGATGAAATCAAAAAAGAAGAAATGTTGAATCTGAAATTTGTATTAAAATAATAATAATAAGAATAACCTAAACCCTAAAACCCTAAACTCTCAACCATAAACCTTAAAACCTAAACCTCAACCATAAACTACAAACTTAAACCTTAAACCCTAAAAAACCCTAAACCATAAACCCTAAACCCTAAACCCTAACCCTAATCATAAACACTAAACCCTAATCCCTAAACCCTAAACCTTAAACCCTAAACTAACCTTAAACCCTAAACCTAAAACCATAAAAACCTTAAACCCTGAAGAATAAACCCTAAACTTTAAACATTAAACCCTAAGCAAACCCTAAACCCTAAGCTATCCCTAAACCCTAAACTCAAAACCCTAAAAACCCTAAAACCTAAAACCTAAACAATAAACCTTAAACCATAAACCCTAACCTTAAACACTAAAACTTAAAATCCTAAACCCTAAACCATAAACCTTAAATGTTAATCCCTAAAAACCTATACCTAAATTAAATAAAACCTAAAAATAAAATAAATAAAAATACTTAGACTTAAAAATAAAAATAAAATAAAATAAACTAATATAAATAAATTTAAATAAAATAATAATAACCTAAATTATACTAAAAAAATAAAATAAACCTAAGAATAAAAAACCTAAATAAAATAAAAACTAAAACCTAAATCCCAAACCCTAAACTCTAAACCCGAAATCCTAAATCCTAAAACTAAACCTAAATCCTAAACCCTTAACCTACAACCCTAAACCCTAAAACCTTAAACCCTAAACCCTAAACTCTAAACCCTAAAACCCTAAACCCTAAAACCTACAACCCTAAACCCTAAACCCTAAACCCCAAACCCTAAAACTAAAACCTAAACCTAAATCTAAACCTAAACCTAAGAAATAAACTAAAATAGAAACCTAAACTAAAATAAATTAACCTAAAGTAAATAAACAAAACTAAATAAGAACAAAAAATAAACATAAATAAAAACAAAAAATAAAATAAAATTAAATAAATAAAAAATAAGCTAAATACACCTAAACCTATCGATTTACTTAATTAAAAAAAACATTAAACCTTAAATCCTAAACCCTACCCTAAACCCTAAACCCAAAACCTACAACCCTAAACCCTAAACCCTAAATCCTAAATCCTAAATAACCCTAAACTGTAACCCTAAACCCTAAACCCTAAAAGCATAAATTATAAAACCATAAACTCTAAAACCTTAAACTCTAACACTAAACCCTAAACCCTAAACCTAACCCTAAGTAACTAAATAAATTAAAAAATAAACCTAAATCCTAAAACCTAAAAACCCTAAGAATGGGCAGAACCTTGATCGCAGGAACATCACCATCAACCAGTCTCAGTCTAAATCTAGAGGTGGAAGGCGAGGCTATCATACCGCTTGTGGGGATCTGATGTCTTAGTGGAAGTGGAAGTGGTGGTCAAAGGGTGGTTAAGGAGGCCTGAGGTTATAGCTGGTGGTGGAGAGAGGAGATATGATGGGATCCCGCCACTGAGGCCACAAAGTGGTTCTGATGGGAACTGAGAAATTGAAAAACGGCCATCCGACAACCGCTATGAACCTGTCTTTATAAGAGAGATAGTTCTAATTATCTATGGTTTCAATTTGCTCTATGCTTGCTCATTTTTGACGCCACGTCACTTGTCTTAGAAAACTTGGTTGATGAAATCAAAAAGAAGATATATTGAATCTGAATTTATTCTCATTTAAAGAAAACAAAAACCCTAAACCCTAAATAAAAACATGAACCATAACCTCAAAATAAAACCCAAAACCCTAAACCATATAAACCCTAAACCCTAAACCCTATACCCTAAACCCCAAATGCTATAACTTAAATTGTAAACCCTAAACCCAAAACCCAAAACCCTAAACCCTTAACCCTAAAAACCTGAAAACCTAAACCTAAAAGGAAAAAAATAAAACTAAAATAAAATAAATAAAAACCAAATTAAACTAAAATATAAAAACCAAAAATAAAATAAAAACTAAACCTAAAATAAAAATAAAATAAACCTAAATGAAAATAATATAAAAACTAAATAAAAACTTAAATAAAAATAAAAAATATAATAAAATCAAATAAATAAAAAATAAACTAAATAAACATAAACCAATAGTTCACCTAATTTTTAAACAAGTAAAAAAATAAAAGATAAAAATATAAAATAAAATAAAACCCTAACCCTAATCCCTAAATCAGTAAATCCTAAACCCCAAACCCTAAACCCTAAACCCTAAAACCCTAAACCCTAAATACTAAAACCTAAACCCTAAACCCTAATCCTAAAACCTACAACCCTAAACCCTAAACCCAAAAAACAAAAAAACTAAATATAAACTAAATAAAACCTAAATACAACAATAGCAATAACAACAACAACAACAACAAGCCTTTATACCACTAAGTGGGGTCAGCTTCATGAATCCTTTGTCTCCATTTTGTCTTACTATGTGTCAAATTCACATTTAATTCAAGTATAATAATGCCATTTTTTATACAACTTAATCAAGTCTTTTTAAGTCTACCTCTACCTTTCTTAACATAAGGCAAATCTAATGCATCTACTCTCCTAACGAAGTCATCGGATGGCCGATGCTTTACGTGGCCAAACTATCTAAGGTGACTCACTCTAATCTTATCTGCCACAGGAGCTACTCCAACTTTTTCCCGAACATACTCATTTCGCATTTTATCTCCAAGAGTAAAGTTACTCATCCACCTATGCATTCTCATCTCTGTAATAGTTAACTTAGTCTTATGCTTCTCTTTTATTAGCCAACATTCTACACCATAAGTCATTGCAGGTCTTACCACCATCTTATAAAATTTCCTTAAGTTTAAGTGGAACTTTTCTATCACACAATAAGCCAGATGCATTCCTCCACTTCAACCATCCAACTTGAATTCTACTAATAACATCTCCATCAATTTCACCATCATTTTGAACAATAAAGCCTTAATATCTGAATCACTCACTCTTATTAATGACTTGTTCACCTAATGTGACAACACTACCACTAAAACTTCTACAACTAAAATTACACTCCATATATTCATTTTTAGATCTACTTAAATGAAAACCTTTAGACTCTAATGTTGACCTCATAATTCAAGTTTCTCTTGGACTCTCTCTCTAGAAGAATGTCATTAACTAAAATCATACACCAAGGTACATCTTCCTGTAACTAACTAGTAAGAACATCCATAACTAAAGTAAAAAAGATAAGGGCTTAAAGCTGATCCTTGATGTAATCCAACTGAAATAAGAAAATATTTTTGTCAATCCTCCTTGTATTTGGACACAAGTAATAGCTCTAGTATACATATCCTTAATGACTTGAATATAACTAATATTAACTCCTTTTTGTTCTAGAACTCTCCAAAGAAAATCTCTTGAAACTTTATCATAAGCTTTGTCTAAATCAATAAATATCATATGTAGATCCTCCTTACCTTCTCTATACTTCTCCATCAAACCACTTAACAAATGTATAACATTCACAGTAGATCTACCTGGCATGAAACAAAATTGATTGTGAGAAAATTCTGTACAACATCATAACCTATTCTCAATTACTATCTCCCATAACTTTATTGTGTGACACATTAACTTAATTCCTCTATAATTTGCACACTCTTGTGCATCACCTTTATTCTTAAATATAAGAACCAACAAACTCTTCCTCCACTCATCTGACATTCTTTTAGTCTTTAAAATAACATTAAAAAGATTGTAAGCCAAGAAATTCCTTGATCTCCTAAACATTTCCACACTTTTATTGGAATATCATTAGGTCCAACTATTTTCCACATTTCATTTTCTCTAAAGCTTCTCTAACTTAGGATTTACTAATACAATGATAAAAACAAAATTCTATATTTCCATTTAGGGTATTAATGTTGCTAAAATCAATCGTACTTTTAGATCCTTCATTGAAAAGTTTATCAAAATATCTCATACACTAAGAAAAGCACTTTTTATCCATATATTTTCACTTTCTTTGTATCTAATCTATTGTATAAATCACTAAAAGCTAAATCTAAATTTCATCATATTGAATTTTGATCTTTTTTCCTACTTCAAGTTTTACATCTAAACCAAGTTTTATAACATTGCTTCTTATTTCTTATCTTTTTGCACATTGACTCCACCAACTATTTTATTAAAAGAAGCTTTTCCTTTTGTTCTCCAAGCATATTTTAGCAACATGCTTAATTTCACTTGCTACTTTTTCCCACATAACATTAGCTTCCTTATGAACATCCCAAATTCAATGCTCTTGTAGCTTGTTTAAAAATATTTTATTTGTGTTCTTTAAGTGTCCCCATTTAACCCTAGGATAATAATTTGATTTATTTTTTCTCTTACAACCTTTCATTTTATAATCTAAAACTAACAATCGATGTTGGGTACTTAAACTTTCACTTTGAATGACCTTACAATCTAAACAATCTAAACAATCTATTTTTCTTATCATAAAATAATCAATCTGTGTTTTACTAGCTCCTTTTTTATAAGTAATAATATGTTCATCTCTTTTATTAAATAAAGTATTAGAAACTACAAAATCATAAGCTAAAGAAAAATCTAATGTAGTCCTACTTCATTAGTCGCCCAAATCTATAACTAGCATGAATACTTTTAAAATCTTCTATCACTCTACCAATATGTCCAATTAAATCTCTTCCAATAAATATTTTTTCTTCAAGAGGTATTTTTGTATTAATCCCTCTAATTCCTTCCAAAATTTTTCTTTTGAGCTTACATCCAAACCTACTTGAGGAGCATAAGCACTTATAACATTGATAATCTTAGTATCTACAATAATTTTTAAAGCTATAATTCTATCTCCACATCTTTTTATATTTATAACATTATCCTTCAAACTTTTATCTATAATCACACCTGCACCATTTCTAGTTTGACTTCTACCTGAATCCAAAGTTTAATACCTAAACTATCAAGCTCCTTGGCCTTCTCCCCAACCCATTTAGTTTCTTGAACACATAAAATGTTTATCTTTCTATGACCCATAATATATATTAATTCCATTAATTTACCTGTAAGAGTACTTGTATTTCAAGTTCCTAACATAACTCTAGTTTCATGGACTAACTTCTTTGCTCGCATCCGTCCACAATGTGGGAACCCTTGCTTATTTAACACTGCACCCGGGCGCGATGTAATGGCCCTTGTACATTTTTCACTATATTTAAGCCATATATAGGCGCCTTGGGGACCCCTAAGATTAGCACATAATGATTTAAAGGATTCATGTCATGATTATTTCGACAAGTTTTACGCTGGCTGTCGACTACATATTGCAACCCTCCACTTTTCACATCCGGACTTGGGACTGGTAAAGGTAGTGTTAAAAACCTAAACTAAAACCTAAACCTAAACCTAAACCTGAACCTAAAAATAAAATAATATAAAAAATAAAAACTAAACTAAAATGAAATAAATAAAAACCTAAACTAAGCTAAAAAATAAAATAAACCAAAAAAATAAAAAACCTAAATAAAATAAAAACTAAATTTAAAATAAAAAAAAACTTAAAATAAAATAATATAAAAATTAAATAAAAACCTAAACCTAAAATAAACAAATTAAAATAAACCTAAACCTAAACTAAAATAAACTAAAATAAAATAAATAAAACTTAAACTTAAAATAAATGAAACATATACCCAAAATTAAATAAAATAAAATAAACTGAAAATAAACCTAAACCTAAACAAAAAAAAAAGCCAAAAAAGAAACCAAAAAGGAAAAACCTAAAACCTAAACCAAGAAAAATGAAATAAAAACCTAAACCTAAACCTAAAAATACAAAATAAACTCTAAACCTAGAAAATAAAAATAAAACTAAACTAAAAAATAAACATAAACCCAAACCTAAACTAAAAGAAATAAAAAATAAACTTAAATAAAAATAAACAATAAAATAAACTATAATAAATAAAAAATAAACTAAATAAACCTAAATCTTTTAGTTTTTTTAATCTAAGAAAAATCCCCTAAACCCTAAACACTAAATCTTAAACCTTAAACCCTAGAACTAACCCTAAACCAACAACGCTAAATCCTAAACACTAAACTAACCCTAAACCCTAAACCCTAAATAAAAAAATAAATAAATAATAAATAAAAAACCCTAACCCTAAACCAGAAACCCTAAACCTTAACCTACAACCTAGCAAACCCTCCTAAACCCTAAAACCCTAAACCCTAAACCCAAAACCCTAAACCCTAAACCCTTCCCTAAACCCTAAACCCTAAACCCCAAACCCTAAACCCTAAACCCAAAACCCTAAGAACCTAAAATCCTAAACCTAAACTAAATAAAATCTAAAAATAAAAAAATAAAAAACCTAAACCTAAATAAAATAAAATAAAATAAAAACTTAACCTAAAACCTAAACCTAAACCTAAAACTAAAAATAAAATATAATAAAAAATAAAAATTAAACTAAAAATAAATAAATAAAAACCTAAACTAAACTAAAAAATAAAATAAACCTAAAAATAAAAAACCTAAATAAAATAAAAACTAAACTTAAATAAAAATAAAAAATAAATAAATTAAAATAAATAAAAATAAACTAAATAAACCTAAACCTACTAGTTTTCTTAATTTGAAGAAAAAACCCTAAACCCTAAACTCTAAACTCTAAATCCTAAATCCTAAACCCTAAACCTATCCTAAAGTAACTAAATAAATTTAAAAATACTCCTAATCCCTAAAACCTAATAAACCTAAACCTAAACTTAAACCCTAAGAAGAACCTTGATGGTGAACATCACCAACCGTGCTCACCCAGATCCCAATGGAGGCTGAGGCAAGGGGCTATCACAGGTGGTGGATCCGAGGTGCTGGAGGAGTTGAGAAGGATGGTTATGGAGGAAGGAGGAGCATCGAAGGTTACAATCTTGGTGGTGGTAGAGGGAGAGACCAGGGATATGATGGTGGATCCTGCTACTCGAGAGGCCAGGGTGGTTCTAGGACCGAGAAACCAAGAACGAACCACTGCCTATCCATGCCTTTAGAGACAGTTCTAGTTATCAAAGGGTTTTTAATTTGCTCTATTCATGCATATTTTTTATCTATGTCATCGCTTGTGTCTTAGAAAACTTGGTGTGTTACTTGGTTGATGAAATCAAAAAGAAGAAATGTTAAATCCAAATTTTTTCTCTGTTAAAAATATAATAATAATAAAACCCTAAACCTTAAACCTAAAACCTAAACCCTAGACCCTAAACCCTAAAAACCCAAAACCCAAAACCCTATACCCTATACCCTAAACCCTAAAACCATAAATAGTCAACCCTAAACCCTAAAACCTAAACCCTAAACCCTAAACCTAACCTAACAACTTAACCCTAAACCTAAACTCTAAACCCCAAACCTAAAACTAAAACTCCTATATCTCAAGTTAAACCTAAATCATAAACCTATCCCCTAATTTAAACCTACCCTAAACCCTAAACCTAAAACTAAAACCTAAAAGTTTAAATTCTAAACTCTAAACCCTAAATCTCTAAACTAAACCCTAAAGCCCAAAGTCCTAAACCCTAAACTATAAACCTAAAACCCTGAACCCTAAAACCCTAAAAACCTAAACCTAAACTAAGTAAAAGCTAAAAATAAAATAAATAAATACATAAACCTAAACCTATCAATTTACTTATTTTTTTAAAAAAAAATACCATAAACCTTAAATCCTAAAAAACCCATAAAGCCTAAAGCCTAAACATACAACCCTAAACCCTAAACCCTAAACCCTAAATCCTAAACCCTAAAAAACCTTAAACCCTAAACCCTAAACCCTAACCCTAAATCTTAAACCCTAAAATCATAAACCCTAAGACCCTAAACCCTAAACCCTAAACCCTAAACCCTAAACCCTAAATGCCAAACCCTAAACTTAAACATAAAGTAACTAAATAAATTAAAAAATAAACCTAAACACTAAAACATAATAAACCTAAACCTAAACTTGAACCCTAATAATGGTATCTCCTTCTAATGGAGGTCTGGAATATATTTGGTTGGTTCTGCTGAGCTTTTGTTTCCCTCTAGTTTTGGTGGCTCTCTCCTCTTGTTGGTCTCCTACTGTGTTGGCTTTAGGATGGGTTGTGATCAGAGCTTACTTTTGTTTTTTTCCCTAGCCTCTTTTTTTTTTTTCTTTATGATGGTTTATTATTGGTGGTTTTGATGGTTGTGGTGGTATTTTCCAACCTTTTCTTTTTGGCTATCCGCATTATGATTATTGGTTGAGTCTGCCATGGGCTTTGGCCCTTCCTAGTTACTCTCTAGAGTTGTTACCTACCATCTAGTTTTCGCTCCTTCGGTTATTTTTGATGCTTTTTTTATGTTATTTTCCTATGATGGCCCATTGGGTTGTCATTTCTTTCTCGTGGATGAACCTATATGTGGTTTTTGTTATTCTTGGCTATTTGTACTAATTCCTCACGAATGGTTAATTAGATGGTCCTTGATGTATCGGCTGTGTATTGGTTGGTGGATCTATAGAATTTTTGGATCTTTACCTTTAGTCTTTGTTTATTTTGGGTGGCTTTGATGGTTGCCATTTCTTTGCTGCTGCCTTGTTTGGTTGGTTGCTTTGCTCTGGTTTGGCTTGATGTTTTGGATCTTTACCTTTAATCTTGATGATAGATGCTGGAACTTGGCTAGTTCTTGGCTATTGGTTATTTGGTTTAGTCGAGGTAAGTTGGCTATGATGGCTGGGATGTTCCTCCTATTATCCTTTATCGGTAGCACCATATGTGATTGTAACCCTTCTTCTAAAGTTTGGATGCTCACATATCATGTTGCCCCTTGAGATGAATGTGACTGAACCTAAGCCTTATCTAAGATTTTTATCATTTTGTTCCTTTTGTGTACTTAGCTTATTCTTATTTATAGGTGCTTATCTCTATCTTAAGTTCTTTGCAAGTTTGTGGCAGCTTTTGGGCCTATAAGTGGTCTGTACATCTCTTAGAAGATTTCAAGATATAGATGGCTTTAGCTGCCTTTCTTGAAATTTTGTGCTATTTCTTTCTTAGTTTTTGTCTTTTCTTTCTTTTGCTTTGGTTTTCTTGTAATAGGTAGGGATCTATCTTTTAGGCTAATTGTAGCTCTTGAGTTTAGAGATTTATCCCCTTTAAAGACCTTATATCCCTTCCTTTAGAAATAAAATTTTCCACTTTGATTTAAAAGTGGGAATGGGGATCCTGAGATGGATGGAGGATGGTCTGGTGGTGGAGGTAGGATGAGCAAGGAGGTTACAACCGTATGGTGGCAGAGGGAGATCGGGATATGATGGTGGATCCTACTACTGAGTCCGGTGGTTTTGATGGGAACCGAGAAACTAAAAAATGGTCGATCGATCCATAGAACTGTTTTATAAGAGAAGATTCTAAGATTTTTTATTTACTCTATGCATACTCATTTTTTATCTATGTGGTTGCTTGTGTCTTACAAATCTTGGTTTGTTACTTGGCTGATGAATTCGAAAAGAAGAAATGTTGAATCTGAATTTATTCTCTATTAAGAAAAAAACTAAAAACCTTAAACCCTAAACTAAAATCTGAACTCTAAACCTTAAACCTAAACCATAAACCCAAAACTGTAAACCTTAAATACCCTAAACCCTAAACCCTAAAACTTAAACTCTAAACCTTAAACCCTAAACCTTAAACCCTAAACCCAAAAATAAACTAAACTCTAAACCCTAAACCCTATTCCCTAAACCTTAAACTAACCCTAAACCCTAAAAGGCTAAAACCATAAACCTAAACTAAATAAAACCAAAAAATAAAATAAATAAAAAATCCTAAACTAAAATAAAATAATAAAATAAAATAACATAAAAACATAAACTAAAACCTAATCCTAAAAAAATAAAATAAAACATAAAAATTAAACTAAAATAAAATAAATAAAAACCTAATCTAATCTAAAAAATAAAAAACCTAAATAAAATAAAAAACTAAACCTAAAATAAAAATAAAATAAATAAAAAATAAAATAAAATAAAAACTAAATAAAAACCTAAACTTTAAAATAAAACCTTAAAATTAATAACAAATAAAACCTAAATCCAAAACTTTAAAAAAAACCTGAAACTAAAATAAAAATAAAATAAACCTAAACGTAAACTCGAATAAACTAAACTAAAATAAATAAAACCTAAACCTAAACCTAAACCTAAAATAAACTAAACTTAAACCTAAAGCTAAAATAAACTGAACCTAAACTTAAACCTAAACTAAAAAATAAAACCTAAAAATAAACCTAAAATAAAAACCTAAAAAAAATAACATAAAAATCTAAACCTAAACCTAAAAATACAAAATAAAACCTAAACCTAAAAAATAAAATAAAACTAAGACTAAACTAAAAAATAAACCTAAACCTAAACCTAAACCTAAAAAATAAACTAAAATAAAAAACCTAAACTAAAATAAATAAACTAAACTAAATAAAAATAAAAATAAAAAGAATCCTCAACAAAATTAGAAAATAAAATATACTAAAATAAAAAATAAAATAAACTAAATAAACCTAAACCTACCATTTCACTTTACTTAAAAAAACATAAAATAAAATAAAAAATTAAAAAAATAAAAAATAAACTCTAACACTAAACCCTAAACCCTAAACCTACAACCTTAAATACTAAAACCCTAAACCCTAAACCCTAAACCTTATAACCTAAACTTTAAAACCTAAACCCTAAACCCTAAATCCTAAACTATGTTAAAAAAATACCTTAAACCCTAAACCTTAAACCCTAAACCCTAAACCCTAAACTAAAACCTAAACCCTAGACCTAATACCAAAACCTTGAACCCTAAACCCTAAACCTAAACCCTAAACCCTAAAACCCTAAGCCATAAAGCCTAAACCCTAAACCCAAAAACCTAAACCTAAATAAGAAAATAAAATAAAATAAAATAAAAACCTAAACTAAAACCTAAACATTAACTTAAACCTAAACCTAAAAATAAAATAAAATAGAAAATAAAAAATAAAATAAAATAAAATAAATAAAAACCTAAACTAAACAAAAAAATAAAGTAAACCTAAAAATAAAAGACCTAAAAAAATAAAAGCTAAACCTAAAATAAAATTGAAATAAACCTAATGTAAAATTAAATAAAAATTAAATAAAAACCTAAACCTAAAAACTAAACCTAAAAATAAATAAAAAATAACACATAAACCATAAATTAAAAAAAAACCTAAACTTAAAATAAAAATAAAATAAATAAAATAAAATAAACCTAAACCTAAACAAAAATAAACTAAACTAAAATAAATAAAACCTAAACCTAAAACAAACTAAACCTAAACCTAAACGCAAACTAAATAAAATAAAATAAACTAAAAATAAACTTAAGCCTATACTAAAAAATAAAACTTGAAAAAAAACTAAAATAACAACATAAATGCTAAACATAAAAAAATAAAATAAAAACCTAAAACTAAACCAAATAATAAAAAATAAAACCTAAACCTAAGAAAAAACATAAAAAAACTAAACTAAAATATATAAACCTAATATAAATAAATTAAACTAAATAAAAATAAAAATAAACATAAATAAAAATAAAAAATAAAATATACTAAGTAAACCTAAACCTATCGGTTTACTTAATTTTTGTTTTTAAAAAACCCCCAACCATAAACTAAAAAATATAACCTAAAAATAAACCTAAAATAAAAACTTAAAACTTAAAACTAAAAAAATAAAATAAAAACCTAACCCTAACCCTAAAAATATAAAATAAAACCTAAACCTAACAAATAAAACAAAAATAACACTTAACTTAAAAATAAACCTAAATCGAAAACAAAAAAATAACTAAAATAAAAAACCTAAAAAAAATCAAACAAACTAAACTAAATAAAAATAAAAATAAATCTAAATAAAAATAAAAAATAAAATGAACTAAAATAAAAAAGTAAACTAAATAAACTTAAACCTATGAGTTTACTTGATTTTAAAAAAATAATTCAAAAAAGAATCCTAACCCTAAATCCTAAACCCTAAACCCCTAGCTCTTAAACCAACAACCCAAGCTTTGAAACATTAAAACCACAAACCACAAACATTAAACTACAAGCCCATAAAACCTAAACTCTAAACGCCTAAACCACCTAAATCTAAACCACAAACCCCAAACCACAAACCAAACCTTAAAGCAACCACAAACCACACAATGGGTAGAACCTTGATGGCAGGAACGTCACAATTAACTAGGCTCAGTCAAGATCTAGTGGTGGAGGTGAAGGTGGAGGCAACGGTCATCGCAGTGGTGGTGTGGGATATGGAGGTGCTGGTGGATATGGAGGTGATGGTCAGAGAAGTGGTGGTTATTGAGGTAGGAGGAGCGATAGAGATTATAGACATGGTGGTGGCGAAGGGAGTGATTAGGGATATGATGTCAGATCTCGCTACCCAAGAGGTAGGGGTGGTTTTGATGTGAACTTGAGAAACTGAAGAATGACCAATCCGATCTACTACTTATAAAACTATGTCTTTATAGTAGAGATGATTCTAATTATCTAGGGTTTTTGATTTGCTCTATGGGTGCTCATTTTTTTTCTCTATGTCATTGCTTGTGTCTTAGAAAATTTGGTGTGCTACTTGGTTGATAAAATTGAGAAGAAGAAATGTTGAATCTAAATTTTTCCTCTATTAAAAAAAAATCTTAAACCCTAAACCCTAAACCCTAAAAACCTTAAATCCTAAATATTAAACCCTAAACTTTAAACCCTAAACCCTAAACTAAAAACCCTAAACCCTAAAACCTATATCCTTAAACCCAAAACCCAAAACTCTAAACTAACCCTAAACCCTAAACCCTAAACCTTGAATAAAGATGTCGTTAGTAGTAGATCTGAAGAATGACATAATCTTAACATAGTTACGGTAGCTAAAGAAAATGCCTTCATGGACTTTCTCTAGACTATTAGAGATTTGAATACCCTAAACCCTAACCCTAAATCATATTATAATACCATAAATTATGGTATAATGTAGCATCATATATTTGAGCATGTAGTGATGTGTTTTTGGATGTTATAAGATGTTTTAAAATGTTTTAGTATATTTTGGTATTGTGCCCTATAGTCTATATTAATATAAATCATAAACATATTGATTTAATAAATCAGAAGATGAAATTTGTTAAATTTGAAGTGGGAATTAGGGGTTAGTACCAAAGGTGTGCTATGCCACTTGTAGTCTAAAAAGTAAGATTTTATGTTCATAATGAATATTATATCTTGTAGCATGTTATAGTGTATTATAATAGAGGATGCCATAACATGTTATAGTGTATTATAATATAGGATGCCATAACATAGTGTAGCATCATGCATTATAGCATACTATTGTATATTACTACTTATTGTTTAGCATATTTTAGTTTGTTATAGTATGATGTAGTAGAGTTTGTACTGGTATAATTCATAAAAATACTAATTTATATACTGAGATGATGGGATTTGGCCAAATTCAAGTTAAGCTTTAGGGAACATCATTAGGGTGTGCTATGGTGTGTCATTTAATCAAAAGAATGGAATTTTGAATCCAAAATAAATGTTCATTTTTCAACCAAATGTTATATTTTTTTTACTTAAAGTGATTCCTTTTAAGGTGTAATGTAAGATAATATATTATATGAAAGCATATTAAAATATAATGTACATAACAATATAACTTCATATATACATGAATGAGGTGATGTGTTACTAAATATTATTGTACATTTAGTATGTTTTACTTTTGTTATAATATATTGGGTTAGAACTCAAAAAATGTTGATTTGAAGGTTGAGATGAAAGAATTTGTCCAAATTCATGGCACACACCAAGAAGCAACACCAAAATTATGCTACTTTTGTACCATTTCTAATAGAAAAATAAAAATTTTACATCCAAAATAAACATTATTCAAATTTTGAGAAAATTTTGTTATTTCTTTCTTTTAATTGATTCTAATGAGGTGTAATGTTAGACAATATATTATATTATAGCAATTTATAATATAACATCATATATTATAATATAATATAGTGTGTTAATTCACACTATAATATGTTTAGCATGATATTGTATAGTTAGTTTGAGCTTGCACCATCACAAATCATAAAATGTTGATTACAATGTTAAGATAATGTAATTTGAATGAATACATTGTTAGGCTTTTGGTTGAAGTATTAAAGGTGTACATAAGAGAAGAAATAAGATTTGATGAGAATTCCATGTCAAGGACATGGAGGGAGATCCACTAGGGGATCACACATGCATTGGACATGACATGTGAGGGGTCTATGTCGATGGCATAGAAGAAGAAAACTTACTGGGGATAAGGTTTGAATTTGATTTGATTATATGATTTATGGAAGAAGATTCACTAGGGATAAGAATCTATAATCCACCAAAGATTAAGATCGAATTGACTTTAATTTGTTTTATTTTAATTGATGTGGAGGCATATTGGGGAAGCAGGTTCGGGCTATCCGCTAGGGATTGGGATTTGAGTTTGATTTCATAAATTTATTTGGGGATGTATTCACTAGGGATAAGAATTTGCTTGGATTTCTTTGATTTAGACTCTACTGAGGAAGTTGGTTTAATTTTACTACACTAGAGAGGTTGGTTTTGAATTGGATTTATTTGTTTGACTTGTTTATATATGATTTGGGGCTCCACTAGGGAGAAGGGTGTGATTTAACTCCACTGGGAAAAATCAGATTAGGTTTAATTTAATTTGAGTTAATGTATGGACCATGTCGATGCACGATGGACCCACTAAGAATAGGCTATATCAACTTTGACCTACCCCAGTTTACAAATCGAAAGGGATAGTCTACCGGCTGCGAGGTAGAGCTAGCCAACCTAATGGGTTTCTTTTCAGTGTGCAACGGTTATGCTAGGAAGAAGCCATAGCAGACTTACATCATCCAAAGCAAGGAATAACCACTGGGGTGACTTGTTGGATGCACAACAAATCAAACCTGACCTAGAGTGACTACTGAGTGAATCATGCTGGGAACTTATGTCAACTCAAAAGTTGTCAGGATTAATTTTATCTTAATTTCATGTGATTTGATATGGTTTGTTTGGTTTAGTTTTATTTCAAATTGTGGGAATATATTCTAGGGATGTGAGCTTAGTCAAATTTGATAGATTTAATTTGTGGATCATGTCAGTGTGTGATGGACCCACTAAAAAGGGGCTATATCAGACTTATCCTATCTCAGATTTACAAATCCAAAGGGATAATCTACTAGCTGTGGGGTAGAGCTAGCCAACCTAAGTGGTTGCCTTTCGGTGTGGAAAAGCTCTGCTAAGAAGAAGGCGTAGCAAACTTACATCTTCTAAGCAGAACAACCAGGTGACCTATTGGTAGAAATCAAACCCAACTTAGGGCTAGAGTGAATCGGGGACTTATATCAACTCAAGAGTGGTCAAGCAATTCCTATAGTTTTGACGCCCTAGGATACCTACTTGGAAAAAGGTACCACTAGAGGTTTCCTCCTAATCCACAAGTGAATATATATATTTTTTTATATGTTTGCATGGACCCTGTTGGTGTACGAGGGACCAATGTGGGCTATGGCCTTGACTTGTCTCATTTACTAGACCAAGGAGAATCACACATCCATAGGATGGATTCTCCAACCACGAGTGGTGACTAAGAAAGGGCTGTCCAATCAGTAACTTGGTAATGTCTAAATGGGGTCGCAAAGGACATGATCTGAATATAGTGCCCACATGGGAGGTACTGCTAGGGGCATTATCCTGAGCCTTGGAAAAGAATTCCTACAGCTGTATGGTGGCCAACTCAAGGAGAAAGCATAGCAGACTTACATCTGCCATGGGTGTATCTTAAGGTGCGAGAACTAACCAACCTAAGGTGTATCCTTCAGCATGAGTGGTGTATCCATTAGCATAGTGAGAACCAACCAACCTACGACATCCATTAGTGTGCAATGATCAATTTGGAAAGAAAGCATGTAGGCTTACAACTTTCCAAGTGGAAATGATCATCAAGATGTCTGTTGTTGGTGGGACAGATGTTATCTGACCTAAAGAGACTACTAAGAAAGAGCCCTGAGGAAGGACTAGACCTAGACTTGAAGTAGTCAGGAGGGAAGGAGTTGCTAGGGGACTTATCCTAAACCTCAAATATACTCAACCCAGTTAGTGCATGAAGGATAATCCAAGAAGGAAGTGTAGCAGACTCACTTCCTCTTAAATGAAGCAAACATGAGGTAGCTTCGGCCACACTAGGCTTACCAAATTAACAAGGTGCTTTCGTCGATGTGTAGCCAAGCAAGGAAAGCATAGCATTACATCCTCCAAAGCAAGAAGACCACTAGGGTGACACACTAGCGGGGTAGCATCAGACCTAAAGCGACTCTTGTGAGTCTTTGGGTGCATTATCTCAACTCAGAGTGACCTTAGATAAAAGATATGTCTTTGTTTTTTTTTGTTTTTTTTATTGGTTTGCAATTTGTGTTTGTGTTGTTTCGATGAAGATAGGATGTTGCTTGGGTTCCTTACACCTACCCTAAATACATCATGGAGGATTCCCAAAAAAGAATACTTTCAACATGGAAGAGAATAAATTCAAAAATGGAATTTTTATTGATCATAATTATTTTGAAACATGATTTATAATATTTCATTAAGTAGAGTCTACTGATTGGAGGAATTGGGCACTCTCCCTTATGATTAATATGCTGATAAGATCTTCTTTTATAGGCCTTCTCTATGGAAAAAGGTTCTTACCAAGTGGATTCAAACTCGCCTAAAATTTTATAGTAGGCAATAATCGGTTTCCTTAGAACTAAAATAAGCTCTCATACTTGAAAAGCTCTATGACGAACAAACTTGTTGTGAGCTTTAATCATTTTAGCTTTGTACAACTCAAGATTTTGGCATGCACAGAGTGTCTCTCCTCCAAACCTTTGAGCTCTTCTAATCTAACTTACGTTCTCTATTGTGATCTTGTTAGCTATCCTTAGTGATGGGAGTTGGACTTCTAAAAGTGGAAGGGCTTTGGACCCATACACTAAGGAGAAAGGAGTAGACTGAGTTGGAGTTTTATATGTGGTAAGGTAGGCCCACAAGGCTTTAACTAAATGTTCATACCACTATCACTTGTTATTGTCGAGTGTCTTCTTTAGTATTTGGATGAGAGTTTTGTTGAAGGCTTCTACTAAATCATTTGCCCTCGGGTAGTTAATGATAGAATATCTCCAATCTATGTTACATCTCTGGGAAAATTTGTTGATCTTGGTGGTCTTGAATGTAGTACCATTATCAGATATAATTCATTGAGGTACTCCGAACCTATATACAATATGATTCTTAAAAAACTAGAAAATGCTAGTATGACCTCTGAGCATTGCCATTTGAAAAGTAGTCAGTAGTAGCTAAGATGAACAGATGACCCTTTGAAGAAGAAGGATTAATCAAACTCACTATGTTATTACCCCAACACTCGAATGGCCATGAGGTCAATGTAAGATGTAGAATGTTGGGTGGTCGGTGTAGGACAACCTGTATTTAACATTGGTGGCATTCTAGCCATATCCATGCAATTATTAATCATCAATGGCCAATAGTATCTTAGTCTCTTGATTTGGGCTTTCATCTCCAGACTGGATTAGTTTTCTCCACATAATCCTGAGTGTACCTCAGTCACGATCTTATGGGCTTTGTGCTTGTCTAAATAACGTAACCACATATGATCAAAAGATCATCGGTACAAGATACCATCCACAAGAGCATATGAAAGTGCTCTATGCTTCATCTGATGGGCTTTGGACTTCTCTTGAAGTAGTTTGCCATCATTTAGGTAATCCATGAATGGTTTCCTCTAATCTAACTCCTCATCATTCTTGGCAATGGTAACCTCCCCTTCAAGAGAGTACTTTTTGATGAGTTCAATACCAATAAGAGATAAGACTTGTCTATTTTGTCCCTTTATTAATATATACTCATCCTCTGGATATGCCAACTCATTGGCAAGCTTGGCTAAAGCATACACTACGATGTTCTCTCATTGAGGAATCTTATAGGACCTAACAATTTGGTTGATAACTAACTGAAAATCCCTAAAGATGTTTATGTTTTGGATGCTTAGAGTAATGGCTAACTCCAAACTAGCAATTAGAGCCTTATATTCAACTTCATTGTTGGTGCAAGGATTGGACAGATGATATGAGAATCTCATCACATCATGGTCCAGAGTAAGAGAACTACTCCTACCCCATACCTTTCCTGGAATTATAGATTATGGTTCTTCTCATCTTTGAGAAGAAGCTGCACCATCGAAGTACATCTCCCAGTGGTGAATGCTAGTATCCCCTAAGTTCATGATTTGTTCATTGGGGAGATCATCACTAAGCGGAGTCAGTGGGTGCCTTGCTAAGAAATCTCTAGCTTATCCTTTCACCACACAAAAGGGAACGAATGTAATGTCAAACTACGAGAGGATCATAAACCATCGTGCCCATCACTTGGATAGCATCGGTCGTGTCATGAGATATTTTAATGGATTGATCCTAGAGATTAAGTTCACCTTATGAGGAATCATGTAGTGATGTAGCCTTTTGGATGAAAAGATTAAAGCTACGCAATGCTCCTCAATGGGTGGATTATTAGCCTAAATAGGGATTAGATGATGGCTGAGGTAGTAGAGTGTGTTTTCCTTCCCTTCATCAATGGCTTGGGCCAACAAAGCACCAAGGGAGTCATCTAATGTAGCAGTGTAAAGTATGAGTGGCTTTTCCATGATAGGGGCTACTAGAACCGACGGCGTCATCAGATAATGCTTGATGTCTTTGAAGGCATTCTCACACTTTTCATCCCACTTAAACTTGGCTTCCTTTTGACAAGTGATGAGAATCTTCTTTTTGTTGAGTTGCATTTCTAATATCTTGATCTTCTCTAGAGCAATTTTGATTCCAGTGTCTGAATAACAAACCCAAGGAATTTCCACAAGCTTCTCCAAATGCACACTTCAAGGGGTTCATTTTGAGGTTAAATTATAGTTGACCTCACTTTTGGAGTGAGCTCTCAACTTCCTCATCATAGATCTAGGACTCTTATAGACACTAAGAGCTTCTTAGTCTTAAGACACTTCTAATGATTAGGTGAACACTTAACCTAAGCCTAGAGACTTAGAAGGCTTAGTCATAGGAATAGGTTATGCCTTAGGGACTTAAGAAAACTTGCCAACCCTATGGCCTAAACCCAACCAATGCTTTCCTTCTCAAACCAAACCTCAAATTCAAATATCAATTCAAACTCCAAATCATAAATCAAATTCCAATCCAAATGATTGAAGCCCTTGATCGAACACTTCCAAAGCCCTTTTATTTCTTCTTATGGACTTAGCCTTAACCAAATTCAAATCAACCCCAATTCAATTTATTTTCTCAAATATATATTTAATCTCAAATCATAAATCAATTCTAAACCAAACAAATCAATCTCAAATTAAATCCAAGACCAAATTTATCTCCTAAGTCTTACGAACCACTCTCATAAGCTTAGTCAAATATCAATCTAAACTATCCCAAACTCAATTGATTTCTTTATAAATTAATTGTTCCTTCATTTATATTCACAAATATAAATGAAATCCACCCTTCAATGACCAAAATCAAATCAAACTAAATAGGTTTCCTTTCTTAGCTTTTTTTACCTACACCCATAAGCTTGGTCAAATTTGCTTCCAAATCACTCCAAATTCAAGTGATTTTCTCATGAACCATTTATAATTTCATTTATATTCCCAAATATAAATGAAATATAAATCTAAATAGCCAAAATAAAACCTAAATCAAACAAATTTCAAATTTTAGTCTTTTTAGCTAATTTCTTGAACTTGGCTAAATCATACCCAAATTTATTCAAAACCCATGGATTTATTCATGATTCAATCATTCCTTCAATCATTGTTCCAAATATAAATATAAACTACAATTATCAAACCAAATCAAAGTCAACTCAAGTCAAGCCCATGTTGACCCATTTTTACTCCAAACTAATTGCAATTGGATTTATATTTCAATCCTAGGTTCATATGTGACTTCAACTAAACTTGAACCAAGCCATGAACAAGCAAATTGGCCCATTTAGGTCCACTTGACCCAAAGTGGCCAAAAGACCCTTTTGAGCTTAATTCTAATCCAACCCAAATTGAATTGAACTAAGCCCATCCAAACCTCATATCAAGATCAACAATCATCCTAGGCTAATCAATTATCTTGAATTGGGTCAAACCAAGTCAACGCCCATTGACCAAGTCAACCTTTAGCCCAAATGAAACTAGCCAAAACACACCATATGCCAAATTGTTTGAAACCTTTGATTCAAACCAATTCAAAATCAATGATTGAACATGACCAAACCCTCAATTGAGCCAAACCAAGTCCAATTGGACATTTGACCCAAGTTGACCTAAATTGGCCTAAAACCCAAAATAGGTCAAATCATAATCCAACCCAAATTATTTACAACCAATGGTTCAAGTTCATCCCAAATTGATTATTGAACTTGACCAAAGCCATTATTGAGCCTAATTTGACCAATTGGTCAACCTAACCTAACCTATTAAACTAAATGGTCAAATTGGATAAAATCCAATCCAAATTGATTCAAACTACAATCATTATCAATTAACCAATTGAACTTGAACAAACACCCAACCCAAGCCAATTTGGCCAATTTGGTCAAATTGGTCAACTTGACCCATTTGACCTATATGAATCCAAAAGAGCCAAAATCAAATCCAAAGCAAATTGAACCAAACCAATGACACCAATACACTCCAAATAGTCATGTGAACTTGACTCACTGCTTGTTTGACACAATTTGACCAATTGGTCAACTTGACCCAACCTAACCTAATTTGACCTAAATAGGTCAAATCAAGCAAAATCAAATCAAATAAACTCCAAACCACTTGAAATTTTGGCTAACCCACTTTTGACTCATTTGAAATCTTCCAAAACCAAACCCATATCCAAATGACCACTTTGCCCTTGGGTCTAGGGCATCCCATGAAATAAGACACTTGCACTTTTGGTCATTTCCTTCCCTTGGCCACTTGACACCCATTCATAGGTCCACTTAGGCACCAAGGACTGTGGCTGACCTGACCCAAGGGTGGTTGGATCGACCATGACTCATGGGGAGGTGAAATCACCTCCTCATTCCCATTGGAGTGTTTCAAACCACCAAGGACACCCACTACTCCAATGAAAGCCACTCTCACACCTTCCTCCACTCATGAGAGGCCAAGTGGATGGATTCTCTACCCAAACTGAGCACTCCATGGTGACCATTTGATCAAAAAGTTGAAATAATCATCACCATCCAAGCCAAGGAAGGAGGGGGTATACCCCCTCATTCTCATTCAAACACACACACCCACACTCGATTCAACTCCAACAGCCAAGGAGAGAGATCCTAGAGCTTCCCCTTACATTTCCTGAGCTCCCCAAAATCCCCATTCTCAGTTTTATGTAAAACTGAAAAGGAACAAACCATTGCCATTTCCCATTTTGTAACCAAGAGCAATTAACTTTGCACACACCATCCTTGGACCTATACTAGTCAAAACAAATCATTTTCCAAGCTTCCCTCGGAGGTGGAGTTCGATCAATTGCTTACTTATTGTGGGATGGTCTTAGCAAACCACACCAAATTAAAGCTCGTGCAGCTCAATAGGGCATCATTTCTGCTAAACAAAGCTTCCTTAATAGTTAAAACTGTCGATCATAAGCTCTGGTGAGGTATGCCATTAAAACAGATCATTAGCTTGAAATAGGTTGGTCCTTTATGAACGAAACTTGCATCTTGTGTGATCTTCACTGTTGGATGTGCTTGTTGTGCTTCCCTGAAGGTGTGACATCAATTTGATCTCCATCCAAGCTCGAGTGAGCTCAGATTAAGTGAGGATCGATAGACGGTATTCATCTCTCACTGCTCAGGAGGAGACAGACCACAGATTAGCCATTCCGCATGATTGAAATGGATGGTCCTAATCTGATCATGCATAAAACCCCTCTTTTCCTTGAACCATGTGTTTTGCATTGGATCGATCTTAGATCAGACAACCCATGTGAAAGCGCATTCCGTCATCGTCCATGTCGACATTGGATGTGACAACTTAAATAACCAATCCCGATGCGCCATGTGAAAAGCACACTACGTCAGTAGTGACATGGCACCAACAGGATTAGGGGGTTAATTAGGTTAATTAATCCTTTTTTAGTGCTGAAACTTCCAAAAATCATAACTAATTATAAAAAAATCCAAAAAATACAAATAAGGGCTCATTTTAAAGGTATTTCAAAGGAGAATCCATTAAAATTATTATTAATTAATTTTGAATAATATTGTTTGCTTAATTAAGGTTTAATTAAAAACTTAATTAGCATAATTACTCTTTGATTAATTATCCAATTAATTTGAAACTTTCCAGAGATTTTTATGGGGATGAGCTCTACCTCCTTTATTTTTCTTGGGATTTGTTGGATAATTAATTGGAAAAATTAATGGATTAGGACCAGCAAATCCATAAAATCAACCTAATTACTTTTTATTGAATCAATTAACTCACACATATGGGAATGAGATTAGGACTAGCAAACCTCTTTCACATTTCATAAATCAAATTAAATATGAAATTAAAAATGGCTTTAACAAATTTGGTTTATTTTAAATTAGATTATTTAATGTGATTGTCCTTATGAATTAGTTGGATTGAAAGAAATTGCATGCTTGTGTTTCTTTATTTCTTTCCAATCATATAAAAAAAATGTGGTATGCCACTTGTAGTCATGCATTCATTCTTTTCAAAAATTAATTAAGTAAGAAATGATCTCCTTTATGCCAATTTGAATATGTTGACTTAATTAAGAATATGTGTGGCTATTATCACTACTAAATCTCAAACATATTTTCAAAAGCTTCTTAATGAATAAGAATATGTTGTAACTTGATTATATATATAAGAAGTGCATGTGAATATAAACTTAGTGTATGAATTGAAGTTTCTATTTTATATTCATATGTTGATTTATAAGTAAAATTTAAGCGGGTATAATGACATCCTAGAGATTGACTTTAAGTTATGAAGGTTCCAATCTCACACTCTTGATAGAACAATGGTGGCATACCTACTTGATTTCATTCTTATGCATTTTTTGACATTAGATTTTAGATGGAGCTTCAATTCATTTCACAAATAAATCAATTAAATTGAATCCAACATTTGTATAATTTTCATTTCTATGACATATATATATATATATATATATATATATATATGTGTGTGTGTGTGTGTGTGTGTGTGTGTGTATGTGTGATACAACTAGTAGATGAAAACCATAATTTAATCAAATCAATTTTACTTTTGCATGATTCTCATTCTTATAGTTGCTTATATATCCATATGGATATGAGGATAGCGGTTATATTAGTTTGAAAATCCAGATGCGACTTTAAGTACCTAAGGAGGTTCATACCTCACTTCCTTGGTGTAGAATAATGGCGGCGTACTTGCTAAAACTCTTATACATTTATGTGTACATTTAGCTAATGAATGAAAATTCATTTTTTGAAAAGAAACATGCATTCATACTTTGTTCAAGTGGTTGAATTGATTAATCATGTAACTTAAAGCTCATCCCTCATGCTTTTGCATAAGAATTTAGATAGAGCTCTAAATTAATATGACAATATAATTCAACCAAAGGAAACATCAATTCCAAATACATTTGCTTGCATTCATCATTCAAGTATGCTAGAATATAAATTATATGTATAGGTATGTTTAGGACTTAATCATATGCATGCTATATATGATGGAAAGAAATAAACAAATATGTGTTATGTGATAGTAATTCATTCCAATTAATCTTAAGATGCCTTTCTTATTGAATGAGTTTATTTAAAGTGAACCTAAACTTAAGATTAATTAAAATATGTAATAAGCCATTCACTAAAGAGAATTGTTTAATTAATTGGATTTAGAAATGACTTAAAGTAGGGATAAAAGAAAGTGATCCTTTCTTTCCTTCTCTTTATGACACTTAATTGTTAAGTGTAAATCAAATGAAACAAAAGAAAACATTAAGTAAAACTTACAAATCAATTAAACCACTTAAAGTGAAACCACTCTTCATGATCAAATCATTTCATACTTAGGAAACTATAAAAGGCCTAGTTAGGACATACCACACAAATTAATACACACATTAGATCAGTCACACTTGGTCTTTTATTCATTGCATGGTTTGATGTATGTTTGGTTTTATGATGTATTATTTTAGACTAGATGTTAGGATGTATATTTCATAGATTGGATGTTAGGCCATTATTAGCCTAATTATGTCTTTTCTAGGAGATTGTGCTTAAGGGGCCACTCAAAAAATAAATATAAATGCTCTCTTCTATAAGTTACTTAAGACCCTAAGCACAATCCAAGTTAGGACAGGTGGGCTTGGTTGCCCATGTGTAGGGTGCTAAGTCCAAATTATAAATATAATTGCTTGGGTGGAATGTACATTTAGCTAACCTCTATTTTGCAGGTGTAGTTAGATTTACTCTTCACATTTAAATGTAATTTTGCAATTACAAATTAGGATTAGTGTTTTGGGGGGATAAGGATGAGTAATTCTTAGAGGGCTTTATCTTGGGAGGCCATATGATGCCTTTGAAGTGGAATAAATTAAATCAAATGGAGATATGAAGAAATGAAGGAGACATGAAGAATGAAGATGAAGACCCACATAGCATGTATTCATCCTTAATTGTAATTATTCTTTTGTAATCTGGGTTGTATAAGGGTAGAGCTTGGCTACCCTTTTTTTAGGTTGTACAGTGATACTCGACTACACCGGCCATTTATTCTTTTACATTAGCTTTATAAATTATTTAATGATTTGTTTATATTGTTCATTAGAAATTACATGCCTCTTATAGTTTCTTTCTATATTGATGCTTTAATGTATGGCTTGGATGCGATCAGGCTCTTAGAGAAAAATTAATTTTTCTATCCCAACTACAACTCATAACTAAATTTTCTACAACTCATAACCTCACCATAAAGCCTAGGCATTAAATCAAGATAATTAAAAGATTTAACAATCCCTTAGCTGAATGTTGTATGTTTCACATCATGCATGCATATTCTTTCTCTCTTGAAAATAGGGGATTTCCATCCATGCACAATAGGGGAGTGTTTGACCTGTGAGCACATCCCTTGTGGTGGAAAACACCCCTTCTTGCTAATTTGGCCCATAACTCATTTTCATCATACATCTAGACATATGAAAATCCCAAAGCCTTTGTCAAAATGAAGTGTCAAATACAAATAAAATTTAAAAAGATCTGCAATAGACTAAGTCATTACTTATACCACTCATGCTCTAGTCTCTTTAGGGAGTTGGTTTAAGGACTTTAGCCTCTTTCTAAATGATAATAACCTAACTATCTTGCAAAAATATAAGACTTGCCTACATGGTTTTAAAGCATAGGAGGAGTTAGCTGGCTGCCACTCCATGTGAATATAAGTCTAGTAGTTGGGTGGTTTATCCTCTCTTGTGGAGGTAAACCATATACGCATCTTTGCTTAGATTTAGGTTGTGCTTTGGTTCTTACTAAAGCTCCCTAAATTTAGGATCCGAAATAGCTGTTTCCTTCGACCTACAAGCATAAATCCTCACCTCTTAGATATTTCAACAGTCTTGTATTATGGGATTATAAGTGCTAGCCTTCTGATAAATTTCAACTCAAATACATAATTCTCTTCAATTTCTAACATATAAAGCCCAACCATAGGATAAATTAGAATGCTTATTAGGTTTCTTAGTATCATGAGCATCCCCTACTCATCTCCTTTCGACTTCGATAATAAGTCTCTCATTTTGATCTATCCAACTTAATTTTCTAAATATAACCAACTTATTGATAGTCCTATCTTTGAAATCTTTTGAGATAATAATTGCCTACTTTAATCGAGAGTATTCCCAGTTTAAATAAATCCTGCTTCATTCATCTATGTAAAGTAAGGGGAAATCGCTAGTGTATTCGAAGACCCAACATGCCTTAGGAGTCCTTATTAGGTGATTAGGTCCATTGTAGGGTGGTGATTTCTATCTTTCAAGATAATGCACCATTCCTTGATGTCGCACTTGATCACTTCAATAAGTACACCCTTAGATCTGTGTGGTGTCCCCCATTACACATAATTAAAATTAAACACCATAATTATCTTAACTATTCAAAAACTACTCTTAAGTCAAAGATATGGTCTTTATTTTCTCTACGTCTATCACGAGATCATCGACATATCACTTTACTTAATGATGAATGAGTTCATCGAAGATTCGAGACATAGCTCACTGGTATGTAGCTCTGACATTTTAAGGCTGAAGGCATGACCTTATAGTAATAAATTGTGATTGAGTTTCTAAAAGTAGTATTTCTTTCATCTTCAGGGGGCATCTTTATTTTGTTATATCCATATAAGCTATCCATGAAATAGAAGACTGCATGAGATGAGACAATGTTCACCATCAGCTTCGGGATTGGTAGTGAAAATTCATCTTTTGTACATGCCTTATTTAAATCCCTAAAAATAACGAATATGTGAATTTAACCTTTCTTTTTCCTAACTAGGATGGCTTATTTTCGGTATCTTCATGGATGATGCTAGCATCGATCAGTTTCTTGACTTTAGAAATGACCTATTATTCTATGTCTAATCGCATGAGTCTAAGAGCTTGCTTAATAGGGTTAACAGTAGGCTCTATTGCTAATTTATAGACCACTATGTCAGTAGGTAATCCAAGTAATTCTTCATAACTCCATGCAAAGCAGTTCTTAAACTCAAGCAATAGCTTAACAAAGTCATTAGTTTCAATTTCTTTCAATAAAGAACTAATGTATGTCAGACGTGGATCTTCTTAACTTCCTAAGTTGATTTCCTTGAGCTCACAGATGGTTGACTTGATCTTATCTTCGAACTCTAACGGTGCATCTTTGACTTCACAATCATCTGGATCATTTGAAGTTCCAAAGCACAGCTCCCCATATGAGTTAATGTGATTTGAAATGAACCTATCACATTCCAAATGATTTTTGATGGCTATACAGTAATCATCATCATCGACTAGACCAACTATACTGAATTTTAGTCTCAATCTTGATTGAGAGCTTTTACATTTGTTCTTCCATATTCTTTCGAAGTAGTCTGACTTGTGCTTTGACCAAGTGTGTAGGATTAACCCTTTCTTTGCTAAATTATGAACACAAGGCAAGTACTAATCAAAAGGAAATTCTATTAATTCTTTATATGAATCATCCTCAAGTTCTACATCAACATCTTGATTTGAGGATGATGCTCCCAGAAAGAACCTATGAGTCTTCACACTTGTGGATGACTTTGGGGATTCCTTAACTACCAAACCCTCAACATTTTAAGAGGAAAGTGGGGTTAGAGCTAAGGTTCCCAACTGATGCCTAACAGTTTCACATATAAACTTGGATACACTTATGCCTTGCTTTGGAGCCCAGTCTTCATATCTATCTAACTTAAGTGTCACCTCTAAGGGAATCTACTGCTGAGAGGAGTTGGTTGGTGTGCTAACAATATAGGACTCATCTTATGAACTAGATTCTAAGTCTATATGGATAGTAGGTGTACTCCTGGTAGCTGGGACATATCTTTATTGAGTGGCCAATAATGGTTTTCCACCCTTATTGCCTAAACTTTCTTCCTCTCACGGTGGAGGTCAGGTCATCCTACCCATATGTTCGAATGGAGTAATAAACTATACGTGGAATCTAATGTCAGGCTCCACTTCCTCCTCCAAGTTTACCTCTTTCCTTTTCTTTCTCTTTTTCTCTTTCATTTTCTTTTTTTTTTTCTCTTTTTTTATTTTTAAAATTTGGCCAAGTTTACAAGAATAGACTTGTTGATTTTGAGGAAGGTAGTAAGCCACGTCCTCATATATAAAGACCTCATGAACTATAAATGGCTTGAGATCTCCTTTGACACAGTAGACAATCTCACCTCTCACAAACTTCAAACACTGATATAGAGAGGATGGAACTATATTGTTCTCATGTATCCGTTATCTCCCATGCAAAGCATTGAAAGATGTATCTGAGTCTATAATGTGAAACTTAGCTTCGGTCTTCCAATCACTATCTCCAAGGGCAACACTATGGAGCCTAAGGCTTGTTGACCTCACCTTTGGAGTGCAGATTCAATCTTCCCATCTTAGACTTAGGAGTCTTCTAGACACTAAGACTTCCCTAGTCATAAGATACTTCTAACAATTAGGTAAACACTTAACCTTAGCCTAAAGACTTAGAAGGGTTAACCATTGGATTAGGTTATGCCTTAGAGATTAGGATAATCCACCTACCCTACAACCCAAATCTAATCCATGTTCACTTTCTCCAACTGAACATCTTATTCAATTCAAACATCAAATTCAAATCCAAATCCAAACCCAAATTCCAAAACCAAATGATTGAAGCCCACGATCAAATCCAAACTTGAAAAACTTCATAAGCCATATGACCTATCCCATAGACTTAGCCAAATATTATTCCAAATCAATCCAAAATCAATTGATTTTCTCATAATAAATTTATATCTTCAATTATATTCCTAATATAGATCAAATATACATTTAAATGATCAAAACTAAATCAAACTAAATGAAATTAAATCAAAACCCTTCCTAAGCCATTTGACCTATCACATGGACTTAGCCAAATCTTAATCCAAATCTAGTCAAACTCAATTGATTTTCTCATAAATCAATCATATATTTAATCATCTTCACAAATTTAAATGAAATATACATTTAAATCATCAAAACTAAATCAAACCAAATCAAAATCCAAACCTAAGCCACGTGACCCAACATCATGGACTTAGCTAAATTATTTTATTCCAAAACCCAAATTCAATTGATTTTCTCATGAATCAATCATACCTTCAATCTTATTTACAAATATAAATGAAATCTATAATCATCAAGCCAAACCAAAACCAACCCAAGTCAAACCCAGCTTAACCCTTTTGACTTGAAATGTTCAAATGAACCAAAACCCATTTTAACCCAAGCCAATTGCAATTGAATTTATATATCAATATCAAATCCATATATAAACTCAACTAAATCAAACTCAACCCAAAATCAAGCCAACTAAACCCAATTTGCCCCCTTGACCCAAAGTGGCCAATTTGGCCTATTTGTGCCAAGTTCTAATCCTACCCAAAATAGATTGAACCAAGCCCATCAAAACCTCCCATCATGATTGTTGATCACCCTAGGTTGATCAATTATCACAAATTAGGTCAAACCAAGCGAACTTGTTCATTTGACCAAGTCAACCCCTTAACCTATATGAACCCAAACTAGCCAAATTGCAACCTAAGCCAAAATCCCTTAAAACCAATGATTCATACCAAATCAAAATCAATATTTTAATATGACTTGACCTTCAATTGAGTCAAACCAAGCCCAATTGGCCCTCTTGACCCAAGTTGACCCAAATTAACCTAATAGACTAAATTGGGTCAAATCAAAATATAAACCAAATTGATTGCAACCAATAGCTCATGTTCATTCCCAATTGATTGTTGAATTTCACCAAAGCCATTATTGGACCCAATTGAACCCAATTGACCTACTTAGCCCAAATTAACCTAAAGGTTCATGTTGGCCTAAATAAAAACCAAATCTAAATTAAATGAAACTAAAGCCTACAATCATCTTCAATTGCTCAAATAAACCCAACCCAACCCAATTTGGCCAATTTGGTCAAATTTGTCACCTTAACCCATTTGACCCAAATGAATTCTAATGAGCCAAAATAAAATCTAAGCCAAACTAAACCAAATCAATTGAACCAAAACATCTCAAATGATCCTATGAACTTGACCCCATTGGTTTGACCCAATTTGACCAATTGGTCAACTTAATCCAACCTAACCCAATTTGACCTAAATGAGTCAAATTGTGCTAAACCTAACCAAATCAACTCCAATTGACTTGAAATTTGGGCTAACCCACTTTTGGCTCATTTCAAATATGCCCAAATTAAATCCAATGCCAAATGATCATTCTATCATTGGGTCAAGGGCATCACATGAGACAAATCACCCATGTAAGTGGTAATTTCCATTCCTTGGCCACTTGGTACTCTCTTAATGGTCCACCTAGGCACCTCGGACACTGTCCAACCTGACCCAAGGGGTGGTTGGATGGGCCATCACCCATGGGAGGTGAAATCACCTCACCCTCCCCATTGGAGCATTTGAAATCCATAGGTCACCCATGATTCCTCCTTGGCAGCCAGCTCCACACCTTCAACCAACCAAGCTGAGTCAACTCACCTCCTCCTTGCCACCCACGACTCCTTGAGATGGCTGTATCCCACCATCCGATTAAGATGAAGATGAGGGGGGGGGGCAAACACCCCTCGTTTCCACTCAAACACACAAAAAATCATTCCCAGGTACCCAAGATGACTGCTAAAGCCATTCCCTAAGCTCCCAAGCTCATTCCTTGATCAAAAAATGCCATTCCCGTCTGTCCCAAAATAGGACACTACCATTTTTGACCTAACTTCCCCATTTATTCATCAAACTCAAATTAACTTTGCACTTACCTTCCCTAGGCCTCACTGAGAAAAAATGAATCATCTCCCAAGCTTCCTAAGCACCAGAGGTGGGACTTCGATTAAAGTTGAGCTCCAAATCATTAGTTCGTGGCCTTCCGAGTGAACGTCAAGGAATTGATCCAATTTTTTCTCAACAGGTCTTTATCTCCACTAGATGAATCTTCCTCAATCATTCAAACCGCTGGTCTTGAGATTCGATGAGGTATGCTTCCAAAATTGATCCTTAGGCAAAAATGGCATGGAGCTTTTTGAAGAAACTTGCATCTCGTGTGATCTTGACCATTGGATCCCCTCCAATCGATGTCCTGAAGGTGTGGGATCCTTTTGGAGTTGATCCAAGCTTAGGTAAGCTCAGATCAAGTGAGCAATGGTGAACGGTCTCCATTGTCCCTCACTCGCCTAACGTTAGATCACGTAGTAGCCATTCTACATGATCAAAATGGATGGTTGTGATTAAATCCACTAGATCGATCTGATTTAATCCTATTAAGTTATGGAATTAAACGTAGCCATCTGATCTTAGATTGGATGACAGATGAGAAAATGAGTCTATCGTTGCCACGTAGGTGCTGAGTTAGATAAATTTTAAGTAGCCAATTCCTTGGCGCCCCGTGGAAAGTGCACCGCGTTAGCGCGCCATGTGGTGCCAACAAGATTAGGCTTTAATTATGACTAATTAATCATTTTTAATGGCTAAAACTTATAAAAATCATAGAGAAATAAAAAAATGCAAATGAATACTCATTTTAAAGGTATTTTAGAGAATAATTAATTAAAGGTATTCTTAATTAATTTTGAATAGTAATTAAGGTTTAATTGCAAAATTTATTAGCTTAATTACTCCTTAATTATTTGAGCAATTAATCCCAAATTTTGTGTATTAATTTAATGGAATGACCTCTACTTCCCATGATTTTCTTAGAATTTATTGCTCACTTAATTAGGAAAATTGACTAATTAAACCTTAACTACTCTTTTAATTTAATTAATGATTAATTAATCCCATGAACTGTAACAAATTGGTTAATTAAATTTACTAATCTTTGCTCAATATTAAGTGAACTAAGGAATAGGGTTGGCACCCCTTTCCCTAAGTTTATTTCACCATTTTTGAAAATGAAACTATTTAAGATTTAACTAATTAATTACATCACTTAATCAAATTGAAATCATATCACATCAGACTTTAATTAATTAAATCTTGGGGTAGATTTTTAGGTGTTTAATAACCTAAAGGAGTTTAATGAAATTATGGTTAGTCCACATGTGTGGGAAAACCATAAGAGTAATTAATTAAGTCCCTTAATCTAATTAACTATTAATCATTAGCCAATTGCATTAGGCCCCTTTTATTTCCTAAGATTATTGCAAGTTTATTTTTCATGCATGTCATGTTGGCTCATAATTATTTAGTTAATTACTTTAAGTTGACATAGGTAAGGGTAATTAATTCATCTAATTAAGGGTTCAACTTAATTAACCCATAAAATTAACTTAATTACATTTTCTTAAATAAAATCAAATCATTAATGTGGGAATCAGTTTAAAATAGCAAGTGATGATTTCTCTTCTCCTCTTTAAATCAACTCAAATCCAAAACTTAATTAATGTTGACCTCATTTTTAGGATGAGCTCTGAACCCCTCCATCTTTGACATATGACTCCTCTTAGACTTTAAGAGATCCTTAGTCTTATGACACATCTAGTGATTAGGTGGACACTAAACCTAGCCCTAGAGACTTAGAAGAGTTAGCCATAGGAATAGGTCATGCCTTAGGGGTGTTACGAAAAGTTGCCTAATATTGACCTCATTTTTAGAATGAGTTCTCAACCCCTCCATCTTAGGCATAGGACTCTTAGACTTTAAGAGTTCCTTAGTCTTAAGACACATCTAGTGATTAGGTGGACACTCAACCTAGCCCTAGAGACTTAGAAGAGTTAGCCATAGGATTAGGTCATGCCTTAGGGGTGTTAGGAAAATTTGCCTACCCTTAGCTTGAACCATTCCTCACCTTCCTTCCTTCAAGTCAAACTCCAAATCAATCTTATTTGATTTTCCCCAAATTCAAATCAATACCACATGATTGAAATCCATGATTGAAACCCATGAATGAAATTCCTAAGTCCAAATCTTTCCTAAGTCCTTTAAGTTTTTTTTAAGGACTTTGCCAAAATCATGGTCAAATCAATTCAAATTCATGGGATTTTCTCATAATTCATTTATTTTCAGATTTATATTCACATATATAAATGAAATATAAATATAAATCAATCAATTCAAATCCAAAAATTAAATACCAAATCTAAAATCCTTCTTAAGTCCTTACTTCTCCCTTAAGGACTTAGCCAAAATCATGATCAAACCAATTCAATTTCATGGGATTTTCTCATAATTTATATATATTACCATTTATATTCACATATATAAATGAAATATAAATTCAAACCAATCAAACTAAATTCAAAAATTCAAGCTTCAAACTCCAAAAATTTCCTAAGTCCTTTAAATCCCTTTTAGTGGACTTTGCCTAAATCATGATCAAATCACTCTAAATTCATGAAGTTTTCTCATGAACCATTTATATTCTCATTTATATTCACATATATAATTAAATATAAATTCAAGCAATCAAAACCAATTCCAAAAATCAAACTAAGATCCACTCAAAATCAAACCTAAGCCTTTCAAATCAAAATCTTGAACTTAGCCAAATCAACTTCAAATCAAGTCAAACTCTTGATTTTCCTTCATGATTCAATCAACCCTACAATCATGAATCCAAATATAAATACAAACTTCAATCACTAAATCAAAACCCAATTCAAAAATCAAACCCCAAATCCATTCATATTCTTCCTTTGAATATGAAATTGTCAAATGAATCAAAACCCATTTAACTTCAAACCACTTGCAAATGGATTTATATTCCAATCATAAGTCCATATACAAGTTCAATCAAACTCAAATCAAGCTTTGACCAAGCCATTTGACTCACATAGGCTCACTTGACCCAAAGTGACCTAAAGTACCCTTATGAGCCAAATTCAAATCCTAACTAAATTGGAGTGAACCAAACTCATCTATGCCTCTCATCATGATCAATAATCATCATGGGATGATCAATCAATCAATTTCAATCAAACCAAGTCAACACTTAGCCAAAATGAAACCTAACATAGCCAAAATCCACCATAGGCCAAATTGATTGAAACCATTGATCTAAGTTCATTCATGAACAAAGTTTGAACTTGACCAAGTCAACATTTGAGCCTAACCTAGCCCAATTGGCCACTTGACCCAAGATGATCTAAGTTGACCTAAAAAGTAAAAATGTGTCCAAACTTGATCTAAGCCAAATCAATTGAAACCAATGGGTCAAGTTCATTCTAAATCACTTGTTGAATTTGACCAAAGCCTCAATTGGCCAATTAGACCTAACCTAGCCCAATTGACCTTGAACGTAACTTGACCTAAAGGGCTCATGTTGAGCCAAATTCAAAATTAACCAAAATTGATTGGAAACAAAGATACCAATCCACTTCATATGAATAACTAAACATAAACCTACCCAAGACCTAGCTCAAATAGGTCAAATAGGTCAAATTGGTCAACTTGCCCCATTTGACCTAAATGAAGTCATATGAGCCAAATTCAAAACTAAACCAAATTGAATCAAACCAAAGCCACCAAAGCATTTCAAATGGTCATATGAACTTGACCCAACCTTGGTTTGACCTAAGTTGAACAATTGGTCAACTTGACCCATTTTGACCTAAATGGGTCAACAGGAGCCAAACCATATCAAATGAACTCCAAATCCAATGAAACTTGGTCAAACCCATTTTCTCAACATACCCAACATACTCAAATTCAAAAATTGGCCATATGACCATTCTACCCCTATGCCATAGAATAAATTTTGGTCAAATCCATGGGGAATTTGGTCAGGCCCTATTCATATCAACTTGATACCATCCTAATAGGTCAAGTGAACCCTATGGAGGGTGGTGCACCCAACCAAATGGGTTTAGGTCAGCCCAAATTGACCCAAGGCCAAAATTAACCCCATAGCTCAAATTGGCCAATTTGAAAACCTCCCTCCACTTTATTTGAAGCACATGGGAGGTTACTAATCCACTCCTTGGCTCAAACCAACCATGTGCCAACTTCAAACAACCCAAACAACCCTTTCCATATGGTCAACTAGATCAAAATGATAGTCATAGCTTCGACTGTCCGATTGCTATAGGGGGAAATATACTCCCCCTAATTCAATTCAATTGACACATATTCATTGTTGATTAAGTGCTAGAGAGTGTTAGGAGCCATCAGAGAGCAATCCTAAGCTTCATAGAGGGATTTAGAAAGAGCCATTCTCTGTTTTCATCTTTTGAAAATAGTGGAGCTCAACTGATTTCCAAACTTCTTCCACACTACAATCCACTTTAATTCCCTATGTACACTCCCTGAGGAGACCAAATCGAGCTTGCCTAAGCTCTCCCTCAAGTTCCAAAGGTAAGGAGAAGTTCAATTCGATAAAAGCCACAAAGGATAGGAGGAGGTGCTGGTTCATAGAGCAATCTACATAACCAAAAGAGCTAATTCTTTGACAACAGCTTTGTCTCAACAAGATGAAGCTCCTCCAAGGGAATCGAGCACCGATGATCACCTCCGACGAGGTATGCCATTTTCTGACCACTATACATAAGGGATGTTGGTATTTTGTGAAATAAAGTTTCATGGCATGAAAATTCAGCCGTTAGATAAGATTTCCATTAGTGTATGATGGTGTGTGCAAAATCTTGTCCCAATCTGAGCTCAATCAAGCATGAATCATCCCTTAGATCATGGATGGTCTCCATTGATCCTCAGGGAAGAACATGGGTGATCCCGGCCGTCCATCCGCACATTTTGGATGGACGACAGAGATTAAATGCATGTTCTATATATCGATTTATCCTTTTAAAACAATAGGGTGATTCGTGGCCATTTAATCTTTGATCAGATGGCAGGTATCAAACCACATCGCACCACCACGCGCCTACCTTGATGGGATGTTTAAGTGGAAGCTCACAGCACGATGCGTGTAAAGCGTGCTGACCACCATCGCCGTATGTCGAGCTGTAGGGTTAAAGGGATTAATTAGGTTTTAATTAATTCTAATTAATCCCCTAAGCTTTTAAATTTCATCTCCCTAAATAAAAAAAAATATGAGGTAAATTTCAACTAAAAGATAATTCAATCTATAATATTTCAAAATTTGTTTTAATTATTTTTGAATTATATCTTTCTCTAATTTTGCCTTTTATTGGAAATCTTATTTTACTAATTACTCCCTAATTAATATTATAATTAATCCCAAACTTCTTGGGTATGTTTTAGGGGATGACCTCTGCCTCCACTAATTTTCTTGGAATTTATTGAAGGCTTAATTGGGGGAATTGCAAATGCATTTCCTAATTACCCCCTTATGTAATTAAGGGTAATTAATGGGTTTGATTAGTTTTTTAATCCCTTATTAAAGTTGATTAAGGTTTGATCCAGTGAATAGGAGATTTACGAAATAATTTTGGGGTATTTCTCCTAAGCTATTCCCTAAACACCCTTTTTTTCCTTAATCCTTTCTTAATTAACGATTAATTCATTAATTACCCTATTAATTAATTTATAAAAATTCTAAAACCTTCCAAAATTTAATTAACCTACTTTTTTGTAGATTCTTAGGTGTTCAACAGCCAAAGTTCAATTAAGAAAATCAAAACCTAACTCATACGTGTGAGGGGTATTTTGAAATTACTTAAGTTAAACACCTTAGTTTAATTAACCATTAATCAAGAGCCAAATTGCATTAGGCCCTTTTCTTCTTAGGTACATTACAATTTTAAATTCCTTGTGAGGTTTTATGTCATCTCATTGGCTCATAATTACTTGGTTAACTATGCTAAGGTGGTATAGGTAAGGGTTAATTAACATGCTTAAATCATACCTTAACCTAATCAAAATTTAAAATGAATCTAATCATCTAAAAATTAAACAAAAATGTAAAACACATGTGGAAATGGGTTAGGAACAATAAACTCAACTCACCTTTTCAGAATTAAATCAAATTCAAAATCAAGCAAAAATCATACTAAATGAACTTTGGTTTACTTTAAGTTTTCTTATTTCATAAGATTATCTTTAGTATTTAATTAAAATGAATGTGCTTACATAATTTCATTGCTTTAGTTCTTTTCCCAACATGTTAAATATGTATGTCATGTGGTTTCATGCATTCATACTTCTCAAAATTCAAATTTAAAATGAAAATGTTTACTTTATGTCAAATTTGCATGTGTTGGCTAAAGTAAGAATATGAGTGGCTATTATCACTATTAAATTTAAATTATTTTTAAAATATGTGAATCAATTATCAAAGCAGAAAGTATGTTACTTATATTTTAAATATAAGCTTGAATATGAGTAAGATATAAGGATGTGGATAGTATTGGTTTTCCTTCTCTTCTCTTTTAGTATAGTTTTGAATAGGATTTAGTAAGATGTGTGGTTCATTTGAAAAGAACCTAACACTTACCTAATTCTATATCCTATTCATTCCTATACTATCACTAAAGAAGGAAACCTATGCTTGCACATATAAATTGCATAAACAAAATGAATCAGCGAATACAAATTTTTGCATTCTTTCTTTTCCATTCATTTCTTTTGTGCACATGTTTGTATTTAAGGAAAGTAGTATATTAGTCTGGACAACCCCAAGGTTGTGAGACTTTAAGTAGCCCTAAGTAAGTCTTGTACCTTACACCTCTGGTTAATAATGGCATTGTACTCACTTATGCCCTTCCTACTCTCTTGTGTGCATGTGAAAATTGGACAAGAAATCCTTTTTCTACTTAAGAAAAATCATGCATCATAAACTTCCAAATTTCCTTAAATGAATCACTTAGCACACATCATAAACTGTGTTAAACATTCTCATTTGTGTGTATAGATATGCTTAGGACTCATTCATATGCATGTTATACATGTTGGGAAAGAAATGAAGTGATGTATATTTTTGTGAATTTGGTTCATTTTATTTAATCTTAAAATGCCTTTTTTTTAGTGGGCTTGTTTAGAGTTCATCTAAACTTAGGATTGATGAAAACACATAATCAAAAAATTCACTAAATCAAACCAAAAATATGAATCTACTTTAGAAATTACTTAGGTTAGGGAAGGAAGAGAAGTTCTCTTCTCTTTCCCTCTCTTTATAACTTAGTAATTAATGGTAGGACTCATTTGAACCTAATAAAAACATGAAATAAAATTAACTCAAAACAACTAAATCACTTAAATGAAACCCTCCCCTAAGTTGAACATGCTTCACACTTAGAAAATTCTAACTTAAGGCCATAGCTAAGCTACCACACAAACCTCCAAAGCACACCCATTAAGCTAAGTCACCACTTCAAGCTCTAGCTTAGGGCAACTTATGGTTTGATGTTGCTTTTGTTTTGTGATATATATTTTAAACTAGATGTTAGGATGTATGTGCGTATAATGAATGGTAGGGCAATCTTAGTCTAACCATTATTTTTTGTAGGGGATTGTGCTTAAGAGGCACTATAATAAATAAAAATATAAATGCTTTTGCTATATAGGTGTTTAAACCCCTAAGCATAATCCAATAGGTCAGGTGGACTTAGTCACCCATATGTGGGGTGATAAGTCCAATATACTTGCTTGAGATTTGGTGGTTTGTTTAGCTAACCTTTATTTTGCAGGTCTTAGCTAGATTTACTTTTCCTTTTTTTGTAAATTTTGCAATTAGGATTTTGGAATGATTATTATGGGAATTAGGATGAACATTGGTCATAAGATTTCATCTTATGTACCATGTGAAGCCTTGGAGCATCCACCTTCCAACCAACCAAAAGAAAGAGCCTAAGAAGAAAGAAGAAAAGAAGAAGAAAGAAGAAAAGAAGAATGAAGAAATGAAGCTTGAAGACCCCCATAACAATTAATTCCTTATTTAATTGTATATAATTCGTTTGTAATCTGGGTTGTATAAGTGTAGAGCTCAGCTACCCAATTTATTTTTTGGGTTTGTGTGGTGGCACCCGACCACACTTCGCCTCTTATTCTATTTGCGATTAGCTTTATAAATTGATTGATGATTTGTTTAGCTTGTGCATTAAGTGGCATCTTTTTCCTAGTTTCTTTCTTGCTTTTTGTATGGCCTAGATGTGGATTAGGCTCTTAGGGAAAAATAAATCTTTTACCAAATTTAATAATACAAAACTAAAAATGAAGAATTTATAACCTCACCTAAAGCTTAGGTTTAAAATCAAGATAAAAGAATTAGCAATCCCTTAGCTAGATGAGTACTTTCTTTTATAACATCATGCATAAATGCATCTTGCTTCACCCTTAATTGGAGCGCTTCCACCTTTGCCAGAGAAACTTAGCTTGACCTTTGAGAGCAATGGTGGAAACACTCCTCCTCCCTTCTCACTGATTTTGGCCAATAACTTTATTTCTCATGCATTAGGCATATGAATCTTATTAGCTTGAGTCAAAATGAATGTCCAAAAATGAAAAGAAAATGAAATCTGAATTACATTAGAAAATAAACTAAATAAAACTAAATCTACCGGTTTACTTAATTTAAAAAAAGACCATAGACCCTAAACCCTAAACGCTAAACCCTAAATCCTAAACCCTAAACCTTAAACCTTAAAACTAACCCTAAATTCTAAAAAATTAAAACTACAACCCTAAACCTACAACCCTAACCCAAAACACTAAACCCTAAACCTAACCCTAACCTTAAACCCTAAACCCTAAAACTCTAAACCCTAAACTCTTAACTAACCCAAAACACTAAACCCTAAACCCTAAAATCCCTAAATCCTAAAGCCTAAAGCCTAAACCTTAAACCCTAAATGCTAAACTAACCCTAAACCCTAAGCTAACCTTAAACCCTAAACTCTAAAGCCTAAACATAAAACCATAAACCCTAAACCCTAAAGCCATAACCCTAAACCCTAATCCCAAACCCTAAACCCTAAAAGCATATACCCAAAAACCCGAAACCCTAAAACCTAAACCCTAAACAATAAACCTAAAAATAAAACCTAAAAATAACAACAACAACAACAACAACAACAACAAGCCTTAATCCCACTAGGTGGGGTCGACTACATGAATCCTTCATCTCCAGTGTGTCCTATTATGTGTCAAATTCTCATTTAATTCAAGTATACTAAAATCATTGTTTATACATCTTAACCAAGTCTTTTTAGGTCTACCTCTACCTTTCTTAACATAAGGTAAATCTAATGCATCTACTCTCCTAATCGGGTCATTGGACTACACTTTATGTGGCCAAACCATCTAAGGCGACTCTCCCTAATCTTATCTACCACTGAGCTACTCCAACTTTTTCCCAACATACTCATTTTGCATCTATCTCTAAGAGTAAAGCCACTCTTCCACTGAGCATCCTCATCTCTAACACTTAACTTAGGCTTATGCTTCTCTTTTATTGGCCAACATTCCATAAGTCATTCTGGTCTTACCACCATCTTATAAAATTTTCCCTTAAGTATAAGTGGAACTTTTCTATCACATAATAGGCTAGATGCATTCCTCCACTTCAACCATCCAACTTGAATTCTACTAATAACATCTCCATCTATTTCACCATCATTTTGAGTAATAAAGCCTAAATATCTGAATCGCTCACTCTTATTAATGACTTGATCACCTAAAGTCACAACACTATCACTAAAACTTCTAAATTACACTCCGTATATTCAGTTTTAGATCTACTTAAACGAAATCCTTTAGACTCTAAAGTTGACCTCCATAATTCAAGTTTCTATTGGACTCCTCTCTAGTCTTATCAACAAGAAGAATGTCATCGAAAATCATACACCAAGGTACATCTTCTTGTAAATGCCAAGAACATCCATAACTAAAGTAAAAAAGATAAGGGTTAATGTTGATCCTTGATGTAATCCAACCGAAATAGGAAAATATTTTGTCAATCCTCCTTGTGTTTGGACACAAGTAACGACTCTATACATATCCTTAATGATTTGAATATAACCAATATTAACTCCTTTCTATTCTAGAACTCTCCAAAGAATATCTCTTGAGACTTTATCATAAGCTTTCTCTAAATCAATAAATATCATATGTAGATCCTTCTTACTTTCTCTGTGCTTCTCCATCAAACCTCTTAACAAATGTATAGCATCCATAGTAGATCTACATGGCATGAAACCAAACTGTTTGTGAGAAACTTCTGTATCACATCGTAACCTATGCTCAATTACTCTCTCCCATAATTTTAATGTATGGCACATTAACTTAGTTCCTCTATAATTTGCACACTCTTGTGCATCACCTTTATTCTTAAATATATGAGCCAACAAACTATTTCTCCACTCATTTGGCATCTTTTTAGTCTTTAAAATAACATTAAAAAGATTTGTAAGCCAAGAAATTCCTTGATCTCCTAAACATTTCCACACATCTATTGGAATATTATCGGTCCTCGCTTTTCCACATTTCATTTTCTTTAAAGCTTCACTAACTTCAGTTACTAATCTGACGATAAAATGAAATTCTATTTTTTTAGGGTATTAAGGTTGCTAAAATCAATCGTACTTTCAGATCCTTCATTAAAAAGTTTATCAAAATACCTCATCCACCTATTTTCAATATCTTTTTCTAAGAAAAGCACTTTATTATTTTCATCCTTAATACCCCTCACTTGAACTATGTCTTTACTTCTCCTATCTCTTTGGTTGGCTAACTTATACATACATCTTTCACCTTCTTTGGTATCTAATCTATTGTATAAATCACTAAAAGCTAAATTTTTTTGCATCATATATTTCTTTCTTAGAATCTCTACATGCCACTTTATATCTTTCCCAATTCTCCGAGTTTTACATCTAAACCAAGTTTTATAACAATGCTTCTTATTTCTTATCTTTTCTTGCACACTCTGACTCCACCACCAACTATTCTTATTAAAAGAAGCTTTTCCTTTTGATTCTCCAAGTAAATCTTTAGGAACTTGCTTAATTTCACTTGATATTTTTTCCTACATAATGTTAGCTTCCTTATGAACATCCCAAATTCTAATTTCTTGTAGTTTGCTCTTAAAAATATTTTTATTTGTGTTCTTTAAGTGTCCCCATCTAATCCTAGGACAATAATTTAGTTTATTTTTTCTCTTATAACCTTTCATCTTAAAATCTAAAATAATTCGATGTTGGGTACTTAAAATTTCACTTGGAATGACCTTACAATCTTTACAATCTAAACGATCTATTTTTCTTATGAGAAAATAATCAATCTGTGTTTTACTAGATCCATTTTTATAAGTAATAATATGTTCCTCTCTTTTCTTAAATAAAGTATTAGCAACTACAAAATCATAAGCTAAGGCAAAATCTAATATAGTCCTACCTTCTTCATTAATCACTCCAAATTAATAACCACCATGAATACTTTTAAAATCTTCACCACTCTACCAACAAATAAAAACCTAAAAATAAATAAAAAATAAAACCTAAACCCTAAAGTCAAAAAAAAAATTTTTAACCTAAAATAAAAATATAGTAAACTTAAACCTATAATAAAACAAACTGAACTGAAATAAATAAAACCTAAACCTAAACCTAAAATAAACTAAACCTAAACCCTAAACTAAATAAAATAAAATAAACTAAAAATAAACTAAACCTAAACTAAAAAAAAATACAACCTAGAAATAAACCTAAAATAAAAACCAAAAAAACTAAACCTACAAAAATAAAATAAAAACCTAAACCTAAACCTAAAAACAAAAAATAAAACATAAACCTAAAAAATAAAATAAAAATAAAACTACACTAAAAAATAAATATAAACCTAAACCTAAACCTAAAAAATAAACTAAAATTAAAAAAAACTAAACTAAAATAAATAAACCTAAAATAAATAAACTAAACAAAATAAAAAATTAAAATTAAAATTAAAATAAATTAAAATAAATAAAATTAAACTAAATAAATTGAATAAATCTAAACCTACCAGTTTACTTAATTTTAAGAAAAAAACACAAATCCTAAACCCTAAACCCTGAACCCTAACCCCTAAACCCTAAACCCTAAAACTAACCCTAAACCCTAACCCTAATCCAAAACCCTAAACACTAAACTCTATACTACTAAACCTTAACCACCCACACATAACTAACCCTACCCTAAAACCCTAAATCCTAGCAACTTAAACCTGTGAGCCACTGACCCCACCTTTACCTAAATCCTAAACCTAAACCCTCCACTCAAACACTAAACCCTGCTAAACCCTAAATCCACCCTAAAACTAAACCTAAACCCAATCCTGACCCAAAACTCCTGACCACAACATACCACAAACCACCAAAACCCTACTCTAAACCCTACCCTAAACCTCCTAAATCCAAACCCACTCTAAACCTTAAATAATAAACCTAAAAAGAAACCTAATAAAAATAAAAAATAAAATCCAAACCCTAAACTAAAGAAAAACCCTAAACCTAAAATAAAAATAAAATAAACTAAACTAAAATAAATAAAACCTGAACCTAATCCTAAAATAAACTAAACCTAATCCTAAAGCAAATAAAATAAAATAAACTAAAAATAAACCTAAACTAAAAATAAAACTTAAAAATAAAGATAAAATAAAAACCTAAAACCTAAACCTAAAAAAATAAAATAAAAACCTAAACCTAAACCTAAAACTTAAAAATAAACCTAAACCTAAAAAATAAAAAAAAATAAAACTAAACTAAAAAATAAACATAAACCTAAACCTAAACTTAAAAAATAAACTAAAATTAAAAAACATAAACTAAAAAAAATAAACCAAAAATAAATAAACTAAACAAAATAAAAATAATAATAACCTAAAATAAATAAAAAAACAAATTAATTTAAATAAATCTCTAAACATCTTGGTTTGCTTTTTTTTAAAACATAAACCCTAAACACCTAAACCTAACCCTAAACCACAAACTAACCCTAAACCCTAAACCCGAACCCTAATCCAAAACAATAAATAATAAACTCTATACCCTAAACCTTAAAATATTAAACCCTACACTCTTAACTAACCCTAAACCCTAAACCCTAAAAACCCTAAATGCTAAAGCCTAAAACCAAATCATAAACCTTAGTGACCTTAAAGCCAGGCCCAAATTCTAACCTAAACCCTACCCTCTGAGCGCTAAACTCTAAACACCACACTGACTGATCCTGAACTAAACCCTGGGACTCTAAACCCTAAAGCATACCCTAAAACCATAAATCCACCCACCCAAAACCCTGACCCACCCTAAATCACCATAAACTCTACCCTAATAACTTAAAGAAACCCACCCTAAATTAAATAAAACCTAAACCTAAAATAAAATAAAATTAAACTAAGATAAATAAACGGAAGATCCTAGATAAACTAAACCTGATCCTAAAGTTAAAATAAATATAAATAAACCAACTTACTAAAATAAACTTAAAATGCTAAACTTAACCTACTAAAATAAAATAAAACCTAAACCTAAATAGAAAATAAACCTAAACCTAAATTAAAGAAAATAAAACTAAACTAAAAATAAACATAAACCTAAACCTAAACGAAAATAAACTAAAATAAAAACTAAACTAAAATAAATAAATAAAATAAATAAAATAAAATAAAATAAATAAATAAACCTAAAATAAAAAAAATAAAAAAAATAAAAAAAACTAAAATAAATAATAAAATAAACTATATAAACTAAAATAAATACCCAAAACTAAGAAACCCTAAAAACCCTAATCCCTGAAAGCCAAAATAATCCTATAACCTGGCTGAAGCCAATCATAAACCCTAAACCTAAAAACCAAAACACAAACACTAAACCTAAAACCTAAAACCTAAAAACCTAAACCTAAACTAAATAAAACCAAAAATAAAATAAATAAATAAAAGCTAAACCTAAATAAAAAATAAAATAAAATAAAAATATAAACCAAAAAAATAAACCTAACCCTAAAAATAAAATAAAATAAAAAATAAAAATAAACTAAAATAAAATAAATAAAAACTTAAACTAAAGGTTATAAATAATGTAAACCACGAATAAAATTAACCTAAACTAACCCTAAACTCTAAACTAACCTACTATCACCATACCCTACCCCAAACCCCCAACCACTAAATAAACTATAAAAGCATAAACCATAAATCTGGGCCATAAACCCTCCCTACCACAATCCTGACCTACCGACATAACAGGCCACACCTAAACCTAAACACTGACCACATCTTGACCCAATATGAGCCACAACTAATAAGGCCCCACCTGAGCCCAGGCCCAAACCCAACCTACCACTGAGCTAAGACCTGCGCCCTAAACTGGGCTTGCTAAAAAAACCCTACCCTACACTACATACCACTAAACCACTAACTGAGCCAACCCTAAATCACTAACCATAACCCCACCTAAACCACCCCTAAACCCAACCACTATAAACTCTAAACCTAAACCAGAAGTAACTAAATGAATTAAAATATAAACCTAAACCTTAAAACCTAATAAACCTAAACCTAAACCCTAAGAATAGGAAGAACCCTAATGGCAAGAACATCGCCATCAACCAGGCTCAGGTTAGATCTGGCCGTGGAGGCGAAGGCAGAGGAGATAATTATCACTGCCGGGGAGGGGGGGTGTATCTGGATGTACTGGTGGATATGGAGGTGGTGGTCGGAATAGTGATGGTTATGGAAGGTGGGAAGAGCTACGGAGGTTACAGCCATGGTGGTTCTTGAGGGAGAGATCGGGGATATGATGGTGGATCTTTCTACTTGAGAGGTTAGGGTGGTTATGATGGGAACTTGATAAATTAAAGAACGGTCGATCCGATCTACTACTTATATAATTGTGTCTTTACATTAGAGGCGGTTTTAATTATCTAGGGTTTTTGATTTGCTTTACATGCGCTCATTTTTTATCGATGTTGTCATTTATGTCTTAGAAAACTTAGTGTGTTACTTGGTTGATGAAATTGAAAAGAAGAAATGTTAAATCTAAATTTATTCTCTATTAAAAAACAAAAAAACAAAAAACCCTAAACCCTAAATTAAAATAGGAACCCTAAACCTAAAACCTAAACCTTAAACCCTAAACCCTAAACTAAACTCTAAACCACCCCTCAACCCACACTAAAACTTAAACACTAAATCCTAAACTACCAAAACCTACAATAAAACCAACCAAAGCTAATACCTAAACCTTAAACCCTAAAACCCTAAATCTTCCATAAACCCTAAATTACCCTGCTCCCTGACCCCACTAAACCCAAATCCTAAAACCATAACCACATGCCACTGACCCTAAACCCCCAGGCCCACACCTGACCTAAAACTTTTCCCACACCCTGAGCTGGCAATGATCCTGTGACCTCCAACCACAACCACAAGCCCAGGCTAACCCAGAAACCTAAATCTACCATAAACCCTAACCCTGAGCCACACCCTAAAACCCTATCCTAAATTAACCATGAGCCTAAAACATAAAATAAACCTGACATAAACTAAATAAAACATAAACTTAAAATAAACTTAAAATGAGACTATAAAATAAATAAAACCACTAAACTAAAATTAACATAAACCCAAAATAAAAATAAATCCTAAACTTAAAAATAAAATAAAAAAAAAACTAAACTAAAAATTAACATATATAAACCTAAAAACAAAATAAAAAACCTAAACTAAATTAAAATACAATAAATAAACTAAACTAAATAAACTAAAAATAAACCTAAATAACAAAAATAAAATGAACTAAAATAAAAAAATAAACTAAATAAAACTAAACCTGGGTTTCTTTAAAGACCATAAACCCTAAACTACCCTAAATCTTAAATCCTGTGCCCTACCAAATTAATGACACTAAACTCAAAAATTAAACAACCCTAAACCTAAACCACAAACCTAACCTGACCTAAACCCCTTAAACCCTCTAACCTCTTAACTAACTAACCCTAAATCTAAAGCCAAAGCTGAGCCTCCACATGCTTAACCTAAACCACTCACTAAAGCCTACCATGGGACCCAGGCCTAAACCCACATCTAAAACCTGGGCCAACCATCCTGGCCTCCTGACCCACCACTCTACCCACCACCAGGCCTAAAAATAATACCTAAAAAAAAATAAATAAAAAATAAAACCTAAACTAAAGTAAAAAGATCTTAAACTAAAATAAAATATAGTACCCCACTAAGACAAAGACTAAGATAAATAACCAGACCTAAACCTAAAATAAACTAAACTGGGCCTTAACTAAATAAAATAAATCTAAAATAAACTAAACCTAAACTAAAATAAACCCTAATAAACCTAAAATAAAATCAAAACCTAAACCTACAAGATAAAATAAAATCCTAAACTACCTAAAAAAAAAAAAACATCAACCTAAAAAAATAAATAAAATAAAAACTAAACTAAATAAACATAAACCTAAACCTACTTAAAGATAAACTAAAATTAAACATAAACTAAAAAAAAATAAATATATAAACAAAATAAAAGATAATAAACTAAAATAAATAAAGACAAGATAAATTAAATCTAAACTGTTTTGCTTTTAAGAAAAATAAACCCTACCACTGGACCCAACACCCTAGGCCACCCAAACTGACACGGACCACTGACCCAGGACTGATCCAAACCCTGTATAACTCTGCCACACCAAGATCTTACCACTCTTGTGGCAGTGACCCTGAAACACAACTAAATCTCCTAAACTCCAGATCCTACCAGCTGACTGAAGCCACTAAATCCTGAGCCTAAAACCCTAAAACTGCCCACACTGAGCCACTAAACCCCACAGGCCACACCAAAACTAAAACCACAATCACTGAAAACCACGGACTCTAACCACAAGATATGACCACAAATAAATCTAGGCCACAACCTAAAACTGACCTCCCAAATCAACTGGGCTCTAAACTTATAATAAAAGAAGAATAAAAAATACTAAATTAAATAAAACCTAAACAAATAAAATAAAATAAAACTAGGCTAAGATAAATAAACCCAATCAAAATACTGACTGATCCTAAAGTGATTAAAATAAAATAAACTAAAAATAAACCAAACTTACTAAAATAAACATCAAAATAAAGGTAAATAAACTTAAAACCTAAACCTAAAAAATAAAATAAAAACCTAAACCTAAACCTAAAAATAAAAAATAAACCTAAACCTAAAAAATAAAGAAAAATAAAACTAAAATAAAAAATAAACATAAACCTAAACCTAAACATGAAAAATAAACTAAAATATAAAAACCTAAACTAAATAAAAATAAATAAATAAACCTAAATAAAAAAATAGAAAAAACTAAAATAAATAATAAATAAACTATATAAACTAGATAAACTAAACCCTAAACCCTAAACCCTAAACCCTGGACCTAAAAACCTGAGCCACAGGCTAAACACTAAACCCTAAGAAACCCTAAGCTGAGCCCACATAAACCCTAAACCCCCTGAGCCACAAACCTAAACCTACCCTAAAACCTAAAATCCTAAACCTAAACTAAATAAAAGCTAAAACTAAATAAAAAATAAAATAAAACAAAAATGTAAACTAAAAAATAAACCTAAAACTAAAAATAAAAAATAAAATAAATATAAATAAAGATAAATAAAACTTAAACTAAATTAATAAATAGTAGAATAAATTAACCTACACGGACTAAACCCTGGGCCTGACAATCACGTTCAACCATACCCTGGGCAAGCTCCAAACCTGACCCTGACCCTGGGCCCTGACCATGACTACCATGAGGCCCTGGGCCCAGATCACTGACACAGGCCCAGGCCTGACACTAAACCCACACAAACAACATACTAACCCAAAATAATAAACCCTGAAACCCTAAAAAGCCAAACCTAAATCCTAAACCTAAACCTGAGCCCTAAAACCCCAACCCACAAAACCACTAAACCTCTGACCTAAAAACCCCAAACCCACAAACCTCCTTAAATGCTAAATCCACTCTAAACTAGGCCACAACCCTAAACCCCAAATCTAACCCTAACCCCACAACCTAAACAAACCCCTAAACCCTAAACCCAAACCCACAAACCCTAAACTAAACTAAACCAAAAAAGTAACTAAATGAATTAAAAATGCAAACCCTAAACTCAATAAACTAAACTAAAAGAATAAACCACGTGATGCAAGAACATCACCATCAACTAGGCTCAAGCTAGATCTAGTAGTGGAGGCGAAGGCGGAGGAGATAATTGCCATTATCGGGGGGGTATATGGATGCAATGGTGGATATGGAGGTGGTGGTCGGAGTAGTGATGGTTATGGAAGGCGGGAGGAGCAACGAAGGTTATATCCATGGTGGTGCCTAAGGGAGAAATCAGGGATATGATGGTGGATCTTTCTACTTGAGAGGTCGGGGTGGTTCTGATGGGAACTGGAGAAACTGAAGAATGGATAATTCAATCTGCTGCTTATGGAATTGTGTCTTCATAGTAGAGACGGTTCTAGTTATCTATGGTTTTTGATTTTCTTCACATGCTCTCATTTTTTATCTATGTTGTCGCTTGTGTCTTAGAAAACTTGGTGTGCTACTTGGTTGATGAAATCGCAAATAAGAAATGTTGAATCTAAATTTATTCTCTATTAAAAAAACAAAAAAAAGCAAAACCATAAACCCAAAACTAAAATAGGAACCCTAAACCTAAAACCAAAATCTTAAGCCCTAAACCCTAAACGCTAAAGCATAAACCCTAAAACCCTAAACCCTAAACCCTAAACACTAAAACTTAAAACCTAAACCCTAAACCCAAAAAAAAACCCTAAAACTAACCCTAAACATTAAACCTACAACCCTAAACCCAAAACCTTAAACCATAAACCCTAAATTAACCCTAAGCCATAAACCCTAAACCCTATACCCTAAACCTTAAACCCTCCCTAACCTAACATAAACCACCCCAACCACCCACAAATCCTGGGGCTGAGGCTCACCACCAGGCCCCAAACTGAGCCACAAACCTGAACAAAACCACCCAGGCTAAAATCCCCTAAAAAAAGCCTGAGCCCTAAATTTAAACAAAATAAACTTAAAATAAAATAAATACAAAACCTAAACCTAAATAAAATATAAAATGACATAAACTAAAACCTAAACCAAAAAATAAAATAAAAAAAATAAAATATACTAAATTAAAATAAAGAATAACCTAAACTAAAATAAAAGATAATAAACCTATAAATGATAAATATCAAAGCTAAATAAATAAAAAATAAAAAACTAAATAAAAAACATAAACCTAAAAATAAACTTAAAATGAGACCAAAATAAATAAAATAAAACCTAAACCCTAAACTAAAAAAACTTAAACCTAAAATAAAAATAAATATAAAATAAATAAACTAAAATAAACTAAACTAACATAAATAAACCTAAACCTAAATAAACTAAACTAAATAAAATAAAATTAACTAAAATTAAACCTAAACCTAAACTAAAAATCTTAAAATAAACCTAAAATAAAACCTAAACCTAAACCTAAAAAATAAAATAAAACCTAAACTAAACTAAAATAAGAAAACTTAAACCTAAAATAAAATAAAATAACTAAAAATAAATATAAACCTGTAAACTAAAAAATAAACTAAAATAAAACCTAAACTAAAATAAATAAACTAAATTAAATATAAATAAAATAAACATAAATAAAATAAAAATAACCTAAAATAAATAAAATAAACTAAATGACTAAACCTTGGGTTACATAATTTAAAAGAAAACTCTAAACCTTATAACTAAACCCACCCTAAACCCTAAACCCAATGCTAAATCAAAGCCTAAACACTAAACTTAAACCCTAAACCACACCCACAAATCCTACTACCTAAACCCTAAATCACTAAACCACACTAAACATATCACTAAACTGATCTTAAACCTTAAAGATAAAATATATAAAATACTAAACTATAAATAATAAAATAAAATAAAATAAAACCTAAACTAAAATCTAAATCTAAACCTACAAATAAAATAAAATAAAACTAAAATAAATAAAAGAAAACTAAATTAAAAAAATAAACCTAAGAATAAAAGTTATTTAAAATAAAATTAAACATAAAATAAAATAAATTAAAATAAAATAAAATAAAATAAAACTTAAATCAAAAATAAACCTAAAAAATAAATAAAAATCCTAAACCCTAAACTACAAAATACCTAAACCTAAAATAAAAATAAAATAAATCAAAACTTAAACTAAAATACACTAAACTAAAATGAATAAAACCTAAACCTAAACCTAAACCTTAGATAAACTAAACCTAAACCTAAGCCAAAAAAATATAAAAAAAATAAAACTAAACATAAGCCTAAACTAAAAAATAATACCTAAAAATAAACCTATAATTAAAACTTAAACCTGAACTTAAAAAAAATTAAACCTAAAAAATAATATAAAAATAAAAGTCAACTAAAAAATAAAGCTAAACTTAAACCTAAACCTAAAAGATAAACTAAAATAGAAAACCTAAACAAAAATAAATAAACCAAAAATATGTATAATAAACTAAATAAAAATAAAAAGTAAAATAAACTAAATTAAATAAAAGATAAACTAAATAAACCTAAACCTACCAGTTTAATTAATTTTAAAAATAAACCACAAACCCTAATTCCTAAACCCTAAACGCCAATCCCTAAACCCAAAATCATAAACCATAAACCCTAAACCTTAAACCCTAAACCACAAACCTAAACCCTAAACCCAAACCTAAAAATACCTAAACCAAAACCCCCAAAACTAAACTTTAACCTTAAACCCTAAACCCTAAACCACAAACCCATACCTAAACCTATGTTAACTAAATAAATTAAAAAATAAACCTAAACCCTTAAACCTAAAAAACTTAAACCTAGATCTAAACCCTAAGAATTGGAAAACATTGACGATAAGAACATCACTGTCAACTACGCTCAGTCTAGATCTGGTAGTCAAGGTGAAGGTGGAGGCGGCCGTTATCTTAGTGGTGGTGGGGGATCTGGAGGTGCTGGTGGATATGGAGGTGGTGGCCAAAGTAGTGGTGGTTATGGAGGACGGAGGAGCGACAGAGGTTACAGCCGTGGTGGTGGCGGAGGAAGAGATCGGGAATATGATTATGGATCCCACAACTCGAGAGGCCGCAGTGGTTCTGATGGGAACTGGAGAAACTAAAGAACAACCGATCTGATCTGATGCTTATGGAATTATTTCTTTACACTAAAGATGGTTCTAGTTATCAAGGGTTTTATTTATATCGTGCTCATTTTAATCTATCATCCTTGTGTCTTAGAAAACTTGGTGTGCTACTTGGTTGATGAAATTGAAAGAAATGTTGAATATCAATTTATTCTCTATTAAAAAAAAACTAAAACCCTAAACACTAACTTAAAACCCTAAACCTAAAAACCCTAAACCCTAAACCTAAACCCAAACCCTAAAACACTAAACCCAAAAACCCTAAACCCTAAACCCTAAACCCTAAACCCTAACCCTAAACCCTAAACCCTAAACATACAACCATAAACCCTAAACCCTAAACCTTAAAACCATAAAACCTAAACCTAAATTAAATAAAATATAAAATAAAATAAATAAAAACCTAAACCTAAACCTAAAAAGAAAATAAAAAAAAGATAAAAACTAAACTAAATTAAAATAAATAAAATACTAAAATTAAAATAAAAATAAAATAAACTTAAAATATTATAAAATAAAAACTAAATAAAAACCTAAATCTAAAAAATAAACTGGAAAATAAATGAAAAATAAAACCTAAGTCTTAAATTAAAAAAACCTAAACCTAAAATAAAAATAAAATAAACTTTAACCTAAACTAAAATAAAAAGAATGAAAATAAATAAAACCTAAACCTAAACTTAAAATAAACTAAACCTAAGCTTAAACATAAACTAAATCAAATAAAATAAAATAAACTCAACATAAACCTAAAACTAAATTAAAAAATAAAACTTAAAGATAAACTGAAAATAAAAACATAAAGCTAAAACCTAAAAAAAATAAAATAAAAACCTTAACCATACCTAAAAATAAAAATAAAATGTAAACCTAAAAAATAAAATCAAAATAAAACTAAACTAAAAAATTAAACTTAAACCTAGAAAATAAAATTAAATAAAATAAAATACCTAAACTAAAATAAATAAACCTAAAATAAATAGACTAAACTAAATAAAAATTAAAATAAACCTAAATAAAAATAAAAAAATAAAATAAACCATAATAAATAAAAAATAAACTAAATAAACCTAAATCTACCACTATACTTAATTTTAAAAAATAAAAATAAAAAAAATAAAAAAATTAAATTAAGCCCTAACCCTAAACCCTAAACTTACAACTCTTAACCCTAAACCCTAAACCATAAAACATTAAACCTAAAACCTTAAACCCTAAACCCAAAACCCTAAACCTAAAACCCTAAATTCTAAACCTTAAAACCCTAAATCCTAAACTGTAAACGCTAAAACCTACAACCCTAAACCCCAAACCCTATACCTTAAACCCTAAACCTTAAACTTTATACCTTAAAAACCTAAAACCTAAACACTAAATAAATAAAACCTAAACAAAACCTAAACCCTTAACCCTAGACCTAAATAAACTAAATAAAACCTAAACTAAATCCTAAACCCAAAATGCTAAACTAAAAATAAACCTAAATAAAACTAAACTAAACCCTAAACCTAAACCTAAATTAAACCCTAAACTAAATGCTAAAAAATAAACTAAAACCAAAACTACAAAAATAAACCCTAAATAAACTTAAACCCAAACTAAACCCTAAACTAAACTAAAATAAACAAAAAAATCTAAACCTAAACCCTAAAATAAACTAAACCAAACCCATAAATGAACCCACTAAACCCTAAAATAAACTAAAACCTAAAATAAAATACTAATAAAAATATAAAAAATAAACCCAATAAACTATATAAACCTAAAAAAACCCTAAACTAAACCCTAAACCCATAAACCAAATAAACTAAACCTAAATCTTAAACCTAAACTAAACCCTGAACCCTAAATCATAAAACCTAAAACCTCAACCCTAAACCCTAAACCTAAACCCTAAAAATAAACTAAAACAATCCTAAACCCAATAAACAACCTAAATAAACTAAGCCTAAACTAAAATAAACCTTAAACTAAACCTAAAACCTAAATAAACTAAACTAAACCTAAATAAACCTAAAACCTAAACCCTAAAATTGAAACCATAAACCTAAACCCTAAACTCAAAAAAGCCTAAAATAAACTAAACCTAAACCCAAATAAACCCCTAAACCTAAACCCCAAAAACCCACCCCTCCTCCCCTGAGTGCTCTCTCATTCTCTGGCAATTTTTGAATCCCTCTTGATGGCACTCCCACAACAGGGGATTTTTTTGGCTTTGGCTTCAATTTTGATCGATTTCAAAGGCTTGAACAGTATCTAGCCATTTGTGTGATGTTTTATCATTGACCATGGTTGTGGTGAGTTCTATTCTTTAGCTTCCACCTTAAAATTTTGGATGTTTCAGCTAGGGCATTTGACATTTTGGGGATTGGCAGCCCTAATGATGCATCTTCTACTAAATCTTTTAAGGAAGCACTCTCTGGTAAGATTTCTCCCTCTGTTGATTCGGTTAATCTCATTTTGACACCTTTTAGAGGTTTGCCTGCCATAATGTGCTCTGATGTGGATGTTGAAAAGTTGGCAAAATCCTATGAATTTTCTCTTATTGATAAATTTGCTTTGAATCATCCAAATTTAGATATGATCCACACTTTTGTCCATAATCTCAAGCTTACGGGTGCCTTCTCGATTGGTCTTATTGACCCCGAACATATCCTGATTCAACATTCTAATGATCTGGATTATTCACATGTTTTTTTATCATTCTTATTTCATCTTTAATTGTCAAATGTTTTTGTTGAAGTGGCCACCCCTTTTGACATTAAGGAGGAATTTCCTATTGTCCCTGTGTGGTTATCTCTTCCTAATATGTGCATTCATTTTGTTGCCCATCATGTGCTTTTTTGGGTTTTATTTGGTCACTTTGCAACTGACCAAGCGACACTGTGATCTTGCTTCTATGGTTCAAATCCACATGGAATTAGACATAACTAAAAAATACCCTAAGGAAGTTTGGATTGGCTTTGAAAAATATGGGTATTAGCAAAGGGTTGAATTGGAGAACCTTCAAGTTTTTTCTTTCCACTATAAAATACACGGTCATGATAATTCAAAAATTTTTAATATACATCCCCAGTTTAAAAAAAATGAATTTCTCCTAAAGAAAACGTTATCTCTACCCATAAGTCGATTCCTACTTATGTTCAGAAATCAGCCTCAGATCTTAAGGATGGTATGAAGGTTCTTATTGAGGTTGATTCCTTGGATATTAAGGTTAATCCTGTTGAACATTTTTTAGCTTCTAATGTTGGTAGAGATTCGACTGATATTCAAAATGTGAAGGATGATTTACTGCTTATTCCATCTTTGAATTTGATTATTTCTAATGTGGAGAATAATAAATTCTCTAAGTTATTAGAAGAAACTTCTATTTCCTTTGATTATATTTCTGCATCTATGCCAGCTTTGATCAATGAAAATGAAGCTTTTAATGAGTATTGAAATGATGTTGAGCATGCTGAAAACAATTTTGATTCAGATTCTACTACTTGTGCTTTAAATGGTTCTAAATCATCACCATCTCTCAATTCTAATCTTGATATTCATGTTAATCCTACTTTATAACTAAATATGGATTTGGAAGAAGGTGAACTACCCTCCAAGCACTTGGAGATTTCACCTAAATCTATGACCAATGTTACTAAATCTTACTCAAATAATGACTCTAGGGGAAAATAAAATGGCTTCCAAACTTATCATGCTAAAGATAAAAAAATGTTAAAATTTTCCCTCCTAAATTGTCCAAAAACACTAAATCTACTATGGCCTCTCACACCTCTCTTAATTAACCTTTGCTTAACCCCCCTTTTTTATTTTTCTTAAGTTTAATTTTCTTATTTAGAATGTTAGAGGGATCGGTACCCTCTCTATTCATAATCATATTAGAAATCTTTATTGCATTCATAATATTTCTCTTCTTATTATTTTGGAGCATCTTATTCATGCTAATAAAATTAACCATGTTGCTAGAATGACCAGTTTCAATAAATTTTTCTCTAATGTTAGTAATAAGATTTGGTGTTTTTGGAATAAATTTGTTGAGGTCTCTATTCTTGATGACTTTTATCAATTTTTCAATGCTCAAATCTCTTATGGTGATTATTGTGTTTTGGGCTCTTTCGTTTATGCATCTTGCAATAGATCTGGCAGAAATCTTCTTTGAGATTATTTGAGGAATTTTGCTACCTCTGTCAACAAACCTTGGTTTGTTGGTGGTGATTTCAACACCATTTTATTCTCTTCCAAATGAAGTGGTGGTTGCTCTCCTAATATTCATTCCATGGAATATTTCTCTGATATGATCCTTGATTGTAATTTGATTGATATTGGTTTTAAAGGCTTGAATTATACTTGGCAAAACTTTAGACTTTGGCAAAGGTTGGATCAGATTCTTTTTAATACTCATTGGATTACTCAATAGCCTATTACTTCTATTGACCATTTAAGCAGAACCTTATTTGATCATGCTCCACTTTTGGTTTCGATTAAAGATAATTCTAATAGACTAAAAAACCCCTCTCCTTTTAGATTTCAAAACATGTGGATTCAGCATATCGATTTTTTTAATGTTGTGGCTAATAATTGGAAAGCTCCAGTACATCCTGATAATTCGATTATGGGGATGAATAGACTTCGGTTTAAACTTAAAAGACTTATACAAAATTTGGGCTGCTGGAACAAGCATTATTTTAAAAACTTTTTTGCTAATATTAATGATATGGAAAAATTGCTTTGTGATCTTGAAGTCTCTATTATGTGTGATCCTTCTAAGATTACAGATTTGACTGAGGCGAAAGATAAACTTGTTAACTTCCAAAATATGGAAGAGACTTATTGGCGCCATAAAGCTGTCAGTAAACATATTACGAATTGTGACAAGAATACTAGGTATTTCCATGCTTTGGTTAATAAAAAGAGAGCTTTAAATAATATTCAAAAAATTTAAAATGATAATGGAGATTGAATTATGGGGAATAATGATATTAAGGAATAGATTATTAATTACTTTAGAAATATGCTTAATAAGAATTGCTCTTATGAAACTATTTCTCAATCGTACTTAATCCTTCTATTATTACTAATGATGATAATGATTTGCTTACCATTGTGCCTAATATAGATGAAATTTTCAAAGTTCTAAATAGCATGAACATAAATTTTATTGCTGGTCCGGAGGGTTTCACTACTCAATTTTTTCAAAAATTTTGGTTTATCATTAAATATAATTTGATTGAGGCTGTTATTGATTTTTTTAATGGTAATCTTTTTACTAGATCTTTTTCTAGTACTCTTATTATTCTCATACCTAGGAAAGATAATCTTGACTATTAGAGTGATTTTAGACCTATTAGTCTTTGCACCTTCTTCAATAAGCTGATTTCCAAAATTCTTACCAACAGACATAGTCCTTTACTTAATAGAGCTATCTCTCTCAACCAAACTAGTTTTGTTAGAGGTAGATCCATTTCTGACAATATTTTACTTGCCCAGGAATTAATTCATGATCTTGATGCTAAGACTAGAGGTGGCAACATTCTTTTCAAATTAGATATTACCAAAGCCTTTAATAACATCTCTTGGGATTTCCTTTTTCTATATTCAAAATTTATTTGGATTTTCTAATAAATTTATTTTTCTTATTAAAAATTGTATTAATAATGCCTTGTTTATAATTTTTCTTAATGGGGAAGCCCTGGGATTCTTTCCCTCTTTCCATGGCTTATAACAAGGGGATCCTTTATCTCCTACTTTATTTATTATTTCTATTGAGTACTTATCTAGGAGCACCAATGATTTATTCTTACACAATCCTAGTATGTACTATAGAACTCTTGATGGTCTTCCTGTTTCCCATTTAAGTTTTGGAGATTATTTCATTAACTTTTTTCATTGCTTCTATTCATCACATCAAGCATCTCAAGTCTTTTTAAAATAAATTTGGTTGTGAAAGTGGCCTTTCTATCAATGATAACAAAAGCAATTTTATCACTTCCTCTAGAATCTCCAATAATAAATTCAATCAAATCGTGCATATCACTAATTTTGAACATCAATACTTACCTCTTAAGTACTTGGGTGCTTCGCTCTCTAAAGGCCTGAAACATTCCCATCACTTTAACGAGTTAATTCAAAAAAATTTAAATAAAATTTATGTTTGGAAATTCCATTTACTTTCCTTTGGTAGGCTCACTATTCTTAAAAAACTCTCAACTCAATGCCTCTTTATTTGATTAAAATTATTATGCCCAATAATGCTACACTTATCGAATTAATCGCTTAACAAATTTTTTTTGGGTCTCCAATAATTCTACCAAAAGAATGCATTGGACATCTTGGCATAAATGTTGTGGTCCTTTAGGAGAAGGTGCTCTTGTTATGAAGCTTATTCAAGAAGCTATCACTACCTTCTCTCATAAGCTTTTGTGGGATTTTAGAAAGAATAATAGCCTTTAGGCTAATTTTATGTTGGAAAAATATTGCCAAGGTAAACACCCCCTTAACTAGGTTTATAAAGTTGGTGACTCTCCAGTTTGGAAAAGGCTTTGCTCCATTAAATGGGTTGTTGAATCATTAATATCTTGGGGTATTCAGTCAGGTTCTTCCTTATTTTGGCAAGATAATTAGATTGGCAATGACTCTATTGAAACCTTTTATCTACCCATGCTACTACTACTATCAAAGTTAATTATTTTTGGCTTAACAATTAGAATGAAAGCGAACTTGAGAATTATCCCTATTTCACTTTTTGATAACTTTAGAAATATCCCCATTTCTTCTAACAAACCTGACCATTTTTTTTAAGCTTCCTTATAATGATGACTTTGTTCTTAAAGAGGTTTGGAATTTTATTAGAGATAAATAGAACCCCTATAATGTTTTTATTAAAATTTGGAATAATATCATTCCCATTTTCTATTCAATTTTAGCTTGGACGATTTTGAATAACTTTATTCCTATGGACTTTTTGCTCTAGACTAAAGGGTTTTACTTATCTTCAAAGTTCTATTATTTCTTTCATATTCAAAAATGTAAATCATGTTTTTTTTTCCAATGGCACTATTGCTTTTAAATTATGGTTTTGGTATGATCATTTATTTAATACCAACTATTTTTAGGGTTCTCTTTATATCAACTTCTTGAAGAAAAATATAGTGAAAGGTCATATAAAAGTTTTAATTGCTATTATCCTTACTTGGTTCATCTAGATGGATAGAAATGATGCTAAATATTATGGTATTCCTATGAACCATAAAAGGATTTTGGCTAGAACTAAAGAAAAAACTCATGCTCCTTTTAATTCCAATCTTATTAGTAATATTTATTTCAGAAGTTATAAATTTGTGGCTAAAAAAGTAGGTATCATTCTGCTTGAGTTTGACTTATATAAAAGTGCTAGGATTATCCACTAGATCAAACATAAAGATAATTTGATTAAAGTGAATACTGATGGTTTTGTTGATTCCATTAAATATGGCTATAGTGGTATGCTTATGGATTCTAAAGGTACTGCCATTTGTGCTTTTGCCAATCCTCTCAAAGTCTATTTTGTTATTTTTGCTGAGCTTATAGCTATTAATAGAGCTATTAAATTTTGTTTGAATAGAGGTTTCCTTAACATCTGGATTAAAGTCGATGCTCTCTTGCTTCTTGACATGCTTAATTCCAATATAAATAGGAATGTTGAATTATTTTATCTTCTTAATCATACTAAAAATCTTCTTTCTCAAGTTTATTATAATATTTCCCCATCCTTCATAAAGGAAATGCTTGTACTGATTACTTGGCTAACTTTGGTGCCAACCTAACTGAGTTCACTTTATTTGACAACCAAACTTTTTCTAAAATATTAAAAGGTTTGGCTAATCTAGATAATAATGGATTGCCTTATCTTAGATTATAAATTCTTAGCTTGGTTTTTGTTGTTGGTTTTTGATGATCTTTTGCTTTTGGTTGCCCCTTGTTAAACCCTCTTCGGGTTATGGTTATCTACTTATCTTCCCTCTTTGGCTTGAGCTGGGTTATATTTTTGATCTCTTACTTTTGGGTTGGTTTTTTTTGCTACCTAGTGGTTATTGTAAGGCCTAGGTTGTTTTAGGTTTTTTTCACTTGGTTTTGTCTAGTTGGTGTTTTACCACAATTTTCCCTTGGATATTTTTTTATCCTTCTTTTGGGTTGTGGCTATGGCTGCTATAGGTTTTTTTTGTATGGGTTTTGCCTCTTTTCTGGGTTTCTTGCTAACTTACCTTAGTTGGATATGCTGTTGTGGTGGTTGATAGGGTGTCTTTGTTGGTTGTTTAGGTTGGCTGGTAGTTTTGGCTGGTGGGTTGGTTGGTTGGCCAATTGTTTTAACTATTTTTATATTTTATGTTGGTGACTCATCTGGGGGACTGTTGGTGATTTATCTCTGGCTTGATTTTGGCATGGTGGAGGTTATCAGTTGGCTATTATTTTCACTATTTTATTGACTTGGGCTTGGTGGTTGGTTCTGTTAATTTTGTTTTATTTCTTTTGTTTATGGTTTTGACCTCCTCTTGTATTAGTCTTCCTCTTCATAGTAGCTTTTTGGGTATTATTTTGATTGGCTCTGAAGGCTAATTTGTTGTTAGTTATCCTGCTGTTTGGTTGTGCCTTTATTGTTGTTGTTCTTTGGTTCACTTGTAGTTTACTTGTTTTATACCTTTTTGTCTTTGGATATATGTTTTACTTATCTAGATCAGATTTTTTTTTCCTTGGTTAGGTTTTGTGGATTTTGTTTTCTTCTACCCTTTCCCTAGCTATCTTGGGTTATTTTGGCTTGATGACTGCTATTGGTCTTTACACTGACTTGGGTCTTTTGTTGCCATGGTGGTTGTGAGGATATGTTAGTTGCTTATTGGTTAATTATTTAAGTTGTGGGGTAGTTTGTTTTGCTGGTTTTCTTTGCTCTATGGGACTGTAACTTGTTCTTTCACCTATTTTGGTTCTAGGTTTTTCTCTCATGGTGCATGAGCCTTTTCCTATTTCTTGGTAACCTGCTTACCCTTGCGCTATGGTGTTTTATTGGCTCTATATTTTTTTCTTTGTTGGTGGAGGATATGAGCACTTCTATTTTTTTTTCTCTTGTTAGTATATGGTTTGTGTTGTTACCCCTATTATGATGCTTACTCCTTTTGATTTTATTAATCTTGTTTGGTGGTGCCTTTGGTGTTGCTCCTACTATATTGCTACTATCTCGGATGGTTGGTTGATTATCTGCCTTATTGGGCTTGGTTATTTTGGTGGCTTGGTGGTTGGCTATTATGTTTGTCATTTGGAGGATTTTCCAACCTTGTTGGATGATGGACTTTGGATGATGGGCTACACGATATAAGTTGGCTATAATGGCCTTGATGTTTCCCACTCTTACTTTTTTCGGCTGGTAGCATTATATGTAATTGTAACCCTTCTCTTGAAGTTTGGATGCTTACATATAGTGTTGCTCATTGAGATGATTGTAATTGAGCCTAAGCCTTTTCTTTACTTTACTTCTTTTATTTTCTCTTACTTTTTATGCCCGCTTAATTGTACTCATCCATTCAAAAGTATGTTGCATATTCTTTTAGGGTTTAGCATCTAAATTGTGGATTTTGTATGATGATTTATTTTAACACTAACTATGTCCATGGCTCTCTTTCTTTATATCAACTTCTTGAAGTTTATTTCCACAAAATTATGAAAGGTCATATCAAAGTTCTTATTATTACCTTATTTGGTTCATTTGGATGGATCAAATGATGCTAAATATTAGTATCCCTAAGAACCATTAAAGGATCATTGCTAGAACCAAAGAAAAAAATTCATGCTTTGTTTAATGCTAATCTCATAATAATATCCATTTTAGAGGTTATAAATTTGTGGCTAAAAGATTGGGTATCACTCTATGGATGTTTGTAAGAGTGCTGGATTATCCATTGGATCAAACCTAAAGTGAACTTTATTAAAATCAATACTAATGGCTCTGTTTTCCCTAATAAATATGGTTGTGGTGGTAATCTTAGGGATTATAGAGGTTTTATCATCTTTGCTTTTCCTTATCCCCTTAAAGCCTATTGCATTATTTATGCTGAGCTTATGGCTATTAATAAAGCTATTGATATTTGTTTAAACAAAGGCATCTTTAATATTAGATTGATGTTGATGCTCTTCTTTTACGTTACATGCTCAATTTTAATAAAATGGGGAATGCTGCTAAGAAATCTGCTAGTGCTAGTCATTTCATAGTACAGAGGGGGTATGAATGTGATGTCAAACTGTAATAAAATCATGGACCATCATGCCAATCATCCGAATAATGTCATGAGATATTGCAGTGGATTGATTCTAGAGATCAGATTCAACTTGTGAGAAAGCATGTCATGTCATAGCTTTTGGGATGCAAAGAATAAAGCTAGGCAATGCTTTTCAATAGGTGGGTAGTTTGCCTTAGCAAGGATTAGATTATGACTGAGATAGTAGAGAGCATTTTCCTTATCTTCATCATTGGCTTATGCCAACCAAGTACTAAAGGAGACATCTAATGAAGTGGTGTAGATGATCAATGGCTTTCCCATGATAGGGGCTGCTAGAACTAGCGGTGTCATCAGGTAGTGTTTGATGTCTTCAAAAGCATGCTATCACTTATCATCCCACTTAAACTTGGCATCCTTTTTGACAAGTGCTGAGAATGGCTGGCATCTTCCTGATAAGTTAGATATGAAGCATCTTAGATACGCCAATCACCCTTGGATTGATCTGAGTTGAGTTAGACTTTTAGGAGGTGGCATTTCTAAGATAGCCTTGATCTTCTATGGATCGATCTCTATTCCCTGATGTCGAACAACAAACCCATGGAATTTTCATGAAGCTACTTCGAATGCATACTTCAAGGGATTCATTTTGAGGTTAAATTACCTTAACCATTTGAAAACTACTCTCAAGTTGAAGAGATGGTCTTCCTTTTCTTTGCTCTTGAATACCATATCATCAAAATTACATTTAACATGATGATGAATGAGTTCATTGAAGATCTGAGTCATGGCCCACTAGTTTGTAGCACCGGTATTTTTAAGGACGAAAGGCATGACCTTATAACAATAGATTTTGATCAGGGTTCAAAAAGCAGTGTTTCTTTCATCCTCGGGGGACATCTTGATTTGGTTGTAGCCAAATGACCCATCCATAAAAGATAATATTGCATGAGATGAGATAATCTCCACCATTAATTTTGGTATAGGAAGTGGAAATTCATCCTTAAGACATGCCTTATTCAGATCCCTAAAATAAATGCATATGCAAATTTGTCCATTCTTTTTCTTAACTGGGATGACACTGGCTAACCAGGTAGGATATTTTTATTCCTTGATAAATCAAACATTCATCAATTTCTTGATTTGAGAAGTGACCTATTGTTCAATGTCTAATCACATGCGTCTAGGAGCCTGCTTGATAGGGTTAGCATTAGGATCTATTACTAGTTTATGCACTACTACATTAGGAGATAAATTGAGCATTTCTTCATAACTCTATGTGAACCAGTCCTTAAACATAGCTAATAGACCAACTAAGTCATTGGTTTCTTCTTCATTCAACAAAAAGCTGATGTATGTCAGACGTCGATTGTCTTCAGTTCCTAAGTTGATTTCTTTGAGTTCATCAATGGTTGATCTAATTTCTTCTTCGAACTCTATTGGTGCCTCTTTGATTTCAAGCTCATTTGGGTCATCTGAAGTTTTTAAACATACATCCTCATAAGAGTTAGCATGATTTGAGAAGAACCTATCATACCCCAAATGTGTGGTGATGACTAGGCAATGGTTGTCATTATAACCCACTATCAATCCTAGTCCTAGTCTTGATTGAGAATGTCTGATTTGGTTGTCCCATAACCTTTCAAAGTAATTTGACATGTGTTTAAACTAAGTATGTAGGATAAATCACTTCTTTGCTAAGTTAAGAACACAAGGAGAACACTAATCGAAAGGCAATTGTATTTAATATTTATATGAATCATCGTCAAGTTCTACATCAGCATCATGACTTGAGGATGATGCTCCCAACAAAAACCTCTTTGGCTTCACATCTGTGGATGGCTTGGGGGCCGCTTTATCTACCAAACCTTTAACTTTCTAGGAAGAAAGTGAGGTTAGAGCTAAAGTTCCCAACTACTATCTGATTGTTCTACATAATGATGATTTGGATACATTCATGCTTTGCTTGGATGCTCTGTACTTCGTTCAGTTACGTATTGCTTCACCTCACGAGAAGGGTTGGTCGATATGCTAACCACATGAGACTCATCCTTCGAACTAGACTCTAAGTCTATATGAATAGGGGTACTCACTGGTTTGGAACATAGCTCCCTGGATGGCCACCAAGGAGGTCTTCCACCTCTAGAATTTCTCTGGACTTGCCTCTATACACGGTGGGGGTCAAGTCATCTTACCCATGTGTTCGTATGAAGGAATGAACTGTGAGTGGAATCCAATATCTGGCTCTACTTCTTTCTCGGTGTCTGATTCTCACTCACTTGTACTTTTATTTTCTTTTTCTTTTTCTTTTTCTTTTTCTTTTTTTTCTTTATTTCTTTTTCTTTTATTTTTGAACTTTCATGAAGTATGTGAGAAAAAAACTATTTAATTGGAAGATGATAGTAGGTTGCATCTTTATATATCTCAACCTCCCTACCTAAAAATGGCTTTAAGTCTCCTTTGACACAATACTAGATTCCACCTCTTCAGAATTTGATGCACTGATGTAAAAAGGATGGAACCATATTGTTTCCATGTATTCAAGGCCTATCTAGAAAAGTAGTGAAAGATGTATTTGAATCAATTATGTGGAACTTGGCTTCTATCTTCCAGTCATTTATCTCTAGTGATAACACTATGGAGCCTAAAGCCCTCTCTCCTTTCTCGTTGAATCCTCTCAACATCATCTGATCTTCTCAGAGTTTAGAGATGCCAATCCTCAAGTAGTCTAAGGTCTTTAGACTCATAATGCTCACTGATGCACCTGGATCAACTAACACCCTAGAGTATGAATATGCCCATATCCACTATGATATAGAGGGGACGGTTGTGCTTTGTTGTCCCCAAAAGAAGGTCTTCATCGATGAATGTAACTCCATGGGCTTCTCTTGAATAACATGCCTCCTCTCCAACAATGGTTAGCTGAGCTAAGCATATTTTTGGATCAAGAAGAGCTTTGATCAATGACTCCCTCATCTCTTTGGATAAGACAAGGGCATATATATACTTAGTTTTGCTAGCAACTTTCTTAGGTGAGTGAGGATATTATAATTAACTCTGGGATGGTCCTTCATAAGCATATCTATAGGTGAAGCATCTTATGGAGGGGCTTCTTGATTGCTAGAACCAATGACTTGTTTACCCTTATCCTGAGGTGCTACCCAAGGAGGTAGAACTTTGCCACTATGAAGGTTGACTGTAGTGACTTCATGAGATGGTTTAATAGAAACTTCTACCTACTCATCACGTTCACCTACAGCTTCTCCTATAGAATCATCAGAGTCAGATGACTCCAAATCAATCTCAATGGGCAAACCTGAGTGATTTTGGAATGGGTAATCCAATTCTAAATCAGAAAGGAGTGGATCAGAATTCTTATAATTATTAGTACTTGGAGAGCTTTCTGTAAGAATAAAATCATCAAGATCATCAAAAGTAGAGATGATGTAAGTGAAATTAGTCTTCTTCTTCATTGATTTCTTAGATTTGGATGAAGGTACAAAGTAGAAATCAAGTAAAGTAAGCAGAGTGAGGGATTTGGTGCCCACCTCTGCTAATACAATATGACTATTAGAAGAAGAGTCGGTTGGAGGAATTGTAGCTACAACTATGGAAGAGTGCTGGAATCGAATGGTGGTTGCACTACTATGCTATCCCGGACAAGTGGAGGTTGTTGCTGCTGCTGCTGCTAGGCTTCTACCTCCCTCAAGTTATCCTTAGCAACTTGCAAACCTTCCTTAGGATTGGAGGTTTGAGCTGCTTTAGGAACCTACAAGGGTAACTTCTTGATCTTAGAAACTATTTTCTTGTAGGTTTGGGATAGGGAGATATCCCAACCTTCCTCTATCTTAAGAAGATTATGTGTATCCCTAATGATTACCCTAACAGAACTAGAGGGTTGTAATAGTCGGTATTCCTTAAGGATGACAATGGCACCTGACTTGTAGCTATGCTCAAGCCAGTCCTTAAAGGTAAAGTAATCTTCTAAGACATGACCTAGCATGTGGTGGTAGCAACAATAGTTTGGATCATGACTCTTTCCCACATCCTCCGGCCTCATAGGCTCTGGTAAATGGAAATCAGGTTTATTTAATAGGTTCTTAAAGATCTTCCTGACTACCTCCCTCTTAAATGAATAAGATTTATTCAATTTGTCAATAAGAGTAGGAATAATACTTTTGATCTTTGTGATGAGGTAATTGATGGTGGCGTATAACAACTAAGGTGGCTATATGCCGAGGTGGTGGTAGAGGATCGCTTGAGGCTATCTCACAGCTGGTACTTCCCTTGTCAACTACCACTATCTACAAAATCCTTCTGATCAGGCTTGGTTGATCTTGGAAAGGTAACTATTTGATCTCCCTTTATAGACTAGCTTCCTTGTTGATTAATTTCTCAAATGTCTTAATGGTAAACCCTTTAAGCATGAAGGCGACCAGGCCATGGATATTCTTGAGTAGAATTTCAATGGCATGCTATTCATGCAGCTGTGATTCGCATTTCATACTTAAATTACTCCATCTAATAATGTAATCAACAGGGGATTCACCGAGATGTTGTTGAGCCAGAACGAGATCGCTCACAGTTACCCTTTGTTGAGCTCTAGTAAATCTCTTAATAAAGAGTTGCTCCAACTCAACAAATTTCTTCACTAAATAATTGGGTAGTTTAGCATACTAATCAAATGTGATGCCTGTCAAGCTAGTGACAAAGAGGTAGAATAAGAGTGCATCGGTGCCACCGGCATTGCAACATCGGGCCCTAAAATGTGTTATGTGCTGCCGGGGGGTTCCCACTACCATCAAAAATTTTGAACGAAGGAGGCACAAAGCCCTTAGGATATTGAACACCATCAAATTTCCTTGGGTAGGGTCTACCCTTTGGAACATATGAGCCACCTCAAGCTTGCACCAACATATCCATCACTTGATGATCCACCATGTTTTTAATGTCTTTTTCATGCATGGAGGTGATATCCACCACCTTCCTATGCAAGCTACCACTGCCTTCCTTAGTAGAAATGCACCTAGGATGATCTAAAGTGTATGCCAATTCTACTCTATCGGCTGTTATGGGAGAAGGTTGTGACACCGAGGCTGAATTCTGCAATGCTGATATTGCTTCCATCAATTCTTCAATCTTCTTCCCCATTCTATCAATATGATCATCCTTCTTCCTAACCTGATGGAGGAGGTGTTGAGTTGAATGGAAGACATCATCCTGTTCATCTATAATACCATTCTAGCTATGCTGATCTTTGTGAAGGGAGCTCTTAAGGTTGACCATGTGGACTTTGGTTGAATCCTCAAGAAGGTGATTCTCATCGAGATCAAATACTACCCGCTCATCCTTAGAATCTATGCAATCACTACCTAAGAGTTCTCTCTTCTTGGCAAAGTAAGCGATTATGATCTCGTCCAATGAATGATCTAAATGTATCGGCACAAACACTCAGGGCTGGCCGATGGAGGGACTGTGGTCACTGATCTAAATACATCTAGCACTGCCTTCCACTGGAGTGCTAGCTCTGAGAGGGTCATGCTCACTAGAAGAGATATGCTCATGACTGCTCATCGATGGAGTGACATCTCTGGGGAGATCCACTATCATGGGAAATGTAATAATGCCCCCTTCCTCCTCTACAACTATCGTTGTCACTAGCTCTGATGGTGGTGGTCTGCGGGGTTGCCACTCTTTCTTCACCAAGATTGAAGTAGGAGGTCAAGTAGGGGAACTCATCCTCAACCCAGTCAGTGGAGTAGATGGAGTGGGATCTTTTGGCCATAGCTGAATTTCCAAAGGGGCTCATCTCTCCCCAGATGGGGGCTTCTAGATCTTGATGGGAGTGGAGGATGCTGGGAGTTGTACAGGTGATGGTTGATGATGAGGTGAGTGGTGTGAAGGAAACACCAACTGCTTCTCAATGGGAGATCTCTACCTATGGCAGGTAGCACTGGTAAGAACATTCCTATCCAAATGATCAGCCCTAATAAGGGCGGGAGGAGTGGGGTGATAAAGAAAATCCATCAGAGTAGAGGCTGCTGACTTCCTGGCATACCTCCGTTGCTCTCTCCTATCTACTTGAGTAGATGTTTGAGCCTCTATGGGCCTTTCTCTATGAATCTGACCCCTAACACTCCTAAGGATCAATGATCACAAATCAAACAAGGTAACGACTTTGATCGTTCATATGCTCTACCAACCTGGCATAGGACAATCCTAAGTCTGACATAGGGCCTCTACTGCTCCCTATCTGACATCTCATAGTATTGCAATGGTGGGTGATAAGCAATAATCCTCTGATTATCTTCCCCTCCATCTGAGGCTGAGAGGGGGAGGAACTTATTACTGGTCATAAGTGGAGAGACCTCTTGGGGAAAACACTCCTTAGCTACATGGGATGCAGCTTAAGCTCTCTGGCTGCTCACTCATGCTCCAGCTTAATCTTTTGATTTTTGTTGTGGCACTGAGTATGAGTGAACAAGGCAGAGTGGGAGCTAGTACCTACCTCGAAAGTGGAGGAGACTATCTCAGAAGCTAAGATAGCCTTCCCCTTTGGGGTGATCGATGAGGAGGTAGTAGCTCTCACTGGAGCAATGGTAGGGACACTTAGATGGGTAGGTGCTAAAACTATCACAGCATGGGGAGTGGGAACCACTACAACCTTCCTCTTCAACAGAGGGTACTCAAAATTAGAGGGCATGTCAATGCGGATGATAGGCTTCTGCCTAGCCACCTCATCTTGACTGATAGTAGTGAGGGTCACCCCCTCACAAGTAATGTGTGCTTCTTTGAATCCTCAGCTGAAGAAAAACAAATAGGTGGAGCCAATATAAGGGAGGCTGACCCGATCCAAGGCCAAATCTATCCCAAAAGGAAAGGTGAAGATAAACTTTTGGGAAGCCATGTGTGCTGACTATAAGAGTGAATGGAACCAATTGATCTATACTGTACCTTTACATGTGTTGAAATATAACTTGAGTCAAATATCTTCTTTAATATTTTTTCCAAAGAGAGTGACATAGATTTGGAGTTTTAAACCCACAATTCTACAATTCAAATATGTTAAGTAGGGTTCATTGGAGAGATTTTGGTGTTTAGAGGAGAGTATTTTCCATTTGATTCTTTTGATTTTAGAACCCATACTCAACCAATTGAGATAGGTTGGGAGGTTCAAAAAAATTTTCTGAGATATTTGTATTTTGTGTATCTTGTTTGAAAATATTAATGATTTGAAAGAACCTTTACTTAGAAAATTTGAGTATGCTAAGAAGATGTTTTGATTGTGTGTTTGAGAATTTTTGAAATACCTTTTTTCTTGAGATGAGTGAAGTGTTGATTTGAAGATGGGGGCTTTTTACTTAACAAATTTGATATGTTAAGTAGAGGCCACATGTGTTTGATTTATGTTTGAAAATGAGACTTTTACTTAACAAATTCGGTATGTTAAATGAAAGTCAAATGTGATTGATATATGTTTTTTTTCTTTAAAAATGGGACTCTCACTTAGCAAATTTTGTATGTTAAGTGAAATACCAAATGTGACGTGATTTGGAAAAGGAGATTCTTACTTAATAAACTTGGTACGTTAAGTAGGAATAAAATGTTTATTGAAAATGAGACTCTCACCTAACAAATTTGATGTGTTAAGTGAAAGCAAAATATGATTGATATATGTTTTGAAAATGGGACTCCCACTTAACAAATTTAGTGTGTTAATTCAAAGCCCAAATGTGACATGAAAATGAGATTCTCACTAAACAACTTTGATATGTTAAGTGGAATCAAGTATGACATGAGAATGAGATTCTCACTTAAAAACCTTGATATGTTAAATGGGAATCAAATGTATTTGAAAATGAGATTCTCACTTAACAACTTTGATATGTTAAGTGGGAATCAAATATGACATGAAAATAAGATTCTCACTTAACAATTTTGATGTGTCAAATGGGAATCAAATGTACATGAAAATGAGATCCTCACTTAACAACCTTGATATGTTAAGTGGGAATCAAATGTATTTAAAAATGAGATTCTTACTTAACAACTTTGATATGTTAAGTTGGAATCAAATAAGACATGAAAATAAGATTCTCACTTAACAATTTTGATGTGTCAAATGGGAATCAAATGTACATCCTCACTTAACAACCTTGATATGCTAAGTGGAATCAAATATTTCATGAGAATAAGATTATCACTTAACAATATTGACATGTTAAGTGGAATCAAATGCATATGAAAATGAGATCCTCACTTAACAACCTTGATATGTTAACTGGGAATCAAATATGTCATGAGAATAAGATTCTCACTTAACAACCTTGACATGTTAAGTGGAATCAAATGCATATGAAAATGAGATCCTAACTTAACAACCTTGATATGTTAAGTGGGAATCAAATATGTCATGAGAATAAGATTCTCACTTAACAACCTTGACATGTTAAGTGGAATCAAATGCATATAAAAATGAGATCCTCACTTAACAACTTTTATATGTTAAGTGGAAATCAAATATGTCATGAGAATAAGATTCTCACTTAACAACCTTGACATGTTAAGTGGAATTAAATGCATATGAAAATGAGATCTTCACTTAACAACCTTATATGTTAAGTGGGAATCAAATATGCCATGAGAATAAGATTCTCACTTAACAACCTTGACATGTTAAGTGGAATCAAATGCATATGAAAATGAGATTCTCACTTAACAACCTTGATATGTCAAGTGGAATCAAATGTATTTGAAAATGAGATTCTCACTTAACAACTTTGATATGTTAGTGGAATCAAATGTACATGAAAATGTGATTCTCACTTAACAACTTTGATATGTTAAGAAGAATCAAATGTTTTTTGATGTGCCCTCTTCTTTTGATAAACATGGCATGTCAAATAAGATTCTAAAATAGAGGGAAATTTATTTAACAAATCTTAAGTATGTTAAATAGATTTCAATAATATGCTTTGATGTCATGTATGTGTGATTTCTTGATTTTGAAAAGAGAAACTTCAACTCTAGCATATGTGAAATATGTTGAGTGGATTCAATTTCATGTTATGATTGAAGTAGAATCTTCATCCAACAAATTTGAGTATGTAGAATGAAGATGGCTATTTTCAAAAGAAGTGGTTTTAGAAAGTGTCTTTTGTGAAAGAAATTAGCCATCTTTTGATGAACCTTGCCTCACCAAGCTAGTGGTGAGGGGTTCTAAATTTTTTATATATCCCTTCATTGATAAATTCTATTCTCACATTTTGGGGAATAGGGTTTCAAGACCTACAATGAGGTCCTAAAACCTAAGGATGTCAGCTAACTTTACTTAAGAATGAAATAAGCTAAGTGCCAATGGAAGGAAAGATAGTCTCAGACTCACATAAATGCAAGTTCACTATCGATGCTTGGAGACAACAATCATCTATTAGAGATGGAGAGAGAAACCATCCCCAGTAGAGTCGCTAGAAAAATCTATGGTGTTTATTTTTTGGTATGTGTTGTGTGTATATGTGAAGGGGACATGAAAATCTGAGGATGTAGTTATTAAGGTGATCGGGTACGACATCAAAAGTGTGTCTCAAAGATAGAAGTCATTATATGATGGACCTAATCACCTAATAAGGACTCTAAGGAGATAGGTCTTATTATACCATAGATTTTTCCCTACTTTACATGGATGGATAAAGTAGGGTTTATTTAAATTGAGTTCTAAAGTTCTATGGGGCAAGCCCCATAGTTAGATCCTAAGGAAGGTGAGTTCCTTAAGAATACTCTCGATTAAAGTAGATAATTATTATCTCCAAAGAATTCAAAGATAGGACTATCAATAAATCAGTTATATTTGGAAGATCAAATGGGATAGATCGAAAGAAGAGATTTATTATAGAAGGCAAAGGAGATGAGTAGGGAATGCTCATGATACTAGGAAGCCTAGTGAGCATTCCAATCTATCCTATGGTTGGGCTTTATATGTTTGATATTGGGAGAAATTACATGTTTGAGTTAGAATTTTATTAGAGAGCTAGGACTTATACTCTAAGAACACATGATTGTTAGGGTGCCCAAGAGGCGAGGATTTATGCCTATAGCCCATGGGGGAAACGACAACCTTAGATTCTAAATCTAAGGAGCTTTGGCAAGGGCCAAAGTATGACCTGGAGTGGTAGCCAGCTAACTCCTCCTACATTTTAAAACCATGTGGTCAAGTCATATGCTTTGTAAGATGGTTAGGTTCTTATTTATTTAGAAAAGAAACTAAATCCTTAAACCCACTCCTTAAGATACTAGAGCATGAGGGGTATGAATAATGACTTAATCTGATGGAAATTCTTATCAAATTTTATTTAATTTGGGACTCTTTATTTTGGCACAGACTATAGAATTTTGTATGCCAAAATGCATGAGAATTTGATTATGGGCCAAATAAAAAAAGAAAGAGGTGTTCTTCCATCATAGGCTCTTAAAGGTAAAGCTCATTTCTATTTAGCAAATATGAAAACCCTCTATTAATAGAAGTGAAATAATATGATTATGCATGATATTAAACATACAACATCCAGCTAAGGGGTTGCTAAATATTTTATCATCTAGATTTAATGCCTAGGCTTTTACATGAGGTTATGAGTTATTTTAGAGATTTAGTTATGAGTTGTTAGTTTGGGTAGAAAAATTAATTTTTATCCTAGGAACTAATCACATAGGCCATACAATCACCAATCATAAATAAACTATGAAGAGGCATGCTTTTTTCTAATGCACAAGCTAAACAAAACATCAAATAATTTTATAAATTTATTGCAAAAGAATAAAAGGATCGGATCGTACCATACAACCAAAAGAAATGTGGGTGAGCTCTACCCTTATACATCTCGTATAATGAAAAATAATTACAATTATAAATGATGAATGTTATGGGGGTCTTTATTCTTCATTCTTTCTTCTTTACTTCTTTCTTCTTTTATTTCTTCATTTGATTTGCTCATTTCTTTCTTCCTTTTATCTTGATTTGGATGTGCTTGCTCTAAAGGCATCACATGGTACATAAGACTTGGTCTTATTACCAATGCTCATCCTAATCCCCCATAACACTTATCCTAATCCTAATGCAAAATTACATTAAAAGAAGGAAAGTAAATCTAGCTACACCTACAAAATAAATATTAGCCAAACACAACATACAATCCAAGCAATTATATGAATAATTTAGACTTAGCACCCCACACATGGGTAACCAAGACCACCTATCATAACTTAGGCTATGCTTAGGGGTATAAGCAACCTACACAACAAAAGTATTTTTATTTTTATTACATTGGCTACTTAAGTGTGACCCCTTGTAGAAAACATGTTTAGGCTAATAACGACCTAACATCCAGACTACACACATACACCCTAACATCCAGTCTATAACAACACATCACAAAACAAGCATACATCAAACCATACATCGCCCTAACATAAAGCTAGAAGTGGTGACTTAGTCTAAAGTGTGTGCATCAAGGCTTATGGGTGTGTCCTAACTAGACTTTAGAGTTGTAATTTTTCTATGTGTGAAGGATTTAATTCATAAAGAGTTGATTTCTCTTTAAGTGATTTAATTGATTTGAAGATTTTACTTAATATTTTCTTTTTGTTTCATTTGACCAACACAAAATAACTAAGTGTTATAAAGAGAAGAAAGAGAGGAAACCTTTCTTCCATCCCTACCTTAAGTCACTTCTAAAGTAAGTTAATTAATCAATTTCCTTTAGTGAGTGGATTATTACATGTTTTGATTAATCTAAGTTTAGGTTCACTCTAAATGACCTTATTCAATAAGAAAGACATCTTAGATTAATTAGAATGAATTATTCATTCATTCATTCAAGTCCTAAGCATACATACATACAATGCATGTCTTAGCACACTTAAATGATGAATGCAAAGAAATGTGCTTGGAATTTATATATTTCATTTGGTTGAATTATGAAAGCATATCTTTTAATAGAAAATGAAGGATTTTTCATCCATTAGTTAGATACTGCATTCACATGTACAAAAGTTTTAAGTGAATCATCGACATTATTCTACACTAGAGTAAGGTACAAGACCTACTTAGGGCTACTTAAAGCCTTGCGAGGTATCTAATATACCACTTTTCTTAGGTACATATAGATGTATAAGCAACTATAGTATAGAAAAGCCCATGCAAAAGTTGTATTTTTGATTTACATGATTCATGTTTCTTATTCATTAATTATATCACACATTCATATGTATAAGAGTTTAAGTGAATACGACACCATTGTTCTACACCAAGGGCGTAAGGTACAAGACCTACTTAGGACTACTTAAAGCCTCACAGCTTCGAAGTGTCCAGACTAATATATCACTTTTCTCAAACATATGTGAATGTACAAAAGAGCCACAAAGCAAAAAGCCATGCAAGAGGTCACATTTGATTTGATTTCATGATTTACAAATGTGATATGAAATTCTTCCTAAGTCTTAGCATGGAGATGCATATGAATAGATTTAGACAAATGTTGTGTTCTTTTCAAATGAACTTTACATTTGTAAATTCTATATGAATCCATGTAGGATAAGGAAAGAGAACTTCATATTGCATATCTTATATTATCAACACATGCAAACTTATAGATACTTGTAATTAACATCACTTCATATATTATAATTGATTTATAGGCTTTTGAAAATAGCTTTTGATTTAATATTAATAATAGCCACACTTATTTTTAATTTAAGTCAACACATGCAATTTGACATAGAAGAAACCATTTCATTTAATTAGTTTTAAAAGAAATGAATGCATGATTTCACATGGAAAGAAATATTTAACATGATTGGAAAGAAATAAAGGAATATAAGCACATGATCTCAATCATCCTAGTTAATTCCTAAGGATAATCATATTAGACAAGGCTATTTAAAATAAACCAAAGTTCTTTAAAGACATTTTAATCTTGAGTTTGATTTGATTTAGAAAATATGAAAGAGGTTTTCTAATCCTAATCCAATTCCCATGTGTGAATTAATTTTGTTTAATGAAGAATATTTAGGTAGATTTTATGTTTTGATTAAGATAAGGTGTGAATTAAGTGAATTAATTAACCCTTACCTATATCACCTTAAGTAAATTAACTATTTAATAATAATCCAATATGATATGTAACCACATGAAAAGTAAATTTGCAAAACTCCTAAGAAACTAAAAGGCCCTAATGTAATTGGCTTAGGATTGATAATTAATTAGGCTTAAGGGATCTCACTTAATAATTTTTATGGTTTTCTCACACATGTGAGCTATCCATAATTTTATTAGAGATACCCAAGATCAATTAAAGGTTGCTTAGGCATGAAGTGGATTTTAGATTAAGTTGAATCAAGCTTAATAATTAGTTGATTGAATTCTTTGATTACATTTTGATTAGGATGATGAAATTAATTTAGGGAGAGGGATCAAGGACAAGGCCTCAATCCTTAATCCCTAAGTCATTTCAAACACTCAATTAGGCTCTATTTTTTGTCTTGGAAGTTAATTAATTAATTAAGCAATTAATTGCATCATTAATCATGAATTAATTTAATTTCAAAAAGTGAAGGAAATCTAGGAAATGAATTTAGAAAATATCCTAATTACACTTCCTAAGTTCTCTTACTATTTCATAGAGGTAATTATGCTTAATTAATTAATTAAACTACTATTCATTCACTAATTATCACTAATTAAATTATGAGAGTGATTAAGGTTTAATTAATTGATTTCCCTATTTAAGCAACCAACAAAATCCTAAAAAAATAGGAGAGTCAGAGGTCATCCCCTAGACATCCAAACAAAATTTGAGATTAATTGGATGCTTAATTAAAGCATAATTAAGCTAATTAGATTTTAAATTAAACCTTAATTAAGCTAAGATCACTATTCAAAATTAATTAATAATAATTTTCTAGATTATACTCTAAAATACCTTTAAATTGAGCCAAAGTTTGTATTTTTAGGAATTTTCTACAATTAGTTATGAATTTTAGAAGTTTTTTAGGCTTAAAAAATAATTAATTAGCCTTAATTGCATCCCTAACCCGTCGGGCCACGTGGTGGCTAACACGGCATGCTTTTCACATGGCATGACGGGATTGGTTATTAAAGTTATCACATCTGCGTGCTGACTTAGTCGACGGTGGATGCGGTTTCCCATGGAATGTCTGATCTAAGATTGGACGACCACGATTTGATCTACGGGTTAATAGAGAAAATAGTGGGGATCTACCATGATCTAATCATAGCCATCCATTCCATTCACACGGAATGGATGATGTATGAACTTTCTCCTTCGCTAACAGGTAAAGATAGGCACCGTCTGTCTTTCCCCATTTGATCTGAGCTCACCTAAGGTCAAATTGGGATAAAATTGATCCCACACCTTCGAAAGGAGGGGGATGCACATCCAATGATCAAATTCACATTGGATTTAAATTCTCTTCAAAAACACCAAGATTTCCCTATAACTATTATTTTGAAAAAACTAACTGATCGGATCGATGGCGGTAGGTTTGTCTAGTAGAGAGGAAGCCTTGTTGAAGAAATTTGAGCTTGATTTAGTATTGAATGCTCGATCAACTACCTCACGCACATAGGGGCCTTGGCTCTAATCGAAGTTGCACCTCTGGCCACTTGGGAGCTTGGGAAATGACTCATTTGGCTTCAACAGAGTGTGGTGAGAGTGTGGGCAAGAGGAATTTATGATTGATTGTGAAACGAGGGAGTTTGGATCAAGATTGTCCTCCATATTTTGGCCTTACACAGGAACAAAAAATTTAGATTTTAGAATGCTTGAGAAAGCTTGAACTCACTCTATGAGGTTTTAAAAATACCTTAGGGAGTCAAAACTTTTAAATGCCTTCCAAATTATGCTTGAATTAAAGGGGTATACCCCTTAATCCATAGAGAAGGATGGACGGTTGTGTGTGCATGATCTGTGCCAATTTTCCATCATCCGGCCACTGAACATTTCTCCATCAAGTCCAGTTGGCATGCCAGGGATAGGAGAACTGATGGGAGGCTACCATGGATCCATTGTACAAGGGTTGCAAATTTTGGATCCTTGGGGTGCTTGGTTTGAGTTGGAGGTGACTCAACTCGCCTCCCAAAAGTCCATGGCCGACCTAGAGTTGGTTAGGTGGACTAGGTGGGTCAGGAGAAGGTTCTATTGAGTGCTATGGGGCTAACATAGGGATGGGAGAGTTGACATGGCTTGGATCCATTGGTTTTGAAGCTTAAATCCTATGGTTTGATGGCTAATCCCCTTGGATGGGGCCCACTTAGCTTTTGGGGAGGTTTTGGACTGACCTAGGGTGTGTTTAAGTTGAGTTAGATTAGCCCACAAGGTTCCATAAATTGAATTTGAGTGGTTTGGCTTCGATTGGCCAAATGGATTCAATTTGGGCTATGTTGGGTTGGGTTGACCAATTGGTCAAATTGGGTCAAACCAAGGCTTGGGTTAGGTTCATATGATGATTTGGGATATTTTGGTTCAATTGGTCTGAGTTGGTTTGACCTAGGTTTGGATTTGACTCATTTAGGTTCAAAAGGGTCAAATTGGTCAAGTTGACCAATTTGACCAAATTGGGTTGGGTTTAGGGTTGAGTCAAGTTCAACTTGTTTATTGAAAAAGATTGTAGGCTTTGGTTTGATTTAATTTGGATTTAATTTGAATTTTGGCCAATTTGACCCTTTAGGTCAATTTGGGCTAGGTTGGGTCAAGTTGACCAATTGGTCAACTTGGGCTCAATTATGGCTTTGGTCAAGTTCAATAAGTGATTAGGAATGAACTTGAGCCATTAGTTGCAATCAATTTGGATCAAATCATGATTTGACCTATTTTAGCCTTTTAGGCCAATTTGGGTCAACTTAGGTCAAATGGCCAATTGGACTTGGTTTGGCTCAATTGATGGTTTGGTCATATTCAATCATTGATTATGAATGGGTTTGAGTCAATGGTTTTAATCAATTTGGCATATGGTGGATTTTGGCTAGTTTGGGTTTCATTTAAGTTAAATGTTGACTTGGTTAAGGGCTAGGTTTGACTTGGTTTAACCCAATTCAATGCAATTGATCACCCTAGAATGATTGTTGATAATGATTGAAGGTTTAGATGGGCTTGGTTCAATCAAATTTGGGTTGGATTAGAATATGGCTCAAAAGGTTTTTTAGGTCACTTTGGGTCAAGTGGACCTAAATGGGTTGGTTGGCTTCATCATGGCTTGATCCAAGTTTAGTTGAGTTGATCTATGGATTTAAGGTGGAAATATAAATCCAATTGCAAGTGGTTTGGAGACATGGGTTTTGGTTTATATGACAATTTTCAAGTCAAAAGGGTCAACATAGGGTTGACTTGGGTTGACTTGGTTTTGGTTTGATAATTTTGGTTTGTATTTATATTTTCATCAATGATTGAAAGAATGATTGAATCATGAAGAAATTCATGGGTTTTGAGTTGATTTGGGTGTCATTTAGCCAAGTTAAAAAGTTTGGCTAGAAGGGCTAAAATTAGGAATTTGATTTGATTTGGGTTTAGTTTTGGCCATTTGGATTTATATTTCATTTATATTTGTGAATATAAATGAAGGTATAAATGGTTCATGAGAAAATCACTTGAGTTTGGAGTGATTTGGAAGCAAATTTGACCAAATCTAGGGATGTAGGTCAAGAAGGCTAACTTGGATTTTGAATTGGTTTAATTTAATTTAATTTGGTTTGAAGGGTTTGAGCCTAGATTTCATTGATATTTATGAATATAAATGAAGGAATGATTGATTTATAAGGAAATCAACCAAGTTTGAGTTGGTTTGAAGGTGTTTTGACTAAGCATATGAAGGCGGTTCATATGGCTTAGGAAGAGATTTTGGAATTTGGACTTAATTTTAATTATTTGGAGTTAATTTGGAATTTGGAATCTTGGATTGGGATTTGGTTTGAGATTGAATTTTATAATTGAGAAAATCAATTGGATTGGGGTTGATTTGAATTTGGTTAAGGCTAAGTCCATAAGATAAAATCAAAGGGCTTAGGATGGGAATTGGAATTTGAATTTAATGATGGATTTCAATCATTTGATAGTTAGATTTGATTTTGAAATTTGAATTTGAATTTGAGGTTTGGTTTGAAAGAAGGAAGTAGGGTAGGCAAGTGCTCCTAAGTTTCTAAGGCATAACCTATTCCTATGGCTAACTCTTCTAAGTCTCTAGGGTTAGGTTAAGTGTTCACCTAATCACTAGAAGTGTCTTAAGACTAAGGAACTCTTAGTGTATATAAGAGTCCTAGATCTATGATGAGGAAGTTGAGAGCTCACTCCAAAAGTTGATATAAGTCCCCATTCACTCTAATTAAGTCGTCGGTTGATTTTATGCTACCAAGTCTCCCTAAGTCGAGTTTGATTTATTGTGTTACCAGTAGGTCACCCCAATGGTTATTCCTTGCTTTAGAAGATGTGAGTCTTGTACACCTTCTTCCTAACATAGTCATTGCACACCAAAAGGCAACCCCTTATGTTGGCAAGCTCTACCCCATGACCAGTAGACTATCCTTTTGGATTTGTAAATGGGTCCATCGCACACCGACATGGTCCATAAATTAAATCTATCAAATTTGACTAAGCTCACATCCCTAATGGATATGCCCTCAATTTGAAATCAAACTAAGCCAAACAAACCATATCAAATTACATGAAATTAAGATAAAATTAATCTTGACTACTTTTGAGTTAATATAAGTCCCTGACATTCATGTAGTCTAAGTCGTTCAATTTGTTGTGCATCCAGTCAACCCGTTCGCTTTGGAAGATGTAAGTCTGCTATGGCTTCTTCCTAGCACAGCCATTGCACATAGAAAGGAAACCCCTTAGGTTGGCTAGCTCTACCCAATAGCCGGTAGACTATGCCTTTGGATTTGTAAACCTGGGTAGGTCAAGGTGATATAGCCCTCTCGATGGGTCCATCGATAGGGTCCATACATTAATTCAGATTAAATTAAACCCAATCTAATTTTCTCCAATGGAGTTAAATCAAACCCTTCTCCCTAGTGGAGCCCTAAACCATATATAAAAAAGTCAAGCAAACAAATCAAATTCAAAACCAACCTCCTCAGTGGATCCAAATTAAACCAGCTCCCCCAATAGAGTCTAAATCAAAGAAATCCAACCAAACTCTTATTCCCAGTGGATACATCCCCAAATAAATCATTGAAATCAAACTCAAATCTCAATCCCCAACGGATAGCTTGAACCTGCTTCCTTAGTGGAAGGTTCATATACCCGATTCCCAGCGGACTCGAGCCCATATCTTTAGCAGATATGCCTCTAAATCAATTAAAATAAAATAAATTAAAGTCAATTTGATCTTAATCCCCAGTGGATTATAGATTCTTATCTCCAGTGAATCTTCTTTCCATAGATCATATATTCAAATCAAATTCAAACTTTAGCTCCAACATAGTTTCTTCTTCTATGCCTTCGACATAGACCCCTCACATGCCATGTCAAATTCATGTGTGATCCCCTAGTGGATCTCCCTCCATGTCCTTAACATGGAATTTTCATCAAATCTTATTTCTTCTCTTATGCACACCTTTAATACTTCAACCAAAAGCCTAACAATGTATTCATTCAAATTGCATCATCTTAACATTGTAATCAACATTTTAAGATTTATGATTGTGGAAGCTCAAACTAACTGTACAATATCATGCTAAACAAATTATAGTGTGAATTAAAACACTATATTATATAATAATATATAATGTTATATTATAATTTGCTATAATATAATATGTTGTCTAACATTACACCTCATTAGAATCACTTAAAAAGAACAAATAACAAAATTTTCTCAAAATATGAATAATGTTCATTTTGAATGTAAAATTGTTATATTTCTATTAGAAATGGAGCAAAATAGCATGATTTTGGTGTTGCTTCTTGGTGTGTGTCATGAATTTGGCCAAATTCTTCAATCTCAACCTTCAAATTAATATTTTTGTGAGTTTTGATCCAATGTATTATAACAAAAGTAAAACATACTAAAATGTATTAACATTTAGTAACACACCACCACATTCATATATATGTGAACATATATTGTTATGTACATTATATTTTAGTAAGCTTTCATATATTATATTATCTTACATTACACCTTAAAATGAATAACTTTAAGCAAAAAATTATAAAATTTGAATGAAAAATGAACATTTATTTTGGATGCAAAATTCCATTCTTTTGATCAAATGACACACCATAGCACACCCCCAATGCTGTCCCCAAAAGATTACCTTAAATTGGGCCAAATCCCATCATCTCAGCCTATAAATTAATATTTTTATGAATTATACTAGTATAAACTCTACTACATCATACTATAACAAACTTAAATGTGCTAAACAACAAGTAGTAATATATAATAGTATGCTACAATGCATGATGCTACACTATGTTATGGCATCCTATATTATTATACACTATAACATATTATGTTATATTATATTATATTACATATTAGATCAAAAGGGATTGCTTAAGATTAAAAATCATAAAATTAGTCCAAATAATAAAAAACTATATATTTTAGTCATATCAGTTACATATTTTGAATTGAAACAATATATTATGATGCCAAGATCTACCTATTATTAATTTGGCCAAATTCGACCATCTTAAAGCCTAAATAAACATTTTTATAAATAATGCTAGTGTCGGCTCAACTGCATGATTATAAAATACTAAAAGAATTTAAAATGCACAGAACAATATATTAAGATATATGATGCTATACTATGCTAAAACATATAATATTTATTTTGAACATAAAATATTACTTCTTAGACTACAAGTGGCATAACACACTGTTGATGTTTTCTCTGGAATAGAGAAAAGAAATGACACCACATAGAGTTTAGAAATATTTTATTTAGATGACTAAATACAACATTAAGTAATAAGCATCTTATCTCGAAAGATAAACATGCTCTCCTAATGGATTCAATCATTTCAAAAAAGTCTCCTAAGGCTAATGGGTCTTTGTAAGAGTATTTTCTCTTGAACTACATGGAAAAGTAAGAACATGGTCTATTTTATCTAGGATCATGGTTCCTATAAAGGTAAAGCCTCTATAGTTAATTACATCTTAGGAAGGGTCTCTTCCTAAGAATACTCGATTAAAGAAATAAGTGATTATTCCTATGGACTACTAAGGTAGCTTTTAACGAAATGATTTTTGGAAATTCAATTGGGAGAGATCCAAATTGGAGAGAGTTATTTTTATAAGTCAAATGGAAAAGAGTAGAAAATTCCTATTGATACTCAGATGCCTAGAATACATTTCATCTATCTTATGATTGGGCTTCAAATTTGGGATTTTAATTTTAGAAATCAAGTTATCATTTTCTTAAAAATCTAGGGCTTAGATTCTAGTAGCACAAGACTACAAAAATGCTTAGGGTTGAAGACTTATTCCTAAAAGGATGCTTCAGAACCTAGTCTACAGGTGCTTCTGACACATCTCAGATGCTCGACCTAGTTCTATCCTTGGGAATCATTGGTCATTCTCCTCACTTGAAGGAACTAACCTATCCTTGAATCTTTTGGACTTACAACCTGCCTGGAGAAGGCTGCCAGCTAACACCACCTTAGCACATTTTAAAATAATGAGGCTAAGTCATATGAATGCAAGATGGCTAGGCTGTTGCAATTTTAGGAAAGAAATCTATGAACCTAGACTTACTCCCTAATCCCTAAGATTATGTAGGGTATGAAGATGTACCTAACTAATGCATATTTTTTATATTTTATAAATTTTGACTCGATATTCATTTAGGTCATAAGAATACAATTTATGCCTAATGCATGTAATTAGAAAAGATTATGGGCCAAATCAATAGAAGAAGGTGTACTTCCATCATAAGCTCTCAAAGGTCAAGTGTTCTGGCAAGAATGGAAGTCCTTCATTAATCAAGGGATAATATGATTTATGCATGATATTAAAACATCTAGCTATTGCTATAAATTTTATCTTGCTTTAATACCTAGGCTTTTATATGAAGATTTTGAGTTGTATTTATTTTTATGTTTCAATTGATTTAATTGGGTAGAAAATTTAGTTTATCTTATGAGCCTACATCTAGGCATTCATCACAGCATAAACATAGTACAGAAAGAAACCTAAGAAAAGCATGCTATTTTTATTGCGCATCCAAAATAAATCAAGTCATATTAAATTATATAAGGAAAAGCCCAATGCAGCCGAGTACTGTTGTACACCCTAGAAGAAAGAAAAATAGGCAACTGAGTTCTACCCTTATGCAACCCAGCTTGGAACTACAAGTTTAGATCTATGGGTCTTCTTTCCAGGAAAGTCTCCTTCTTTAGGGACATCCATCGGGCTCCACAAGGGACCACCGCACCATCTCCTAGTTGGGTCAGATCCTGCTAATCCCCATAGATCCTAACCAAATTCTAAGCTCAAATTTATATTTAAAATAAAAAAAGAAATTATAAGCCCTGCAAAATAAATGTTAGAAAATACACACATCATACAAAGCAGTTTATATTTCACAAATATATAGGCTTAGCATTAGTTGCTTTCCAAGCCCACCTATCCTATGGACTATGTTAAGGGATTTTCAGCACCTAGAAGCAAACAACAATTTTATGATTTATTTATCATAGAGATCCCTTTAACACAGTCCCCTGCATAAAATAATATTAAATCTAGAAAGAACGCCCTAACATCCAGTCTAATGAACAAACAATCCTCTAGAAAAGCAATACACCACACATGTGAAGCACAACACAACATATCACAGATTTAAAAAAAATCATAGAATGATCTAATCCTAGATCTAGAGTCCATGACCTAAGTAATCTGTGTGTAAAAGAGTTTATGTGGCAAGGCTAGGCTCTTTAAGTTCAAGTTTAAATTTGAAGTTTGAATTTGTTTAATTTTTACCATTGGTTGGTTTCAATTCAAATGGTTTAGTGATTTAATTTCCATTTTTATTCCATTTTATTTTATTAAAGTTGTATAGGTTTTCAAGAATGAGAAATATAAAGAATTTTATTTTTAGGTGAAACTCACTTTATTCCACATCTTAAATCCTAATGAAATTTCCAAAAATCTAACTAAGATCCTTAAGTATTTTAATTAATCCTTTTGATGTTATTTATGTTTGGATTAGTTTTATTTTATTTCATTTATTTGAATTGCTTTATTTGATTTAATTTATTTGATTTGTTTCATTTTGTATTAAACTATGTGGGTTTCATTTGATTTGGCTTATGTTAATTTAAAGAGTTTGATTTTATTCAATTTAACTTAAGTTATTAAATTATAAATTTGTAAGGTTAAGGTTTAAGTTCATTAATATGAATTAGTACCTTAGGTTGGTTCGATTATGCTTAACTTAAAGCACTTAGGTTAATTATTTGATTTGATTTAATTAATCTAGGTTTTAGATTTATTATTTAAATTTATTAGAGATGAATGATTTTATTAAACTTCATTGATTCAAAGGTTAAGGTTTAAGTTAATTAATAATTTTATTAACCTAAGGTTTTATTTCATTAACCTAAGATTGAATTTGATCACTTTAACTAACTTATGATATTTAGAAAAGTTTCTGAATAGTTTTCTAATGTTTTATGGTGATTAGTTTGAACTACCCGTTTATTTACTAGGTTAATTAATTTCCTTAATGCAATATTTGATTAACATTGACCTAGGGATTTAGACATTTGAAAACTTTTAATCCAGAGATCATTTAGACTTGAAATATTTCTAGCAAGTAGGGTTACATGCCAGTTTTATATTCCTAAAGTTTTAGCTTGAGTAGAGGTGTAATTATGGTGTAATTAAGGTTTTAATTATTTCATTGAAACCTAAATTAAGCCAAATTTATTACGACTCGTTATGTGATTTATTTTTTCCTTTATTCCTCACTGCAATACCTTTCCAATGAGGGTATATTCACAATTTTTGGTTAACTAGTTGATTTATTATGATTTAATTAAGTTTAGGTCATTTAATTGAATTATTTAATTCTTTTAATTATCTAATTAAGTTAATTAATGACTTATTAAGTTCAGATAGGTTTAAATAAGTTTAATTAGTGTTCTAATATTCATTAATGTTTATTATGTTGATTTATGGTTGTTAGATCAATATTTCTTAATTATTTCATTAAAGGTTAATTAATTTAATTAATTAAAAGGTTAAGCATATGAAATTTCAATTTTCTTTGAATTCAAAAAATTAAATCCCCAAAAATTTACCTAAGGTGTATTTTATATTAGTTGTATTTCCCCAAAGTTTTAAATTAATTGGATTATTAATTTGAGAGTAATTTGGGTTTAATGTTTTTTCAATTAAATCAAAATTAAGGGTATATTACCTAATAAAAATTGGGGATTTTAATTTCGATGGATTCCTCTCTTCAAGACAAATCGATAGAGCTTTTATTTTCATTTTTTGATTTATATTTGATTTTATATGATTTTTAGAAGTTTTTTTTCAATTTTAAATTAATTAAACCGTTATTTAATGATTTTTAAGTATGGGGTCCCATGCGTGATTTGCGTGCCGCGTGGTATGCGCCTACATGGCACGTCCTGCTATGTGGCACGTGCAGGTTGGTCCGCATGGCACCACATGGTGCCACGTCAACGTAATTCAAAATGCTAGATCGCTTATGATAGTCTAGATTGATCCCGCGATTCCTACAGGGTGAAATCGATCCAATGGTCTGCCTAGTTCTGGGTTGTCCAATCCAAATACATAGATCAGATGGTGTATAGATCATCTCCTTTAATTCCTATGGGAGCTGAGGACCGTTGATAGTATTTTGCTAATATCTTTTGATATAGGTAACAAAATCACATAATTTTAAGTGCTACACGATTATGGAAAGAAATCCTAGGATTCTATATGATTGGATCAACTTGAAGATCACATTTCCTATTAAACTGACCATAACTGAATTTTTGAAGAAAAAGCTTAAGGTCAACATTGCATACCTCAATTCCTTGTACGGTTGGCCTTGCAATTGATCCTAGAGCTTCGAATGCTTGAAACAAACTTTCTTGCCAAAGGAATTAGGTTAATTCCTTGTGAATTGCTCTCTAGGACAACCCTTGATTGCTCTTTTTAGTTTTGATGGTTTGTAGTGATTAAGGACCCTTGGGGGGAGGGGGAATTTTGTTTTGGTTCAGTTTTGATATGTGAAGGTGTGTGTGTGTGTTAAATTTTCTTTGGAGAAGTCTCTCTGTGGGTTTTCCTAAATGGCTAAAAGCTATATTGCTCTGTCCTAGCTATTCCTTAGTCAGTTTTGATAATGAAGGACCTTGGAAGCTAGCTAGTGCACTCCTTCTTCATCCCACAACTGTCCTATGTGAAGAGGTGGGAAGAAGGGAGAAGGAATTTGACTTCTCCAATTCTTTTGCTTGTATTAGTTTTCCTTATTTGGATTTTATGTAATAATGCAAGAGAAGTCTAAGTAGCTTGATTAGGGATGTAAACCTTCATTAGAAGTGTTTAAGGAAGTGTTACCCCCATCCCGTGTGATTTGGTTGGAAGTGGTTTGATATTTCCTAATTTCTTTTTTCTTGCTTAACTCACTTTACCCAAATTGGGTTAAGTGAATTAAACATAATTTTTTATGGGTCAAATGACCTATTTGACCTAACTACACCCAATAGGGAGTTAGGTTATATCCAATCACCATCCCCATATGGTTTAGGATAATCAATTTAAATTTATTTTGATTTTTCTTGAATTTGAGTTCAGTGTGGCTTATTTAGGTTATTTTGATTTAAGGGATTTAATTAACCTAATCTAGGCCTTCATGGACTAAAATTCTTTTGTTATTGTGATCATACATATTCATTTGATTATTTAAAATATTTTTAATGATTTAATGTAGTCAAATTTAGTGGGTTGACTTTTTGACCAAGTGGGCCCACTTAAGTCAACTCTAGGTTGACTTGAGTTGACTTTAGGTTTTACTTTGAATTTTTATTTTATTTGCATTAATTCACTTGATTTAATTTATGTTAGATGTTTGATTTATTTTTGCATCAAACCAAGTAAATTGGATTTAGCTCAAAAATGTATTCCTAAGTTACTAAGCGTAGTGACTTTGAATTTTGAAGTAGGAAATCCTTATTTGAACTTGATATCATTTTATTGCTAAAATGACATCTTCTAAAAATGAGGTCAACACACACCTTTGGTACTACAACCTAATTCCCACTTGAAATTTAAAAAATTTCATTATTTGATTTATTAAATCAATATTTTTATGATTTATATTATTATAGACTATAGAGTACAATACCATAGTATACTAAAACATTTCAAAACATCTTATAACATCCAAAAACACATCACTATATGCTCAAATACATTATACTACATTATACTATAATATATGGTGTTATAGTGTGATTTATGCTTAGGGTTTAGGGTATTCAAATCTTTACTATTCAAGGGAAAGTCTCTTGAAGACATTTTCTTTAGCTACCATACCTATGTTAGGATTAGGTCATTCTTTAGATCTACTCTAATGACATCTTTATTCAAGGTTTACGGTTTAAGGTTTAGGGTTAGAGTTTATGGTTAGTTTAGAGTAGAGGGTTTACGATTAGTTTAAAGTTTAGGGTATGGGGTTTAAGTTTTAACGTTTAGGGTTGTAGGTTTTAGGGTTTAGGGTATATGGTTTTAGTGTATAGGGTTTAGGGTTTAGTGTTTTAGGGTTTGGGGTTTTGGGTTTTGGGTTTAGGGTTTTAAAAGTTTAGGATTTAGGGTTTAGGGTTTAAGGTTTTTTTTAATAGAGAACAAATTCATATTCAACATTCCTTCTTTCTGATTTCATCAACCAAGTAGTACCCCATATTTTCTAAGACACAAGGAATGACATAGATAAAAAATGAGCACCCATAGAGCAAATTAAAAACCTAGATATGTAGAATCATCTCTACTATAAAGACACAATTCCATAAGCAGCAGATCGGATCAGTCGTGCTTCAATTTCTCCATTTCCTACCAGAACCACCCTGGCCTGTCGAGTTGCAAGATCCACTATCATATCCCCGATCTCTCTCTCAGTCACCACCACGGGTGTAACCTCTTTCTCTCCTCTCACCCCCATAAGCACCACTACTTCGACCACCACCTCCATATCCATCAACACCCCTAGATCCCCCACCACCACTGTGATAATCACTGCTTCTGCCTTCACCTTCACCTTCACCTCCACCGCTAGACTCTAGTCTAAGCCTAGTTTGTAGTGATGTTCTTGCCATCAAGGTTCTGCCCATTCTTAGGGTTTAGGGTTAGTTTAGGGTTTAGGGTTTATGGTTAGTTTAGGGCTTAGGGTTTGGGGTTTGGGGTTTAGGGTTTAGGGTAGTAGGAGGTAGGGTGTGGAGGTTTAAGTTTAAGTTTAGAGGTTTAGGTGTGGAGGGTTTAGGTTTAGGGGTTTAGTGGTGTGGTTTAGGTTTAGGGTTGTGGAGTGGGATTTAGGGTTTAGAGTAAGTTAGTGCAGAGGTTTAGGTTTAGGGGTTAGTTAGGATTAGGGTTTAAGATTTAGGGTATAGGATTTTTGGTTTAGGGTTTTTTTAAAAGAATTAAGTAAACTTGTAAGTTTAGGTTTATTTAGTTCATTTATTATTGATTTGAGTTTACTTTATGTTTTATTTTTATTTAAGTTTATAATTTATTTTAGTTTAGTTTAGTTTATTTATTTTAGGTTTATTTATTTTATTTAAGGTTTTTATTTTAGTTTATTCTGTAGGTTTAGATTTTTTTTAGTTTAGTTTTATTTTTATTTTATTTTTTTAAGTTTAGGTTTTATTTTTTATATTTAGGTTCAGGTTTAGGTTTTTATTTTAATTTTTTAGATTTAGGTTTTAGGTTTTTATTTTAAGTATATTTTTAAGTTTTATTTTATAGTTTATGTATAGGTTTATTTTTCGTTTATTTTATTTTATTTAGTTTAGGTTTAGGATTAGGTTTAGGTTTATGTTTAGGTTTTATTTAATTTAGTTTAGTTTATGTTTTAGATTATTTTATTTGGTTTATTTTATTTTTAATTTTGGTTTAAGGTTTTTTTTTAGTTTAGGGTTTCAATTTTAAGTTAGTTTTTATTTTATTTAATTATATTTTTATTTTAGGTTTAGTTTTTATTTTTTTTAGGTTTTTAAATTTTTAGTTTAGTTTTGGTTTTTATTTATTTTATTTTAGTTTAGTTTTATTTTATTTTATTTACTTTTTAGGTTTAGGTTTAGGTTTAAGTTTAGGTTTAGGTTTTAGTTTTTGTTTTTATTTAATTTAATTTTATTTTTTTATTCTATTTTGGTTTAACTTTTTTTTATCTATTTTATTTTTAGGTTTTATTTACTTTAGGTTTAGGTTTTTATCTTTTTGGGTTTAGGGTTAGTTTAGTGTTTAGGGTTTAGGGTTTTGGGTTTTTGGTTTAGGGTTTAGGGTTTAGGTTTTAAGGTTTAGGTTTTAGGTTTAGGGTTTAAGTTTTAGTTTAGAGTTTTGGGTTTAAGGTTTTTTTCTTAATAGAGAATAAATTTAGAATCAACATTTCTTCTTTTTTGATTTCATCAACCAAGTAGTACCCCAAGTTTTCTAAGTCACAAGCAATGACATAGACCAAAAAAGAGCACCCATAGAGCAAATCAAAAACCATAGATAAGTAGAACCATCTCTACTGTAATGACATAGTTCCATAAGTTGTAGATCGAATCAGTCGTTCTTCAATTTCTCCAGTTCCAATCAGAACCACCCCTACCTTTCAAGTAGCGGGATCCACCATCATATCCCCAATCTCTCCCTCTACCAACACCACGGCTATAACCTCCGTCGCTCCTCCCGCCTCCATAACCACTACTACTAACCACCACCTCCATATCCACCAACACCTCCAGATCCCCCACCACCACTACGATAACTGCCACCTCCACCTTCGCCTCCACCGCCAGATTTAGACTGAGCCTAGTTGACGATGATATTCTTGCCATGGTTCACCATTCTTAGAGTTTTAAGGGTAGGGTTTAGGGTTTAGTTTGGGGTTTAAAGTTTAAGGGTGGTAGGTTAGGGTTTAAGGTTTAAGGTTTAGGTTTAGGTTTTGGGTTTATGGTTTTAGGGTTTAAGATTTAGGGTTTGCAAGGGATTTAGGGTGTTTTAGGGTTAGTGGTTTAGGTGTGGTGGGGGTGTTTTTAGGTCAGTTGAGTTTAGGGTTTAGGATTTAGGGTTTAGGGTTTAGAGTTTAGGGTTTTAGGTTTTAGGGTTTAGGGTTTAGGGATGTAGGTTTAGGGTTATAGGTTTGGGGTTTAGGCTTTAAGGTTAGTTTTAGGGTTTAGGGTTTAGAATTTAGGATATAAGGTTTAGGGTTTAGAATTTAGGATATAAGGTTTAGGGGGTTTTTACTTTTAAATTAAGTAAACCGGTAGGTTTAAGTTTATTTAATTTATTTATTATTTAATTGAGTTTATTTTATTTTTTATGCTTATTTATGTTAATTTTTTTAATTTTACCAATTTTAGTTTATTTATTTTAAGTTTATTTATTTTAGTTTGGGTTTTTTATTTTAATTTATTTTTTAGGCTTAGGTTTATATTTGTGTTTATTTTTTAGTTTAGTTTTATTTTTATTTTATTTTTTAGGTCAAGGTTTTATTTTTTATTTTTAGGTTTAGGTTTAGGTTTTTATTTTATTCTTTTAAGTTTAGGTTTTAGATTTTTATTTTAGGTTTATTGTTAGGTTTTATTTTTTTATTTAGGTTTAAGTTTATTTTTTGTTTACTTTATTTTATTTAGTTTAGGTTTAGGTTTAAGTTTAGTTTATTTTAGGTTTAGGTTTAGGTTTTATATATTTTAGTTTAGTTTATTTTAGATTAGGTTTAGGTTTTTTTTTATTTTATTTATTTCATCTTTATTTTAGGTTGAGGTTATTTTTTTTTTAGTTTAGGGTTTAGGTTTTATTTTTTATTTATTTTTAGGTTTTATTTTAAGGTTTATCTTTTATGTTTAACTTTTTATTTAGTTTTTATTTTATTTTATTTTATGTTTTTTATTTTTATTTTACATTTAGTTTTTATTTTATTTAGGTTTTTTATTCTTAGGTTTATTTTATTTTTTTAGTTTAGTTTGTGTTTTCATTTATTTTATTTTATTATATAATATTTTTAGGTTTAGGTTTAAGTTTGAATTTAGGTTTTTATTTTATTTAGGTTTAGGTTTTTTACTTTGTTTTTAGGTTTAATTTAGTAGGTTTAGGTTTTAGGTTTGTGGTTTAGGTTTAGGGTTTTAGGGTTTTAGGTTTGTGGTTTTAGGATTTAGGGTTTATGGGGGTTTATGGTTTGAGTTTAGGGTTTAGGGTCAACCCAGGGTCCCAGGTTATAGGGTTTAGGGTTTAGGGTTTAGTGTCACTGAGAGGTTTTGCACCTGTGGCCTTAGGTCAGTTAGTGGAAAGTTAGTTTAGTGTTTGGTGGGAGGTTTTAGGGTGGAGTGGTAGGGTTTAGGTAGTATTAGGATCAGACGATGGTTTAGGGTAGGGCCTGGGTTTAGTTTAGGGTTTTGTGTTTTAGTGTTTAGGGTTTAGGGTTTAGGGTTGTAGGTTTAGGGTTTAGGGTTTATGGTTACCTTTAGGGTTTAGGGTTTAGGGTTTAAGGATTTGGATTTAAGGTTTAGGGTATAGGGTTTATGGTTTAGGTTTTTTTTTTTAAATTGGATAAACTGGTAAGTTTAAGTTTATTTAGTTTATTTTTTATTTATTGTAGTCAATTTTAATTTTAATTTTTATTTAGGTTTATTTTTTATTTCTATTTTGTTTAGTTTTTTTATTTTAGGATTATTTATTTTAATTTAGGATTTTTGTTTTAGTTTATTTTTTATGTTTAGGTTTTATTTTTTATTTTTGATTTAGGTTTAGGTTTTCATTTTATTTTTTAGGTTTAGCTTTTAGGTATTTATCTATGGTTTATTTTAAAGATTAGGTTTACATTAATTTTTAGTTTATTTTATTTTATTTAGCTTAGGGTTTAGGTTTAGATTTAAGTATTATTTATTTAGTTTAGTTTAGGTTTATGTTTATTTTATTTTATTTATGTTAGGTATAAGTTTTTTTTTCAACTTAGGGTTTAGTGTTAGTTTTGGTTTTATGGTTTAGACTTTAGGGTTTAGGGTTTAGGGTTTAGCATTAGTGGTGGGGTATGCTTTTAAGGGGGAGTGGGTAGGGTTCATGGGGAGTTAGGAAAGTGGTAGTTTGGTTTAGGTTTAGTGGGTTTAGGGCTTAATGTTTAGGGTTTGTTTGTGGAGTTTAGGTTTAGGTTTTAGGGTTTTTAGGGTTTAGGGTTGAGGGTTTAGGGTTTAGGGTTTAGGTTTTAGGTTTAGGGTTCATGTTTTAGTTTAGGGTTTAGGGTTTTTGGTATTTTTTAACAAAGAACAAATTCAGTTTCAACATTTCTTATTTTTGATTTCATCAACAAGTAACACACTGATTTTTCTAAGACACAATCGATGACATAGATAGAAAATGAGCACGCATAGAGCAAATCAACAACTTTAGAGAACTAGAACCATCTCTACTGTAAAGTCATAGTTCCATAAGCAGTAGATCATATCGGCCGTTCTTCAGTTTCTCCAATTCCCATCAGAACCACCCCAACCTCTTGAGTAATAGGATCCACCATCGTATCCCCGATCTCTCACCGCCTGCCATCACAACCAGTAACACTGCTCCTCCTCCACATGACCACCATCGTGGACCACCACCCCTATATCCACCAGCATCTCCAGATCCCCCACCACCACTATGATAACCGCCACCTCCGCCTTCGCCTCCACTGCCATATCTAGACTAACCTGGTTTGACGGTGATATTCTTATTGTTAAGGATCTGCCCATTCTTAGGGTTTAGGTTTAGATTTAGGTTTATTAGGTTTTAGGTTTTAGGTTCATTTTCTAATTTATTTAATTACTTTAGGTATAGGTTTAGGGTTTGGGGTTTAGGGTTTAGGGTTTATGGTTAGGGTTTAGGGTTTAGGGTTTTTAGTTTTTGGTTTATGCTTTTAGGGTGCAAGGTTTAGGATTAGGGCCTAGGGTTTAGGGTTTAGGGTTTAGGGTTTAGGGTTTAGTGTTGTAGGTTTAGGGTTTAGGATTTTGGATTTAGGGTTTATGGTTATTTTTTTAAATTAAGTAAACTAGTAAGTTTTTGTTTATTTAGTTTATTTCATTTATTTTAGGTTTATTTTTTATTTTTATTTTCTTTAGATTATTTATTTTAATTTTATTTATTTTAGTTTGGGTTTTTATTTTAGTTTATTTTTTAGGTTTAGGTTTAATTTTTTATTTTGTTTTTTAGGTTAAGGTTTTAGGTTTTCATTTTAGATTTTTTTTTTGGGTTTTATTTATAGTTTATTTGTAGTTTATTTTATTTTATTTAGTTTAGGTTTAGGTTTAGGTTTTATTTATTTTAGTGTAGTTTATTTTAGTTTGTTTTAGTTTAGGTTTAGGTTTATTTTATTTTTATTTTAGATTTAGGTTTTTTTAGTTTAGTGTTTAGGTTTTATTGTTTTATTTATTTTTAGGTTTTATTTTTAGGTTTGAATTCTGTTTTTATTTTATTTTTATTTTATATTTAGTTTTTTTTATTTAGGTTTAATATTTTTAGGTTTATTTAAATTTTTTGATTTAGTTTAGGTTTTTTTTTTTGTTTAGTTTATATTTTTATTTTATTTTCTTTTTTAGCTTTCGATTTAGGTTTTTATTTTATTTTATTTTGGTTTATGTTTTCTTATTTATTTTATTTTTAGGTTTTATTTTGTTTAGGTTTGAGTTTTTAGCTTTTTAGGGTTTAGGGTTTAGCATTTAGTGTTTATGGTTTAAGATTTTAAGGTTTAGGGTTTTAGGGTTTAGGGTTAAGGGTTTAGGGTTTTTAGGGTTTAGGGTTTAGGATTTAGGGTTTATGTTTTATGTTTATGGTTCTAGTTTTAGTTTAGGGTTTAGGGTTTAGGGTTTTTTTTTAACAAAGAACAAATTTAGATTCAACATTTGTTCTTTTCCATTTCATCAACCAGGAAACACACCAAGTTTTCTAAGACACAAGCGACGACATAAATAAAAAATGAGCACGCATAGACCAAATCAAAAACTCTAGCCAACTAGAACCATCTCTACTATAAAGACACAATTTCATAAGCAATAGATCGGATCAGTCGTGCTTCAGCTTCTCTAGTTCTCATCAGAACCACTTTGCCTTCTCGAGTAGCGAGATCCACCATCATATCCCCAATCTCTCCTCCATCGCGTCAGAACCTCCACTCCTTTCGCTTCCATAACCACCAGACCACTACTACCTCCATATCCCCAAGACCTCCGGATCCACTAACCCCACCGCCTCCTTTTGCCTCTGATCTAGATCGAGCCTGGCGGTGATGTTCCTGCCATCAAGGTTCTACCCATTCTTAGGGTTTAGGTTTTGGTTTAGGTTCAGTAAGTTTATTTTTTAATTGATTTAGTTAATTTAGGTTTAGGTTTATGGTTTAGGGTTTAGGGTTTAGAGGTTAGGGTTAGGGTTTAGGGTTAGGGTTTATGATTTATGGTTTAGGGTTTAGGGTTTAGGCTTTTTGGGTTTATGCTTTTAGGGTTTAAGGTTTAGTGTTAGGGTTTAAGGTTTTTTAGGGCTTAGGGTTTAGGGTTTAGCGATTTAGGATTTAGGGTTTATGGTCTTTGTTTCAATAAAGTAAACTGGTAGGTTTATGTTTATTTAGTTTATTTAATTTATTTTTTATTTATTTTAGTTTATTTTATTTTTTATTTTTATTTAGGTTTAATTTTTATTTTTAATTAGTTTAGTTTATTTATTTTAGTTTAGGCTTTTTATTTTAGTTAATTTTCTAGGTTTAGGTTTATGCATAGGTTTATTCTTTCGTTGAGATGTATTTTTAGGTTTAGGTTTTATTTTTTGATTTTAAGTCTTAGGATTTTATTTTATTTTTTTAGGTTTATGTTTTAGGTTTTTATTTTAGGTTTATTTTTAGGTTTTATTTTTTAGTTTTTTTTTATTTTATTTAGTTGAGGTTTAAGTTTAGGATTAGTTTTAGGTTTTATTTGTTTTAGTTTAGTTAATTTTAGTTTAGGTTTAGGTTTATTTTATTTTGTTTATTTTATTTTTATTTTAAGTTTGAGTTTTTTTTAGTTTAAGGTTTAGGTTTTATTTTTGTTTATTTTAGGTTTATTTTTAGATTTAGGTTTTAATTTGTTTTTATTATATTTTATTTAGGTTTATTATTTTTTTACATTTAATTTTATTTAGGTTTTTTATTCTTAGGTTTATTTTATTTTTTTAGTTTAATTTGGGTTTTTATTTATTTTATTTTATTTTAATTTTAGGTTTAGGTTTAGGTTTTAGTTTAGGTTTTTATTTTATTTTAATTTTTTATTATATTTAGGTTTAGGTTTTTTTATTTTATTTTTAGGTTTAATTTAGTAGGTTTGGATTTTGGTGTGGTCAGGGTTTAAGGGTTTTAGGTTTAGGGTTTAAGGTAGGGTTAGTCATAGGGTGGTGTGGGTTTTAGGCCTGGTGTGGTTGTGGTTAGGTTTTAGGGTCAAGATCAGGTAGTGGCTCAGGGTCAGCCATGTGGTATATTTAGCATAGGTCAGTTCAGTAGTTTAGGTATGGTTTAGGGTTTTGTGGTTTAGGGTTTAGGGTTTAGGGCTTGTGGTTAGGGTTAAGGTTGTGGTTTAAGGTTTAGGTGTTTAAGGTTAGTTTAGCCTGGGTTTTAATGTTTAGGGTTTAGGTTGTAGGTTTAGGGTTTAGGGTCAGCCACCTGGGTTTAGGGTTTAGATCAGGATTTGGGGTTTAGTATGGCTTAGGTTTAGGTTTTTTTTTAAGAAAAAATTAGATAAACTGGTAAGTTTAAGTTTATTTAGTTTATTTTTCATTTATTGTTGTCAATTTTATTTTTTATTTTTATTTAGGTTTATTTTTTATTTTTATTTAATTTAGTTTATTTATTTTAGGATTATTTATTTTAATTTAGGATTTTTATTTTAGTTTATTTTTTAGGTTTAGGTTTTATTTTTTTATTTTTTGGTTTAGGTTTAGGTTTTCATTTTATTGTTTTAGGTTTAGCTTTTAGGTTTTTAGTTTTGGTTTATTTTTAAGTTTAGGTTTAGGTTTATTTTTAGTTTATTTTATTTTATTTAGTTTAGGGTTTAGGTTTAGATTTAGGTATTATTTATTTAGTTTAGTTTAGGTTTATGTTTATTTTATTTTGTTTATTTTAGGTATAAGTTTTTTTTCAACTTAGGATTTAGGGTTAGTTTAGGGTTTATGGTTTAGACTTTAGGGTTTAGGGTTTAGGGTTTAGCATTAGTTTAGGGTTTAGGGTTTAAGCTTTTAGGGTTTAGGGTTTAGGTTTTACGATTTAGGGTTAGGGTTAGGGTTTAGGAATTAGGGTTTAGGGTTTAAGGTTTAGGGTTTATTTAGGGTTTAGGGTTTAGGGATTATGTTTTTGGATTTTTATTATTTAGGGTTGAAGGTTTAGGGTTTAGGGTTTAGGTTTTAGGTTTAGGGATCCCGTTTTAGTTTAGGGTTTTTGGTTTTTTTTAATAGAGAACAAATTCAGTTTCAATATTTCTTATTTTTGATTTCAACAACAAGTAACACACCAATTTTTCTAAGACACAAGTGACGACATAGATAGAAAATGAACACGCATAGAGCAAATCAAAAACCCTAAATAACTAGAACTGTCTCTACTATAAAGACACGCCCATAAGCGTAGATCAGCTTTCTCTGCCCGTTCTAACCACCCCACCTCTCAGTAGTAGGATCCACCATCGTATTCCTGATCTCTCCATCTGCCATCACAACGTTGTAACATCCGTCGCTCCTCCCACCTCCATAACCACCACTACTACGACCGCCACCCCCATATCCACCAGCACCTCTAAATCCCCCACCACCACTATAATAACGGTCGCCTTCGCCTTCGCCTCCACCGCCATATCTAGACTAACCTGGTTGATGGTGATGTCCCTATCATCAAGGTTCTGCCCATTCTTAGGGTATAGGTTTAGATTTAGGTTTATTAGGTTTTAGGGTTTATGTTTATTTTTTTAATTTATTTAGTTACTTTAAGTCTAGGTTTAGGGTTTGGGGTTTAGGGTTTAGGGCTTAGGGTTTAGGGTTAGCATTTAGGGTTTAGGGTTTAGGGTTTTAAGTTTTTGGTTTATGCTTTTAGGGTGTAAGGTTTAGGGTTAGGGCCTAGGGTTTAGGGTTTAGTGTTGTAGGTTTAGGGTTTAGGATTTTGGATTTAGGGTTTACGATTTTTTTTTAAAGTTAAGTAAACCAGTAAGTTTCTTTTTATTTAGTTTATTTAGTATATTTTTATTTATTTTAATTTATTTTATTTATTTATTTTTTTAGGTTTATTTTTTATTTTTATTTTCTTTAGATAATTTATTTTAGGTTTATTTATTTTAGTTTAGGTTTTTTATTTCAGTATATTTTTTAGGTTTAGATTTAAGTTTTTATTTTATTTTTTTAGGTTAAGGTTTTAGGTTTTCATTTTAAATTTTTTTTAGGATTTATTTTTAGTTTATTTGTAGTTTATTTTATTTTATTTAGTTTAAGTTTAGGTTTAGGTTTTATTGATTTTAGTTTAGTTTATTTTAGTTTATTTTAGTTTATGTTTATGTTTATTTTATTTCTATTTTTGGTTTAGGTTTTATTTTTTATTTATTTTTAGGTTTTATTTTTAGGTTTTTATTTAGTGTTTATTTTATTTTTATTTTATATTTAGTTTTTTTATTTAGGTTTTATATTTTTAGGTTTATTTAAATTTTTTTGTTTAGTTTAGGTTTTTATTTTAGTTTAGTTTATATTTTTTATTTATTTTCTTTTTAGCTTTTGGTTTAGGTTTTTATTTTATTTTATTTTTATACTTTATGTTTTCTTATTTATTTTATTTTTAGGTTTGAGTTTTTAGATTTTTAGGGTTTAGGGTTTAGCGTTTAGTGTTTATGGTTTAGGATTTTGGGTTTAGGGTTTTAGGGATTGTGGTTTAGGTTTTAGGGATTAGGGTTCAGCATTTAGGGTTTTAGGGTTTAGGGTTTAGGGTTTTTAGGGTTTCAGGTTTAAGATTTAGGGTTTAGGTTTTATGTTTAGGGTTCAAGTTTTAGTTTAGGGTTTAGGGTTTAGGATTTTTTTTAAAGAAAGAACAAATTCCGATTCAACATTTCTTCTTTTTGATTTCATCAACCAAGTAACACACCAAGTTTTGTAAGACACAAGGGACAACATAAATAAAAAATGAGCACGCATAGACCAAATCAAAAACCCTATCTAACTAGAACCATCTCTACCAGAAGACATAATTTCATAAGTGTAGATCGGATTCTGCTTCTTCGCCTTCTCTTAGTTCCCATCAACCACCGCTTCTCAGTATCGAGATCCACCATGATATCCCATATCTCTCCCTCGGACATCACCAAGGATGTAACCTTCGTCGCTCCCCTCACCTCCATAGACACCACTGCTCTGTCCACTACCTCCATATCCACCAACACCTCCAGATCCCCCACCACCACTGCCTCTGGCTTCACCTTCATCACCAGATCTAGACTGAGCCTAGTTGACGATGATGTTCCTGCCGTCAAGGTTCTACCCATTCTTAGGGTTTAGGTTTTGGTTTAAGTTCATTTGGTATATTTTTTAATTTATTTAGTTACTTTAGGTTAGGTTTAAGGTTTGGGGTTTAGGGTTAAGGGTTTATGGTTAGGGTTTAGGTTTAGGGTTTATGGTTTATGGTTTATGGTTTATGGTTTATGGTTTAGGGTTTAGGGCTTAGGCTTTTAGGGTTTATGCTTTTAGGGTTTAAAGTTTAGGGTTAGGGTTTAAAGTTTTTTAGAGTTTAGGGTTTAACTAAATTAAGTAAACTAGTAGGTTTAGGTTTATTTAGTTTATTTAATTTATTTTTTATTTATTTTATTTTATTTTATTTTTTTATTTTTATTTAGTTTATTTTTTATTTTTCATTAGTTTAGTTTATTTATTTTAGGTTTATTTATTTTAATTTAGGTTTTTTATTTTAGTTACTTTTCTAGGTTTAGGTTTATGCTTAGGTTTATTTTTTCATTGAGTTTTATTTTTATTTTATTTTTTAGGTTTAGGTTTTATTTTTTAATTTTAGGTTTATGTTTAGGTTTTTATTTTATTTTTTTAGGTTTATGTTTTAGGTTTTTATTTTAGGTTTATTTTGAGGTTTTATTTTTTAGTTTATTTTATTTTATTTAGTTGAGGTTTAAGTTTAGGTTTAGGTTTAGGTTTTATTTGTTTTAGTTTAGCTTATTTTAGTTTAGGTTTAGGTTTATTTTATTTTTATTTTAAGTTTGAGTTTTTTTTAGTTTAGGGTTTAGGTTTTATTTTTTGTTTATTTTTAGATTTATTTTTTAGATTTAAGTTTTTATTTAGTTTTTATTTTAGGTTTGTTTTATTTTTCTTTTACATTTAGTTTTTATTTTATTTAGGTTTTTTATTCTTAGGTTTATTTTATTTTTTTAGTTTAGTTTAAGTTCCATTTTATTTAATTTTATTATCTTATTTAGGATTATGTTTATTTATTTATTTAAGATTTTAGTTTAGGATCTTAGTTTGGGTTTAGGAGTTTAGGTTGGTCAGGGTGGGGTTGAGGTGTTTAGGAGGGGTGGGGCTTTAGGCCCAGGGTTTAGTGGAGTGTGGTAGTGGTCCGGTGTCAGTGTGGCCCAGGTTGGGTTAGGATTTAGTGTGGCCTCTGGGCATATTATTGTGGTGTGGATTTAGGGCCTGGGTTTGGGAGGGTCAGTAGTAAGTGTGGTTTTTAAAGAGCCCAGGTATAGGTCAGTGGAAGGGTGGTTATTCAGGGTTAAGGTCCTGGCCTGTGGAGTTTAGGTAGGTTTAGGGTTAGTTTGGGTTAGGGGTTTAGTTTATTATGTTTATTTTTATTTATTTTATCTTTATTTTATAGTTTATTTATGTTTATTTTATATTTTAATATATTTATATTTATTTATTTTAGGGTTTTATTTTAGTTTATTTTTGTTTAGGTTTAGTTTATGTTTCTTTTGTTTAGTTTTATTTTTTTATTTTAGGTTTAGGTTTAGGTTTTATTTTATTTTTTTAGGTTTAAGTTTAAATTTTATTTTAGGTTTATTTTTAGGTTTTATTTTTTAGTTTAGGTTTAGGTTTATTTTTATTTTATTTCTTTTAGTTTAGTGTTTAGGTTTAGGTTTAGGTTTTATTTATTTTAGTTTGGTTTATTTTGGCTTAGGTTTATGTTTATTTTAGGTTTAGGTTTTTTTTTTAGTTTAGGGTTTAGCATTTATTTTTATTTCTTTTTAGGTTTTATTTTTCAGTTTATTTTTAAGTTTAGGTTTTAATTTATTTATTATTTTATTTTATTTTAGGTTTATTTTATTTTTATTTTACATTTTTTTTTATTTTATTTAGGTTTTTTATTTTTAAGTTTATTTTATTTTTTTAGTTTAGTTTAGGTTTTTATTTATTTTATTTTAGTTAAGTTTTTATTTTTATTTTATTTTATTTTCTTTTTTAGGTTTATGTTTATGTTTAGGTTTAGGTTTTAGTTTAGGTTTTTATTTATTTTATTTTTTATTTTATTTAGGTTTAGGTTTTTAAATTTATTTTAGTTTATTTGATTTTATGGGTTAATTAAGTTGAACCCTTCATTAGATGAATTAATTACCCTTACCCATGTCACATTAAAGTAATTAACTAAATAATTGTGAGCCAACATCATATGCATGGAAAATAAACTTGCAATGATCCTAGGAAATAAAAGGGGTCTAATGCAATTGGCTCATGATTAATAGTTAATTAGATTAAGGGACTTAATTAATTACACTTATAGTTTTCCCACACATGTGGACTAACCATAATTTCATTAAACTCCTTTAAGTTATTAAACACCTAAAGATCTACCCCATGATTTAATTAATTATGGTTTAATGTGATTATGAATTCAATTTGATTAAGTGATTTAATTAAGTAGTTAAATCTTAATTAATTTCTTTTTAAAAAAGGGTGAAATGAACTTAGGGAAAGGGGTCCCAACCCTACACCTTAGTTCACTTAATGTTGAACAATGATTAATAAACTTAATAAACTAATTTGTTAATGTTCATGGTATTAATTAATCATTAATTAACTTAAAAGAGAAGTTAAGATTTAATTAGTCAATTTTTCTAATTAAGTAAGTAATAAATCTCAAGAAAATTAATTGGAAGCAGAGGCCATCCCATTAAATTAACCCATATAATTTGGGATTAATTGCTCAAGTAATTAAGTAGTAATTAAGTTAATAACTTTTGTAATTAAACCTTAATCACTATTCAAAATTAGTTAAGATCATTTTTAAGTAATTCTCCTCTAAAATACCTTTAAAATGAGTATTTATTTGCATTTTCTGAGTTCCCTATGAATTTTTATGATTTTTAGAAGTTTCAGCCATTAAAAATGATTAATTAACCCTAATTAAAGCCTAATCCTATTGGCATCACATGGCACGCTTTCCATGTGGCACCGTGGGATTGGCTATTTAAAACTTATCCGACTCAGTGCCTATGTGGAGGCAGCGGACGTGCTTTCTTGTTTATCATCTGATCTAAGGTCGGACAGCTACGATTAATCCCACTGCTTATAAGGATTAAATCAGATTGATCTAGGATATCTAATCATGATCGTTCATTCCAATCACACGAAATGGATGGTGTGTGATCTAACATCACACAAGTGATGGAGAATGGAGTCCATCCTCTATTGCTCACTTGATCTGAGCTTACTTGAGCTTGAATCAGCTCCAAAATGATCCCACACCTTCTCGACATAGATCGAAGGGGATCGAATGGTCAAGATCACATGAGATGCAAGTTTTCTTCAAAAAGCTCCAACATATTTTTTCTTAAGAATTAATTTTGGAAGCATACCTCACCGGAGCTTAATATTGGCAGCTCAAATGATTGAGGAAGCTTCATCTAGTGGAGACGAAGCCCTATTGAGCAGCAATTAGATCAATTCCTTGATGTAATGTCATGAGCGGATGATTTGGAGCTCAACCTTGATCGAAGTCCCACCTCCAGTGCTCAAGAAGCTTGGGAGATGATTCATCTTGCTTGATGAGGCTTGAGGAAGGTGTGTGCAAAGTTAATTTGAGTTTAATGGAGAAATGGGGAAGTTATGTCAAAAATGGGAGTGTCTTATTTCAGGATAGATGGGAATGGAATTTTCCATCGAGGAATGAGCTTGGGAACTTAGGGAATGGCTCTAGTGGCTCATCTTGTGTGCCTGAGTAATAATTTTATGTGTTTTGAGAGAAAACCAGGTGTACCCAACCCACCTTCATCTTGATCGACAGGGATCGGGTTTGGAATGGCCGTCCACCTTCTTTGGGAGTCATGGGGTGGGAGGAGGTGAGTTTAACTTGGTTGAAGGTGTGGAGGTGGCTGCCAAGAAGGAATCATGGGTGTCTTACGGGTTTCAAATGCTCCAATGGGGAGGGTGAGCTCATTTCACCTCTCATGGGTCAGGGTCGACCAAACCACCCTTTGGGCCAGGTTGGGCAGTGTCCTAGGTTCCTAGGTGGACCATTGGGAGAGTACCATGTGGCCAAGGAATGGAAATGACCACTTACATGGGTGATTTGTCTCATGTGATTCCCTTGATCCAAGGGTAGAATGATCATTTGGCAATAGATTTGATTTGGGTAGATTTAAAATGAGCCAAAAGTGGGTTAGCCCAAATTTCAAGTCAATCCCAGTTGATTTGGTTCGATTTTGCTCAATTTGACTCATTTAGGTCAAATTAGGTTAAGTTTGGTCAAGTTGACCAATTGGTCAATTTGGTTCAAACCAAGAGTTGGGTCAAGTTCATATGATCATTTGGGGTGTTTTGGATCAAAATGGTTTGGTTTAGTTTGGGTTAGATTTGATTTTGGCTCATTTGAATTCATTTGGGTCAAATGGGTTAAGTTGACCAATTTGACTAAATTGGCAAAATTAGCTTGAGTTGGGTGTTAGTTTGGGTTTAGTTGACAAATTTAAGATGATTGTAGGCTTTGGTTTCAATTAATTTGGATTTGATTTTGATTTAGGCCAACTTGAAGCTTTAGGTCAATTTGGGCTAAGTAGGTCAATTGGGTTCAATTGGCTCTAATCATGGCTTTGGTCAAGTTCAACTATCATTTCGGAATGAACTTGACCCATTGGTTGTAATTAATTTGGTTTAAATTTTGATTTGACCTAATTTGGTTGTTTAGATCAATTTGGGTCAACTTGGGTCAAGAGGTCCAATTAGGTTTGGTTTGACTCAATTGAAGGTCAAGTCATATTCAATATTGATTTTGATTTGGTATGAATCATTGGTTTCAAGGGATTTGTCTTAGGTTGTAATTTGGCTAGTTTGGGTTCTTATGGTTTAAGGGATTGACTTGGTTAAATTACCAAGTTGACTTAGTTTAACCCAATTTGTGACAATTGATCAACCTAGGGTGATCAATAATCATGATGGGAGGTTCTGATGGCTTGGTTCAATCAAATTTATGTTGGATTAGAACTTGGCTCAAATAGGTCAAATTGGCCACTTTAGGTCAAGTGGACTAATTGGGTTTAGTTTGCTTGATTTTGGGTTGAGTTTGATTTAGTTGACTTTATATATGGATATAAGATTGATATCAATTGCAATTGGCTTGGGTTCAAATGGGTTTTGGTTTATTTGAACATTTCAAGTCAAAAGGGTTAAGTTGGGTTTAACTTGGATTGGTTTTGGTTTGGCTTGATGATTATAGATTTCATTTATTTTGTGAATATGATTGAAGGTATCATTGATTCATGAGAAAATAAATTGAATTTGGGTTTTGGAATGAATGAATTTGGCTAAATCCATGGAGTTGAGTCATGTGGCTTAGGTTTAGATTTTGATTTGGTTTGATTTAGTTTTGATTATTTAAATGTAAATTTCATTTAAATTTGTGGAGATGATCGAAAATATGATTGATTTGTGAGAAAATCAATTGAGTTTGACTTGATTTGGATTAAGATTTAGCTAAGTCCATGGATAGTCATGGCTTAGAAGGGTTTTGATTTAATTTTATTTAGTTTGATTTAGTTTTGATAATTTGAGTGTAGATTTGAATTATATTTAGGAAGATGATTGAAGATATAAATTTATTATGAGAAAATCAATTGATTTTGGATTGATTTGGATTAATATTTGGCTAAGTCCATTGGATTGGTCATATGGCTTAAGAAGGGTTTCAAGTTTGGATTTGATCATAGGCTTCAATAATTTGGTTTTGGAATTTAGGTTTGGATTTGATTTTGATGTTTGAGTTGAACTTGAGGTTTAGTTTGAGAAGGTGAACATGGATTGGATTTGGGTTGTAGGGTAGGTGGATTATCCTAATCCCTAAGGCATAACTTAATCCTATGGTTAACCCTTCTAAGTCTTTAGGCTTAGGATAGGTGTTTACCTAATTATTAGAAGTGTCTTATGACTAGGGAAGTTTTAGTGTCTAGAAGACTCCTAAGTCTAAGATAGGAAGATTGAATCTGCACTCCAAAAGTGAGGTCAACAGGCCTTAGGCACCATAGTGATTCCCTTGGAGATAGATGATTGGAAGACCAAAGCCAAGTTTCACATTATAGACTCTGATACATCTTTCAATGCGTAGCTTAGCAGACCATGGATACATGCAAACAACATAATTCCATCCTCTCTACATCAGTGTATGAAGTTTGTGAGAGGTGGGATCATCTACTATGTCAAAGGAGATCTCAAGCCATTTACAGTTCACGAGGTCAACATATATGAGGATGGGGCTTACTACCTCCCTAAAAATGCACAAATCTATTCTCGTGAACTTGGACAAAGTTTAAAAATTAAAAAAAAAAAGAAAAATAAAAAGAAAAAGAAAAGAAAAGAGAAACTAAAAAAGAAAGCAAAAGGAAGCAAAAATAAACTTGGAGGAGGAAGTGGAGCATGAAATTAGATTCCACCCACAGTTCATTACTCCATTCGAACATATGGGTAGGACGACCTGACCTCCACCTAAGGGAAGAGGCCGTGAGGTAGTCCTAGGGGTTGAAAACCTCCTTATTGGCCACCCAATAGAAGATATGTCCTAGCTACCAGGAGTACACCTGCTATCCATATAGACTTAGAATCTAGTTCATAGGATGAGTTTTATATGATTAGTACACCAGCTAGTTCTTGTCTGCAGTAGATTGCATTGGAGGTGACACTTGAGTGAGATAGAGATGAAGACCTAGCTCCAAAGCAAAGCATAAGTGTATCCAAGTCTATATGTGAAACAGTTAGGCATCGGTTGAGAACCTTAGCTCCAACCTCACTTTTTCTCAAAAGGTCGAGGGTTTGGTAAGGAAGCCCCTAAGTCATCCATGTGAAGACTCGAGGTTCTTTGGGAGCATCATCCTCAAGTCAAGAAGTTGATGTAGAACTTAAGGATGATTCATATAAAAATTTAATAGAATTTCCTTTTGATTGGTACTTGTCTTGTGTTCATAATTTAGCAAATAAAGGGTAATCCCATATACTTGGTCAAAGCACAAGTCATAGTACTTTGAAAGAATATGAAAGAACAAATGCAAAAGATTGCAATTAAGACTAGGACTAGGATTCGGTACAATGGGTTTAGTCAGTTATGATGATTATTGCTTAGTCATCACCAATCATTTCAAATCTCATAAGTTCTTTTCAAATCACATTAACTCATATGAGGAGCTGTACTTAGAAACCTCAAATGATATGATGATTTTGATGTTAAAGATGCACCACCAGAGTTTGAAGAAGAGATCAAATCAACCATCAACGAGCTCAAGAAAATCAACTTAGGAATTGAAGATGATCTACGCTCGACATACATCAATTCTTTGTTGAATGAAATTGAAACCAATGAGTTAGTTAGGCTATTGACTGAAGATGCTTATGGAGTTATGAAGAGATTCCCGGATTGGCACCGACATAGGGTCCATAAACTAGCATTAGAGCCTACCGCCAAACCCTATTAAGTAGCTCCTAGATGCATGATTAGACATAGAATAACAGTCATTTGAAGTCAAGAAACCGATCGATGCTAGCTTTGAAAGAAAAATACCCTACCTAGTTAGCCAATGTCATCCGCTTAAGAAAAGATTAGTCAAATTCACATATGCATATTTAAATAGGCATGTCCAAAAGATGAATTTTCACTACCAATCCGAGTCGATGGTTGACATTGCCTCATCTCATGCAAGATTCTCTTTCATGGATGGCTCATATGGATATAACCAATTAAAGATGGCCCCTAAAGATGAAATAAATACTTTTAGAACCCCTCATCAATCTATTGCTATAAGGACATGCCTTTCGTCTTAAAATGCCAACATACCAATGGCTATTACTCAAATTTTTTGATGAACTCATTCATCATCAAGTTGAGTGCTTTGTGGATGATCTCATGGTCAAAAGTAGAGATATGGAAGACCATCTATTTAACTTGGGAGTAGTTTTCAAATAATTAAGATAGTTTAACCTCAAAATGAACCCCCATAAAGTGTGCATTTGGAGTAGCTTCAAGAAAATTCCTTGGTTTGTTGTCCAACACCAGGGAATCAAAATTGATCTGCTGAAGATCAAGGCAATATTAGAAATACTATCCAATAGAAGTTTAACTTAACTCAGATCATTCCAAGATTGGTTAGCATATCTAAGATACTTTATATCCTACCTATCAGGAAGATGTCAGCCATTCTCAGCACTTGTGAAAAATGATGCCAAGTTCAAGTGGGTGACAAGTGTGAGCATTCCTTCGAAGACATCAAGCATTACTTGATGACACCATTAGAATACCCTATCCCGGTCAAGCCACTCATACTTTACGCTACTATGTTAGGCAACTCCTTTGGTGCTTTTTTGGCCCAAGCTAATGATGAAGGGAAGGAAAATGCACTCTACTTCTTCAACCATCATCTAATACCCTCTAAGGCTAACTTGCCAACCATTAAGAAGCATTGCCTAGCTTTAATTTTTCCATCCAAAAAGCTACAACACTACATGCTTCCTCATAAAGTGAACTTGATCTCTATGATCAATCCACTACAGTATACAGTGACATGGCCAACACTATCCAGACAGTTGGCACGATAGTGCATGATCCTCTCATAGTTTGACATTACCTTCGTACCCCTCCGTGCGGTGAAAGAACAAGTGCTAGCAGATTTCTTAGCAACACACCCACTTCCTGCTGACACTCTACTTAGTGATGATATCGCCGATGAACAAATCATGAACTTAAGAGATATTAGCATTCACCACTGGGAGATGTACTTTGGTGGTGCAACTTCCTCTCAAAATGGAGAAGAACCACAATCTACTATTCCAGGAAAGGCAGGGGTAGGAATAGTTCTCTTAACTTCGGACTGCGATGTGATGAGATTCTCATATCATCTGTCCAATCCTTGTACCAATAATGAAGCTAAATATGAGGCTTTGGTTGTCTATCTGGAGTTAGTCATTACTCTAAGCAACTAGAATATTAACATCTTCGAGGATTCTCAGCTAGTTATCAACCAATCGCTGAGTTCTATAAGGTTATAAAGTCCAAGCTCTAACACTACCATAAGTACACCATAGAGTTGTTGGCCCAAATCCTAGAGGTTACTATTTGTAAGATTCCTCAAGGAGAGAACATCATAGCGCATGCTTTAGCCAAGCTTACCAAATAGTTGGCATGTCTGGAGAATGAGTCCATATCAATAAAAGTCCAAAATTGACAAGTCTTATCCCTTATTGATATTGAACTCATCAAAAAGTACTCTCTTGAAGGGGAGGTTACCAATGACAAGAAGGATGATGAGTTACATTGGAGTCAACCATTCATGGATTACTTAAATAAAGGCAAACTACGTCAAAAGAAGTCCCAAGCCTATCAGATAAAGTAGTGAGCACTTTCCTACACTCTTGAGGAAGGTGTCTTATACTGGTGGTCTTTTGATCATATGTGGTTACATTATTTAGACAAGCATGAAGCCTATAAAATCATGATTGAGGCACACCCAGGATTATGTGGAGCCAACAAATCTGGTCCGAAGATGAAATCCATGATCAAGAGACTAGGATACCACTTGCTGTCGATGATTAAAGATTGCATGGATATGGCTAGGTGATGCCACCAATGTCAAATACACAGTGTGATCCTACACCAACCACCCAACATTCTACATCCTACATTGGCCTCATTGCCATTCGGGTGCTCGGGTACTAACGTAGTGGGTCTGATTGATCCTCCTTCTTCTAAGGTTCATCAATTTATCTTAGCTGCTACTGACTACTTTTCAAAATTAGTGAAAGTGATTCCACTCATAGAGGTCATAGCTCAGTATGTGCTCCAATTTTTTAAGAACCATATTGTATATAGGTTCGAAGTGCCTTGATAAATTATATCTGATAATGATACTACATTCAAGAGCACCGAGTTCAACAACTTTGCCTGGAGACACATCATAAATTGAAGATATTCTACCATCAACTATCTAAGAAAAAATGGCTTAGCATAAGCCTTCAACAAAACTCTCATCCAAATACTAAAGAAGACACTCGATAATAATAAGTGATAATTTCATGAATAGTTAGTTGAAGCCTTGTGGGCCTATCACACCACATATAGAACTCTAACTCAGTCTACTCTTTTCTCTTTAGTGTATGGGTCTAAAGTAGTTCTACCATTAGAAGTCCAACTCCCATCACTAAGGATATCTATGGGTAGCAAGATCACAACATAGTAGAATGCTAAGTTGTAGTTCGAAGAGCTCAAAGGTTTGGAAAAGAGGCGCCTGTGGGCATGCCAAAGCCTTGAGTTGTACAAAGCTAAAATGATTCAAGCTCATAATAATTTGGTCTATCCTAGAGCTTTTTATGTAGGAGAGCTTATTTTAGTTCTAAAGAGACCGATTATTGCCCATCGTAGGATAGGAGGCAAGTTTGAACCCACTTGGGAAGACCCTTTTTCCATAGAGTAGGCCTACCAAAAAGGATCTTATCAGCTTATTAATCATAAGTGATAGTGCTCAATGCTTCCAATCAACAGGCTCAACTTAAAAAAATATTATAAAGCATGTATGAAAATAATTATCACCAATAAAAATTTCATTTCAAATTCAATCTCTTCCATGTTGAAAGGATTCTTGATTGCGAATCTGCCATGATGTGTTTAGGGAAGATGTATGGAACTTGAGCAGTATCTTATCCTTCATCGACATAACACAAAGATGAACTACACACAAATATATAAAATAAAGACATATCTTTTGCCTTGGGCTACTCTGAGTTGAGATAACCACTACCCCCCCACCCTCAGCGGCACTCACTTAGTAGATGCTCTGGGTGACGTTACCCCGCTAATGCGCTCACTTTCTTTCTTTGAGGATGTAAGTCTGCTATGCTTTTCATCCTTACTTGACCATTGAGCACTGATAAGCGCCTTGTTAGTTTGGTAGGCCTTACTACATGGCCGATAAGCTATCATGTTGGCAACGTTTAAGAAAACCAACCTAGTGGAGTTAAATCACACCCTTCTCCCTAATATAGCCAAATTAAAAACTAACCTCCCTAGTGGAACCAAATTAAACCAACTCACCCAGTAAAGTCTAAATGAAAGAAATCCAACCAAACTCTTATCCCCAGCGGATACATCCCCAAACAAATCTATGAAATCAAACTCAAATTATAATCCCCAGTGGATACCCCAAACTTGCTTCCTTGGTGGAAGGTTCATATACCCAATCACAAGTGGACTCAAGCCCATATCTCTAGTAGATATACCTCCAAATCAATTAAAAATAAATAAATTAAAGTTGATTCAATCTTAATTCATGGTGGATTATAGATTCTTATCTCCAGTGGATCTTCTTTCCATAAATTATATAATCAAATCAATTTCAAACCTTATCCCCAACAAATTTTCTTTTTCTATGCCCTCGATATAGACCCCTCACATGTCATGTCCAATGCATGTGTGATCCCCTAGCAGATCTCCCTCCATGTCATTGACATGGATTTCTTATCAAATCTTATTTATCCTTTTATGCACACCTTTAATACTTCCTCCTAACAATCCCATCATCTTAACATTGAATCAACATTTTATTATTTGTATGACATATTATATGTAATTTATTAATAATTATATTATATTATAATATATGATTTTATTATAATTTACTATAATATAATATATTGTCTAACATTACACCTCATTAGAATCACTTAAAGGGAACAAATAACAAAATTTTCTCAAAATATGAATAATGTTCATTTTGAATGTAAAATTCTTATTTTTTCTATTAGAAATGGTACAAAATAGCATAATTTTTGTGTTGCTTCTTGGTGTGTGTGTGAATTTGGCCAAATTCTTCCACCTTAACCTTCAAATAAACATTTTTGTGAGTTTTGACCCAATGTATTATAACAAAAGTAAAACATACTAAAATGTACAATAACACTTAGTAACATAGCACCACATTCATATATATGTGAAGTTATATTGTTATGTACAATATATTTTAATATGCTTTCATATAATATATTATCTTACATTACACCTTATAATGAATCACTTTAAGCAAAAAATTTATAAAATTTGGTTGAAAAATGAACATTTATTTTGGATGCAAAATTCCATTCTTTTGATTAAATGACACACCATAACACACCCCCAATGATGTTCCTTAAAGCTTACCTTAAATTTGGCCAAATCCCATGATCTCAGCTTATAAATCACTATTATTATGAATTATACCAGTATAAACTCTACTACATCATACTATAATAAACTAAAATATGCTAAACAACAAATTCAAATACACAATAGTTTGCTATAATGCATGATGCTACACTATGTTATGGCATCATATATTATAATACATGATAATATATTATATTATATTATATTGCATATCACATCATAAGGGATTGCTTAACATAAAAAAATCATAAAATTAGTTTAAACAATAAAAAACTATATATTTTAGTTGTATCACTTACATATTTTAAATTGAAATAGTATATTATGATGTCATGCTCTACCTATTATGAATTTGGCCAAATTCCTCCATTTTAATGTCTAAATCAACATTTTTATAAATAATGCTAGGCTCAACCGCATGATTGTAAAATTCTAAAAGAATTTAAAATGCAGAATAATATATTATAATATATGATGCTATACTATGCTACAACATATAATATTTATTTTGAACATAAAATCTTACTTTTTATACTACAAGTGATACACACCTTTGGTACTACAAGCTAATTCCCACTTCAAATTTAACAAATTTCATCATCTGGTTTTTTAAATCAATATTTTTATGATTTATATTAATATAATTATGGGCACAATACCATAATATACTAAAGCATTTCAAAACATCTTATAACATCCAAAAACACATCACTACATGCTCAAACATATGATGCTACATTATACTATAATATATAGTATTATAATATAATTTAGGGTTAGAGTTTAAAGTATTGAAATCTACAATAGTCAAGGGAATGTCTCTTGAAGACATTTTCTTGAGCAGCCATAACTATATTTGAATTAGGTCATTCTTTAGATCTACCACACATCATCTTTATTCAGGTTAGGTTAGTGTAGGGTGAGTAGTGTTTAGGTTTAGGATTTTGGTTAGAGATTTGGGGTTTAGGGTTTAGGTTTAGGTTGGTTAGTAGGTCAGGGTTATTAAGGATGGTTTTAGGTGGGTTATAGAAGGTTTAGGGTTTAGGATTTAGGGTTTAGGGTTTAGGGTAGGGTTTAGGGTGGTAGGAGTGGGGTTTAGGAGTTTATGGTTTAGGATTGCAAAACCAAACCCAAGATTTTATTCTATAGTTATAACATAGATATTTTGTTTATGGTTTATGTTTTAATTTAGGGTTTAAAGTTTAAAGTTTTAACAGAGAAGAAATTCAGATTCAATATTTCTTCTTTTCAATTTCATCAACAAAGTAGCACCCCAAGTTTTCTAAGATGCAAGGGATGACATAGATCAAAAATGAGAACTGATGGAGAAAATCAAAATCCCTAGAAAGTAGAATCGTCTTTACTATAAAGACATAATTCCATAAGTAGAGATCAAATCGACCTTCTTCGCTTTCTCTCCCATCAACCACCTCTCTCAGTAGTGGGATCCACCATCATATCCCCATCCCCTCCACACCACCATGGTTGTAATCTCTCACTTTTCCTCCAAAACCACCACAATGCCTAACCACCTCCATATCCACCAACTAGTCTCCCATCACCATGCAACCACATCCTCCTTCACCTCTACCGATTTAGATCTGCCTAGTTGAAGGATGTCAACCATGTAATTCTTTTAGGGTTAGTTAGGGTGGTAGTTAGTAGGTTTAGGGTTGGTAGGGGTTTATGGGAGGGTGGGGGTTTAGGGGTTATTAAAGGTTTAGGGTGGGTTATAGGGTAGAATTTAGTGGTAGGGTTTAGGTAGTGCTCAGGGTTTAGGTGTGTAGTTTAGGGAGTGTAGGGTTTGGGATTTGGGGTTATTTTTAGGGTTGGATTTATGGTCTTTTAGATTTTTAAAATTAAGCAAAATTTAGGTTTAATTACTTTATGGTTTATTTCATGAGTTTATAATTTATTTTATTTTTTAATTTTATTTATTTATATTTTTATTTTTATTTAGTTTAGTTTATTTATTTAGGGTTTATTTATTTTAGTTTTTTTAGGGTTTAGGTTTATTTTAGGTTAATTTTAGAGGTTTTATTTTTTTATTTTTAGATTTAGGTTTATTTTATTTTGGTTTAGTTTATTTTATTTTTTTTAGTTTTAGTTTAGGTTTTTAATTTAGTTTATTTTAATTTTATTTTTTTTATAGTTTTAGGTTTATTTTTGGGTTTATTTATTTTATAGGTTTAGTTTTATTTTATTTATTTTGGTTTATTTTATTTATTTTATTTTATTTATTTTATTTATATTTATTTTTATTTTATTTATTTATTTTTTTTTTAGTTTATTTTTTATTTTATTTATTTTTATTTTATTTTTTATTTTATTTAGGTTTATATTTATTTATTTATTTTATTTTTAGGTTTATTTTAGGTTTATTTTTTATTTAGGGTTTAGGTTTATTTAATTAGTTTTAGGTTTATTTATTTTAGTTTAGATTTTTTTTTTTATTTTTTTTTTAGGTCTAGGTTTAGGTTTAGGTTTATTTTTTAGTTAAATTTTATTTTTATTTTATTTTTTAGGTTTAGGTTTTATTTTTTTATTTTAGGTTTAGGTTTATGTTTTTTATTTTATTTTTTTTTAGTTTTAGTTTTATGTTTTATTTTTTTGGTTTTTAGGATTTATTTTTTAGTTTAGGTTTAGGTTTATTTTTAGTTTATTTAATTTTATTTAGGGTTTAAGTTAACTTTATTTTAGGTTTAGGTTTAGAATTTATTTATTTTAGTTTAGGTTTAGGGTTATCTTTACTTTATTTTAGGTTTAGTTTTTTTTTTTAGTTTAGGGTTTAGGTTTTATTTTTAAGTTTATTTTTTAGGATTAGGTTTTTATTTTATTTTAGGTTTAGTTTTTATTTTATTTAGGATTTTTATTTTTAGTTAAGTTTAGGTTTTTATTTTTGTTTAGTTTTTATTTTTTTATTTTATTTTCTCTTTAGGTTTAGGTTTAGGATTATGTTTTAGTTTAGGTTTTTATTTTATTTTTGTTCAGATTTTTCTATTTATTTTATTTTTAGGTTTTATTTAGTTTAGGTTTAGGTTTTTAGCTTTTTAAGGTTTAGGGTTTAGGGTTTGGGGTTTAGGGTTTAGGGTTTAGGGTTTTATGCTTAGGGTTTAAGGTTTAGGGTTTTGGGTTTAGGATTTATGGTTTGTAGTTTTTTTTAAAAATTAAATAAATAGATAGGTTTAGGTTTATTTAGTTTAGGGTTTTTTGTATTTAGGGTTTAGGGTTTAGTGTTGTAGGTTTAGGGTTCTCGGTTTAGGGTTTATGGTTAGTTTTAGGGTTTAAGGTTTAGGGTTTAGGGTTTAGGATTTAAGGTTTAGGGGGTTTTTTAAATTAAGTTAACCGATAGGTTAAGGTTTATTTAATTTATTTGGATTATTTTTTATTTATTTTAGTTTATTTTATTTTATTTATTTTTATTTTGGTTTACTTTTTATTTTTATTTAGTTTAGTATGTTTATTTTAGTTTTATTTATTTTGGTTTCGAATTTTTATTTTAGTTTATTTTTTAAGTTTAGGTTTATTTTTTTAGTTCAGTTTTATTTTAATTTTTTAGGTTTAGGCTTTATTTTTTATTTTTAGGTTTAGGTTCTTATATATTTTTTTAGGTTTATGTTTTAAGCTTCTATTTTAGATTTATTTTTATGTTTTATTCTTTAGTTTTGTTTTAGGTTTATTTTTTGTTTGTTTTATTTTATTTAGTTTAGGTTTAGGTTTAGGTTTAGCTTATTTTAGGTTTAGATTTAAATTTTATTTATTTTTGTTTAGTTTATTTTAGTTTAGGTTTAAGTTTATTTTATTTTTATTTTAGGTTTAGGTTTTTATTTTTTGGTTTAGATTTAGGTTTTATTTTTTATTTATTTTTAGGGTTATTTTATAGTTTTAAGTTTTTATTTAGTATTTATTTATTTTATTTTATGTTTATGTTTATTTTTATTTTAGGTTTAGTTTTATTTTATTTAGGTTTTTTATTTTTTAATTTAGTTTAAGTTTTTATTTATTTTTTTTAATTTAGATTTTTTTTACTTTCTTTTTAAGTTTAGGTTTAGTTTTAAGTTTAGGTTTAAGTTTTAGTTAATGTTTTTATTTTATTTTGATTTAGGTTTTTTTATTTATTTTATTTATCAATTTTATTTAGTTTAGGTTTATGTTTTTAGCTTTGTTGGGTTAGTTTAGGATTTGGGGTTTAGGGTTTATGGTTTAGGGTTTAGGTTTTAGGTTTAGGGTTTAAAATTTTTTTTAATATAGAACAAATTTAGATTCATCATTTCTTCTTTTTTGATTTCATTAACCAAGTAAGTTTTCTAAGGCACAAGCGATGACATTGATAAAAAATGAGCACCCATAGAGCAAATCAAAATTTCTAGATAAGTAGAATTGCCTATAATGTAAAGACATAGTTCCATAAGCAGATCGGTCGATTTTCTTGGTTCTCCAATTTCCATCAACCAGCCCTCAGTAGCGAGGATCGCCATCATATCCCGATCTCTCTCCCTGCCACCACGGTTGTAACCTCCTCTCCTCCATCCATAACCACCACTACTCCTACCACCACCTCCATATCCGGCACCTCTAGATCCCCCACTACCACTGCTATAACCATCATCTCGGCCTTCACCTCCACTTAGATCTAGACTAACTTTGTTGATGTTCCCATCAAAGTTTTGCCCATTCTTAGGGTTTAGGTTTAAGTTTAGGTTTATTAAGTTTTAGAGTTTAGGTTTATTTTTTAATTTATTTAGTTACTTAAGGTTTAGGTTTAGGGTTTGGGGTTTAGGGTTTTGGGTTAGTGTTTTGGTTTTAGGTTTTAGGGTTTAGGGTATATGGTTTAGGGTTTAAGATTTTTTAGGGTTTAGGGTTTGTGGTTTAGGGTTGTAGGTTTAGGGCTTAGGGTTTAGGGTTAGTTTTAGGGCTTAGGGTTTAGGATTTAAGGTTTAGTTTTTTTTTTAAATTAAGTAAATTAGCAGGTTTAGGTTTATTTAGTTTATTTAGTTTAGGGTTTAAGGTTTATGGTTTAGGGTTTAGGGTTTAGGATTTAGGATTTAAGATTTGGGTTTAGGGTTTTTTTAATTAAGTCAACCAGTAGGTTTAGGTTTATTTAGTTTATAAAGTTTAGTTTTTATTTATTTTAGTTTATTTTATTTTTTATTTTTATTTAAGTATATTTTTTATTTTTGTTTAGTTTAGTTTATTTATTTTAAGTTCATTTATTTTAGTTTAGGTTTTTTATTTTATTTTTTTTCTAGGTTTAGGTTGAGATTTAAGTTTATTTTTTAGTGTGTTTTATTTTTATTTTATTTTTAGGTTTAGGTTTTATTTTTTATTTTTACATTTAGGTTTAGGTTTTTATTTTATTTTTTTTTGTTTAGGTTTTAGGTTTTTATGTTAGGTTTATTTTTAGGTTTTATTTTTTAGTTTAGGAGGTTTAATTTTAGTTTATTTTATTTTATTTAGTTTAGGTTTAGGTTTAAATTTTATTTATTTTAGTTTAGTTTATTTTAGTTTAGGTTTAGGTTTATTATATTTTATTTATTTTATTTTTATTTTAGGTTTAGGTTTTTTTTTAGGGTTTAGGTTTTTTTTTTTTTATTTTTAGGTTTTATTTTTTGGTTCATTTTTTAGGTTTAGGTTTTATTTAGTTTTATTTTATTTTATTTTAGGTTTATCTTATTTTATTTTATGTTTAGTTTTATTTTTTTTTAGGTTTTTATTCTTAGGTTTATTTTATTTTTTAGTGTAGTTAGGTTTTTATTTACTTTATTTTAGTTTATTTTATTTTATTTTTGGGTTAAGGTCTAGGTTTTAGTTTAGGTTTTTATTTCATTTTAGACTCGAATCTTCGATGAACTCATTCATCATCAAGTCGAGTGCTATGTCGATGATCTTGTGATCAAAAGCAAATAAATGGAAGACCATCTCTTTAACTTGAGAGTACTTTTTGAACGGTTAAGACAATTTAACCTTGAAATGAACCCCCTAAAGTATGCATTCGGAGTAGTTTTTGAGAAATTTCTTAAGTTTGTTGTCCGACACCAGGGAATCAAAATCGATCCGGCGAAGATCAAGGCGACATTAAAAATGCCACCCCCTAAAAGTTTAACTCAACACAGATCATTCCAAGGGTGGTTGGCATCTCTAAGGCGCTTTATATCCAACCTATCGGGAAGAGGTCAGCCATTCTCAGCACTTGTCAAAAAGGACACCAAGTTCAAGTGGGATGACAAGTGTGAGCATGCCTTCGAAGACATCAAGTATTACTTGATGCGCCACCGATTCTAGCGATCTCCCTTTACACTTGTTAGATGACTCACTTGGTGCTTTGTTGGCCCAAGTCAACAATGAAGGGAAAATGCACTCTACTACCTCGGGTCATCTAATCCTGGAGCTAATTATCCACCCATTGAAAAGCATTGCCTAGCTTTAATCTTTGCATCCCAAAAGCTACAACACTACATGCTTCCTCATAATGTGAAGTTAATCTCTATCATCGATCCACTACAATATCTCATGATATCGATGACACTATCCGGATGGTTGGCACGACAGTCCATGATCCTCTCATAGTTTGGCATTACCTTTGTACCTCTCCGCGTAGTGAAAGGACAAGCGCTAGCAGATTTCTTAACAACACACCCACTTCTTGTTGACTCTCTGCTTAGTGATGATCTCCCTGATGAACAAATCATGAACTTAGGGGATACTAGTATTCAGCACTATGAGATATACATTGATGGTGCAACTTCCTCTCAAAGAGAAGAATAACCACAATCTACTATTCCAAGAAAGGCAGGGGTAGGAGTAGTTCTCTTAACTCTGGACTATGATGTGATGAGATTCTCATATTATCTCTCCAATCCTTGTACCAATAATGAAGCTATGAGGTTGATTCGGTATGGAGTTAGCCGTTACTCTAAGCATCCTGGACATCAACATCTTCGGGGATTCGCAGCTAATTATCCACCAAATCGCTGGGTCTTATAAGGTTATAAAGCCCAAGCTCCATCACTACCAGAAGTACACCATAGAGTTGTTGGTCCAAATCTTAAAGGTTATAATTTATAAGGTTCCTCGAGGAGAGAATGTTGTATCATATGCCTTAGCCAAGGTTGCCAAGGAGTTGGCATGTCCGAAGGATGAGTCCATATTTATAAAGGTCCAAAATGGAAAAGTCTTATCCCTTATTGATATTGAACTCATCAAAAAGTACTCACTTGAAGGGGAGGTTGTCATTGCCAAGAAGGATGAGGGGTTAGATTAGATGAAACCATTCATGGATTAACTAAATAAAAGCAAACTACCTCAAGAGAAGCCCCAAGCCCATCAGATGAAGTAGAGAGCACTTTCTTACACACTTGTGGATGGTGTCTTATACTGATGGTCTTTTAATCATAAGTGGTTACATTGTTTAGACAAGCACAAAGCTCGTAAGATTGTGATCGAGGTACACTCAGGATTATGTGGAGCCAACCAATCTAGTCTGAGGATGAAAGCCAAGATCAAGAGACTAAAATACTACTGGTCATCGATGATCAAAGATTGCATGGATATGGCTAGGCAAGGCCAACAATGTCAAATACACGGTGTGGTCCTACACCAACTACCCAACATTTTACATCCTACAATAGCCTCATGGTCATTTGAGTGTTGGGTTATCAACATAGTGGGTCTGATTGATCCGTCTTCTTCCAAGGGCCATCAGTTCATCTTAGCTGCTATTGACTACTTTTCCAAATGGGCAAAGGAGATTCCACTCAGAGTGGTCACACGTCAACATGTGCTCTAATATTTTAGGAACCATATCATATATAGGTTCGGAGTGCCTTAATGAATTATATTTTATAATGATATTGCATTCAAGAGCACCGAGATCAACAACTTTGCCCAGAGACATAACATAGATTGGAGATATTCTACCATCAACTTCTTGAGGGAAAATGGCTTAGTAGAAGTCTTCAATAAAACTCTCATCAAAATACTAAAGAGGACACTCAACAACAACAAGCGATAGTGGCATGAGCAGTTAGTTGAAGCCTTATGGGCCGCACCATATATAACTTCAACTCGATACTCCTTTCTCCTTAATTTATGGGTTCAAGTTGTCTACCATTAGAGTCCAACTCCCATCACTAAGGATAACTGGGTAGCAAGATCACAAGAGAGAATGCCAAGTTAGTTAGAGAGCTTGAATGTTTGGAGGAGAGAGGCATGCGAGAATGCCAAAACCTCGAGTTGTACAAAGCTAAAATGATTCAAGCTCATAATAAGTTGGTCCGTCCTAGAGCTTTTCAAGTAAGAAAGCTTATTTTAGTTCTAAGGAGACTGATTGTTGCCCATCATAAGATGGGAGGCAAGTTTGAACCCACTTGGGATGGCCTTTTTGCCATAGAGAAGGCCTACCAAGGAGGATCTTATCAGCTTATTAATCATAAGGGATGGTGCCCAATACTTCCAATCAATAGGCTCTCCTTAAAGAAATAATATAAATCATATTTGAAAATAATTATCATCAATGAAAATTCCATTTTGAATTCAATCTCTTCCATGTTGAAAGTATTCTTATTTACGAATCTGTCATGATTTGTTTATGGTAGGTGTAAGGTACCCGAGAAGCATCCTATCCATTATCGACACAACACTAGCATAAACTACACACAAATATATAAAACAAACACATAGCTTTTGTCTCGGGCTACTCTGAGTTGAGATAAAACCCTCAACGACACTCACACAGTAGCTGCTCTAGGTCCGGCTGATGTACTACCCTGCTAGTATGTCACACCAACAGTCTTCTTATTTTGAAAGATGTAAGTCTGCTATGCTTTCCTTTCTTACTTGGAGGATGTAAGCTATCTTATGTTGTCTTTGTTTAAGAGGATGTGAGTCTGCTATGCTTTCTTCTTGGATTAGCCTTCGTGCACTGACTAGGTCGAGTATATTTGAGGTTTAGGATAAGTCCCCTAGCTACTCCTTCCCTCCTGACTACTTCAAGTCTGGATCCAGTCCTTCCTCAGGGCTCCCCACTTAGTAGTCGCTATAGGTTAGATAGCATCTATCCCGCCGACGATAAACTATTTTGATGATCAGTTCCTCTTGGAAAGTTGTAAGCCTACAAGCTTTCTTTCTAGATTGATCGTTGCACACCGATGGGCACCTTAGGCTGGTTGGTTCTCACTATGCTGATGGATACACCACTCATACTGATTGATACAACTTGGGTTTAGTAGTTGCCCTAGGTCAGGTTCGATTTGTTGTGCATCAAACAAGCCAGCCCAGTGGTTGTTCCTTGCTTTGGAAGATGTAAGTCTACTATGCCTTATTCCTAGCACAACCGTTGCATACCAAAAGGCAACCCCTTAGGTTGGCTAGCTCTACCCCGTAGCTGGTAGACTTTCTCTTTGGATTTGTAAACCTAAGGTAGGTCAAGGCTGATATAGCCCCTCCATAGTGGGTCCATCATAGACCTACAGGGTCCATACATTAACTTAGATTAAATTAAACCCAATCTAATTTTTTTGTAGTGGAGTTAAATCATACCCTTCTCCCTAGTGGAGCCCTAAATCATATATTAACAAGTCAAGCAAACAAATCAAATTCAAAACCAACCTCCTCAGTAGAGCCAAATCAAATCAACTCCCCTAATAGTGTCTAAATCAAAGAAATCCAACCAAACACTTATCCCCAATGGATACATCCCTAAACAAATCTATGAAATCAAACTCAAATCCCAATCCCCAGTAGATAGCCAAAACTTGCTTCCCTAGTGGAAGGTTGACTAGCAGATATGCCTCCACATCAATTAAAGCAAAACAAATTAAAGTCGATTTGATCTTAATCCTCGGTGGATTATAGATTCTTATCCCCAGTGGATCTTCTTTCCATAAATCATATTATCAAATCAAATTCCAACCTTATCCCAAATAGATTTTCTTCTTCTATGCCCTCAACATAGACCCCTCACATGTCATGTATAATGCAAGTGTGATCCCCTAGCGGAGCTCCCTCCATGTCCTTGACATGGAATTCTCATCAAATCAAATTTCATCTCTTATGTACACCTTTAATACCTCAACCAAAAGCCTAACAATGTATTCCTTCAAATTACATCATCTTAACATTATAATCAACATTTTATGATTTATGATGGTGCAAGCTCAAACTAACTATCCAATATCATGCTAAACATATTATAGTGTGAATTAACACACTATATTACTTTATAATATATGATGTTATATTATAATTTGCTATAATATAATATATTATTTAACATTACACCTCATTAGAATCACTTAAAATGAACAAATAACAAAATTTTTTCAAAATATGAATAATGTTCATTTTGGATGTAAAATAATTATTTTTTTATAAGGAATGGTACAAATTAGCAAAATTTTGGTGTTTCTTCTTGGTGTGTCTTATGAATTTGGCCAAATTCTTACATCTCAACCTTCAAATTAACATTTTGTGAGTTTTGACCCAATGTATTATAATGAAAGTAAAACATACTAAAATGTAGTAACATTTAGTAACACACCCACATTCATATATATGTGAAGTTATATTATATTATGTACATTATATCTTAATATGCTTTCATATAATATATTATCTTATATTACACCTCAAAATGAATCACTTTAAGCAAAAAAATTATAAAATTTGGTTAAAAATGAACATTTATTTTGGATGCAAAATTCCATTCTTTTGAACATTTATTTTGGCCAAATCCCACCATCTCAGCCTATGAATCAATATTTTTATGAATTATACCAGTGCAAACTCTACTACATCGTACTATAACAAACTAAAATATGCTAAACAATAAGTAGTAATACATAGTAGTATGCTATAATGAATGATGCTACACTATGTTATGGCATCCTATATTATAATACACTATAACATATTATTTTATATTATATTATATTGCATATCACATCACAAGGGATTGCTTAAGATAAAAAATCTTAATATTAGTATAAATAATAAAAAACTATATTTTTTAGTTATATATTTTAAATTAAAATAATATATTATGATGCCATGCTCTACCTATTATGAATTTGGCCAAATTCCACCATTTTAAAGTCTAAATCAACATTTTTATAAACAATGCTCATGTAGGCTCATGCATGATTGTAAAATACTAAAAATTTAAAATGTGCAACAATATATTATGATATATGATGCTATACTATGCTACAACATATAATATTTATTTTGAACATAAAATCTTACTTTTTAGACTACAAGTGGCATAGCACACCTTTGGTACTACAACCTAATTCCCACATCAAATTTAACAAATTTCATTATTTGATTTATTAAATCAATATTTTTTTATTTATATTAATATAGACTATAGGGCACAATACCATAATATCAAACATTTCAAAACATCTTATAACATCCAAAACACATCACTACATTCTCAAATATATGATGCTACATTATACTATAATATATAATATTATAATATGATTTAGGGTTATGGTTTAGGGTATTCAAATCTCTAATAGTCAAGGAAAAGCCTCTTCAAGACATTTTCTTTAGTTACCATAACTATGTTTGGATTAGGTCATTCTTTTGATCTATTCCTAGTGACATCTTTAATCAAAGTTTAGGGTTAGGGTTTAGGGTTTAGGGTTTAGGGTTGAAGGTTTAGTGTTGGGGGTTTATGGTTTAGGGTTTAGGGTTGTAGGTTTCAGGGTTTAGGGTTTATTATTTTAGGGTTTAGTGTTTAGGGTTTAGGGTTTAGGGTTTTAGGGTTTAGGGTTTAGGGTTTAGGGCTTAGGGTTTAGGGTTAGGGTTTAGGGTTTATGGTTTAAGGTTTAGTGTTTAGGGTTTAGTGTTTTTAGAGTTTAGGGTTTATGGTTTAGGGTTTAAGGTTTAGGGTTTTTATTTTAGGTTTAGGGTTCAAGTTTTTTTATATAACAAATTCATATTCAACATTTCTTCTTTTTTTTCAACCAAGTAGTACCCCAAGTTTTCTAAGACACAAGAGATGACATAGATAAAAATGAGCAACCATAGAGCAAATCAAAAACCCTATATAAGTAGAACCGTCTCTACTGCGAAATCACAGTTCTATAAGAAGTCGATCAAATTGGTTATTCTTCAATTTCTCTAGTTCACATTAGAACCACCCCCGCCTCTCGAGTAGCGAGATTTCTCATCATATCCCTAATCTCTCCCAACGCCACCACCACTATAACCTTGTCACTCCTCCGCCTCCATAACCACCATGCTCACCACCATCCATCCAGCACCTCAGATCCCCACCACTGCGATAACCACTGCCTTCACCTCCACCAGGATCTAGCCTAGTTGGTGATGATGTTCTTCTGTCAGGTTCGCCCATTCTAAGGGTTTAGGGTTACTTTAAGGTTTAGGGTTTAGGGGTTAGTTTGGCATTTTTTTGTTTGAGATTTAGGGTTGTAAGTTTTAGGGTTTAGGGTTTAGGGTTTATGGTTGTAGGTTTAAAGTTACAGGTTTAGGGTTTAGGGCTTAGGGGACTTTTTTAAAATTAAGTAAATTAGTAGATTTAGGTTTATTTAGTTTATATAGTCTATTTTTTATTTATTTGAGTTAATTTTATTTTTTAGATATATTTAGGTATTTTTTTATTTATTTATTTTAGTTTATTTATTTTAGGTTTATTTATGTTAGTTTAGGTTTTTTATTTTAGTTTATTTCTTTGGTTTAGGTTTATTTTTTAGTTGAGTTTTATTTTGATTTTTTTTAGGTTTAGGTTTTATTTTTTATTTTTAGATTTAGGTTTAGGTTTAGGTTTTATGTTATTTTTTTTAGGTATAGGTTTTTATTATAGGTTTATTTTTAGGTTTTACTTTTTTACTTTAGGTTTAGGTTTATTTTTAGTTTATTTTATTTTATTTAGTTTAGGTTTAGGTTTAGGTTTAGGTTTAGTTTATTTTAGGTTTAAGTTTAGATTTTATTTATTTTAGTTTAGGTTTAGGTTTATTTTATTATTTATTTTATTTTTTTATTTTAGGTTTAGTTTTTTTAGTTTAACATTTGTTTAGGTTTTATTTTTATTTATTTTTAAGTTTATTTTTTAGGTTTAGGTTTTTATTTTATTTTATTTTATTTTAGGTTTATTATATTTTTATTTTATGTTTAGTTTTTATTTTATTTAGGTTTTTATTCTTAGGTTATTTTAGTTTTAATTTAGATTATTTTTTTTATTTTATTTTATTTTTATTATATATTATATTTTTTAGGGTTAGGTTTAGGTTTTAGTTTAGTTCTTTATTTTAATTTATTTATTATATTTTATTTAGGTTTAGGTTATTTTATTTCTTTTATTATTAAGTTTTATTTAGTTTAGGTTTAGTTTTTTAGGGTTTTAGGGTTTAGGGTTTAGGGTTTAGGGCTTAGGGTTTTAGGGTTTAGGGTTTTAGGGTTTAGGGTTTAGGTTAGTATTTGGGTTTAGTTTAGTTTATGCATTAGAGTTTAGTTTGGTGGGTTTATAGTTTAGGTTATATAGTTTAGTTTAGTTTAGGTTTTAGGTTTAAGGTTTAGGGTTTTAGGTTTAGTTTATAGGGTTTAGGTTTTAGGTTTAGGTTTAGTTTTAGTTTAGGTTGGTTTAGAATTTAGTTTAGGGTTTAGGTTTATAGTTTATTATTTAGTTTAGGTTAGGTTAGTTTAGGGTTTAATTTTAGTTTAGTTTTAGGAGTTTAAGGTTTTAGGTTAGTTTAGTTTAGGGTTTCGGGTTAGGATTTAGGATTTAGAGTTTAGGGTTTATAGTTTTTCTTAAAATTAAGTAAATGTGTAGGTTTAGTTTTATTTAGTTTATTTTCTATTTATTTAAGTTTTTTTATTTTTTATTTTTATTTAGGTTTATTTTTTTTATTTAGTTTAGTTTCTTTATTTTAGGTTTATTTCATTTAGTTTAAGTTTTTTATTTTCGTTTATTTTTAAGGTTTAGGTTTAGGTATATGCTTATTTTTTTAGTTTAGTGTTATTTTTATTTTCTTTTTTAGGTTTAGATTTTAGTTTTTATTTTTAGGTTTAGGTTTAGGTTATCATTTTATTTTTTTAAGTTTAGGTTTTAGGTTTTTTTTTAAGTTTTATTTTTTAGTTTAGGTTTAGGTTTATTTTTAGTTTATTTTATTATATTTAGTTTAAGGATTTTGTTATTTTTGGTTTAGGTTTAGGTTTTATTTATTTTAGTTTACTTTATTTTAGTTTAGGTTTAGGTTTGTTTTATTTTGTTTATTTTAAGTTTGTTTTTTAGGTTTAAGGTTTATTTTTTATTTATTTTTATTTTAGGTTTATTTTTTAGGTTTAGGTTTTTATTTAGTATTTCTTTTATCTTTTTAGGTTTATTTTATTTTTATTTTATGTTTAGTTTTTATTTTATTTAGCATTCTTATTTTTAGGTTTATTTTATTTATTTCGTTTAGTTTAGGGTTTTATTTATTTTATTTTTGTTTACTATTTATTTTTTCCTTTTTTAATTTTTACTTTTTGGTTTAGGTTTTGGTTAGGTTTAGTTTAGTTTTATTTTATTTTACTTTTATTTTAGGTTTAATTTTTTTATTTTATTTTTTTTATTTATTTTATTTAATTTTTTTATTTTATTTTTTAGTTTAGTTTAAGTTTAGGTTTTAGGGTTTAGGGTTTAGGGTTTAGGTTTAGTTTAGGGTTTAGGGTTTAGGGTTTAAAGTTTTAGGGTTTAGGGTTTAGAGTTATAGTATAGGGTTTTAGGGTTTAGGGTTTAGGGTTTAGGGTTTAGGGTTTAGGGTTTAAGATTTAGGGTTTTAAGGTTTAGGGTTTAGGGTTCACGATTTAGGGTTTAGAGTTTAGGATTAGCATTTTTTTATATATATATTTTTATATTAAGTAAACTCATTGGTTTAAGTTTATTTAGTTTATTTTTATTTAGTTTTTACTTTTTTATTTTATTTAGGTTTTATTGTTATTTAGTTTAGTTTATTTATTTTAGGTTTATTTATCATAATTTATGTTTTTTATTTTAGTTTATTTTTTAGGTTTAGGTTTAGGTTTATTTTTTTAGTTTAGTTTTATTTCTATTTATTTTATTTTAGGTTTAGTTTTTATTTTTTTACTTTTTAGGTTTAGGTTTAGGTTTTTATTTTATTTTTTTAGGTTAAGGTTTTAGGTTTTTATTTTAGTTTTTTTTTTTAGTTTAGGTTTAGGTTAATTTTCAATTTGTTTTATTTTATTTACTATTTAGGTTTAGGTTTAGGTTTAATTTATTTTAGGTTTAGGTTTAGGTTTTATTTATTTTAGTTTAGGTTTAGCTTTATTTTATTTTTATTTTAGGTTTAGGTTTTCTTTTTAGTTTAAGGTTTAGGTTTTATTTTTAATTTATTTTTAGGTTTTAATTTTAAGTTAATTTTTTAGGTTTAGGTTTCTATTTAGTTTTTCTTTTCTTATATTTTGGGTTTATTTTATTTTTCTATTAGATTTAGTTTTTATTTTATTTAAGTTTTTATTTTTTTAGTTTAGTTTAGGTATTTATTTATTTACTTTTAGTTTACTTTTAAAATTTTATTTTATTCTTTTTTTTGGTTTAGGTTTAGGTTTGAGTTTTGGTTTTTATTTTATATTATTTTTTATTTTATTTTGGTTTAGGTTTTTTTATTTATTTTATTTTCAGGTTTTATTTAGTTTAGGTTTAAAAGATTTAGGGTTTATGGTTTAGGGTTTAGGGTTTGGGGTTTAGGGTTTAGGGTTTAGGGTCTAGCATTTAGGGTTTAGGATTTAAGTTTTAGGGTTTGTTTAGGGTTTAGGGTTTGGGGTTTGGGGTTTAGGGTTTAGGATTAGTTTTATGGTTTATGGTTTAGGGTTTAGGGTTTATGATTTTTATTTTTTGTTTTAAATGAAGTAAACCGATAGGTTTAGGTTTTTTAGTTTTTTTAGTTTATTTTTTATTTATTTTAGTTTATTTTTTTTATTTTGATTTAGGTTTATTTTTTTATTTTCATTTAGTTTAGTTTATTTCTTTTAGGTTTGTTTATTTATTTAGTTTTTTTTTTTTTTTTTTTTTTAGTTTAGTTTAGTTTAATTTTTATTTTATTTTTTGGTTTAGGTTTTTTTTTTTTATTTTTAGGTTTATGTTTATATTTTTATTTTATTATTTTAGGTTTAGGTTTTAGGTTTTTATTTTAGATTTATTTGTAGGTATTTTTTTTAGTTTTGGTTTAGGTTTATTTTTTATTTATTTTATTTTTATTTAGTTTAGGGTTTAGGTTTAGTTTATTTTAGGTTTAGGTTTAGGTTTTATTTATTTTAGTTTAGTTTACTTTAGTTTAGGTTTAGGTTTATTTTACTTTGTTTCTTTTAGGTTTAGATTTTTTTAGTTTATGTTTTATTTTTTATTTATTTTTAGGTTTTATTTTTAGGTTTATTTTTTAAGTTTAGGTTTTTATTTCATATTTGTTTTATTTAGGGTTTTGTGCCACCATCCTTCATGGTCTTTGATGGTAGTGGGAGCCCATGATAACACATTTCACACTGTAGAGCCGGTTGTTGCAACAGGTGGCGGCACACTCTCTTCCGCCTTTCATTAAGTCGTGTTGCATTTGATTGGTACATAAACTTCCAATGGTTGGTGAAGACTTTTGTTGAGTTGGATCACCTCTTCATCAAGAGTTTGCTAGAGCTCATGAGAGAGAGTGTGTGGCGACCTATAGAGAAACTCAACGAGTCCCTTGTTGATTACATTCTTAGGTGGCGCAGCTTGAGCATGAAATGTGAACCACATCTGTCTGAACAGCATGCCATTGAGATTCTTCTCAGGAATATCCATGGCCCGGTAGCCTTAATGCTTAAGGGTTTTACCATCAAAACATTTGAGAAATTAATTAACAAGGTGAATAGCCTACAAGAGGAAGCCAAATAGTTTCCCTTTCCCAACCAATCATCTAGGCCAAAGCCACAGAAGGTGTTTGAGAAGAAGCCAAGATAGTTGCGTCAGTGGACAGAGGGAAGTAGCCAACCAGAGTTCAGTATGAGAGACTATGAGCTCAACAACCTCCTTTGCCAACTCTTCTTCCACCACCTAAGCCATCATACTGGCCACTGCAGCCGCTACAATGACCATTTCCACCACCTCAGTAGCCTACTCAACAGTGATATTCATATCCATCGCCAAGTATCTACTTTCCACATACTATTGTTGATAGATTGAATAAGCTATATTCATTCAAGAGGGAGGTAGTAGGAAAATCTTTATGAATCTCTTAAAGAAACCAGACTATTAGTTACTAGAGCCTAAGAGGCTGGAGGAATTGGCCAATAGCGATGATCCTAGCTATTTCCCCTACCAGCGCATGTTAGGCCATGTCTTAGAGGATTGTATCACTTTTAAGGACTAGCTTGAGTACAGCTATAAATTAAGAGCCATAATTATCCATAAGGAATACTTATTAGAATAACCATCGGGTTCTATTAATCATTGGGGTCCTCATAAGACCAAAAAAGTTAGGATATTTTCCTATCCGGAACCTCTAAGAAGATCATTTCTAAGATCAAGAAGCTTTCCTTGCAGGTGCCAGAAGTAGCTCAAACCTCCAACACTAAAGAAGGTTTCTAGTTAAAAAGGAAAACTCGAGGAAGGGGATAGCCTAGCAGTAGTAGCAGCTCACCATACTTTCTTGAGATAGTCTAGTAATGCAACCACCGTCTGAGTCCAATACTCCCTCCACCATTATAGCTACCACCTCTTCTGCTAGCTCCTCTTCGGCAGCATTGTATTTATGGATAAGGGCACTAACTCTGTTACTCCACTTACTTTACTTGATTTATATCATGTACCTCCACCCAAAAAGAAATTGATGAAGAAAGTTGATTCTACTTATATATTATCTACATCTGATGATCTTGATTTTATTCCTATTGAAAGCTCTCTGAGTTTAAAAAAATAATAATAGCTCTAGTAGTTTTGATCCTTTAATTTATGAATCAAAGTCAGACTATCCTTCCCTGAATCAATTGGGTTCACCTCTTTAGATTGACTTGGAGTCAACTGGCTCTGAGGATCCCATAGGAGAAGCTATAGGTATGCTTGATGAGAAGGTATAACTTTCCACAAGCTCATCATTCCAAGAAGTCACTGAAGTCAATCTACACCTCAGAGTTCTTCCTCTAGCCCCTCAGGGATATGGGTAAGCAAGTCATTAGTAGTGGTGAGATAGCCCCTCCATAGCATGCTCTACCCATGGATAAGCTTGTGGAGGACCAAGTGAGAGTTGATTACAATGTCCTAGCTCACCTTAGAAAATTTTTAGCTAAGTTAAGCATATATGACGCCCTTGTCTTATTCAAAGAGATGAGGGAATCTCTAATCAAGGCCTTACTTGATCTAGAGATATTCTTAGCTCAGTTGACTACTACTAAAGAGGAGGCAAGCCACTCGAAGGACATCTTAGGAGTTACATTCAATGATGAAGATTTACTCCTAAGAACAACCAAGCACAACCGCTTCTTTACATTACGATGGATGCTAGCAGATATAAGCTATCTAGAGTTTTGGTTGACCCAGGTGTATCAGTCAACATTATGGTCAAAGAACCCTTGTCTACTTGAGGATTGACATCTCCAAACTCCAAAAGGAAAGGATGATGTTGAGAGGATTCAATAAACAAGGGCGAGAGTGTTTATTTTTTGTGGGGAGACCATGTAGATGGTAAGGAGGTTACTTTTGAGCATTGGTATGATGTACTATCTCAAAGATAGAGGCATCACAATGGACCTAATCATGCAATAAGGACTCCTAAGACATGATGGGTCTATGAATGTACCAAAGATTTTCCCCTAATTTATATGGATGAATCAAGCAGGATTTATGTTAAACTAGGTTCTTAACTATGGAGGCAAGCCCCCATAGTTAATTACATCTTAAAAAATGAAATTTCTTAAGAATAGTCTCAATTAAAGTAGGCAATTATCATCTCTAAAGGTTTCAAGGTTAGACTATGAAAGGATTGGTTGTATTTGGAAAGTCAATTGGGAAAGTTCAAGGAGAAGACTTAATTTTGGAATTTAAATGAAATAACTAGGAAATGCTCATGATACTAGGACATCTAGTGAGCATTCCAATCTATCTTATAGTTGGGCTTTATAATTTTGAAGTTGAGGAGATTTATATGTTTTGAGTTGAAATTTAATTAGATTACTAGGGCTTATAATCCACCAACACAAGGTTGTGGTAATGCCTAAGAGGTGAGGATTAATGCTTGTTGCTCGAAGAAAATAGCTACCTCAGATCTTAAATCAAGGGAGCTATAGTACGACCTAAAGCACAACTTAAATCTAAGCGATAGGTGGACATAAAGGTTTACCTCCACAAGAGAGATTAAATTGTTCGACTTCTAAACTTATAACCACCTAGAGTGGCCGCCAACTAACTCCTACAATTTTAAAACCATGTAGTCTGGTCTTATGAATTGTAAGATAGCTAGGGTAGTTATTTAATTAGAAAGAGACAAAATTCCTAAACTCACTCCCTAAGAGACTTGAGCATGAGTGGTATGAGCATATGACCTAATATATAGATGCAAAATATTTTCATATTTTATTTCATTTTAGACACATCATTTTGACAGAGGCTTTAGGATTTCTTATGCCAAAATGCATGATGAAATAGGTTATAGGTCAAATCAACTAGAAGAAGGTGTTCTCCACCACAAGGGATGCCCTCACAGGTCAATCATTCCTTTATCATGCAATGATGGAGATCCTTCATGTTCAAGAGAAAAAGAATATATGCATGATATGAAACATACAATCATACAACTAAAGGGTCGCTAAATCTTTTAATTATCTTATTTATATCTTAGGATTTATGATGAGGTTATGAGTTATTTAAAATTTATTTTATTAGTGATTAGTTGGGTAGAAAAGTTATTTGTATAATAAGAGCCTAATTGTATCCAAGCCACATTAAAGCATCAATCATTTAAGAAACTATGAAAAGCATGTCTAATGTACAATGTAGACATAACATCAAACAATTATATAAACTATCATAAAAGTATAAAAGGCGGTCGTCGGTCTTATCATACAACACAAAGAGAGAAAAGATGGTGAGCTCTACCCTTATACAAATTTAAATATGAAAGAATAATTATAATTGTATTAAATACTATAGCAGTATTCTTTCATCATATCTCCATTTCTGATTTGGTTCTTTCTTTGATTTGGATGGTGCTTTCTTCAAATGCATTACCGGGTACCCCAAGACAAAGCCTTCTGGCCACTGCTCATCCTAATCCCCATAGTATTAATCCTAATTCCTATTGTAAAAATTACATTTATGTGGGAAAAGTAAATCTAACTACACTTGCAAAATAGAGGTTAACTAAATATACATATAATCCCAAGTTGTATTTATAATTTGGACTTAGCACCCTACACATGGGTAACTAAGCCCACACTCTAACTTGGATTATGCTTAAGGATTTGCAACTTGTAAAAGAGCATTCACATTTATTTTCAAGCATCCCTTAAGCATAATCCCCCATAAAAAATATTATTAGGTTAATATTGGCCTATCATCCAGTCTACCAAGCATACACCCTAACATCCAATATAAAATAATACATCACAAAACAAAGCATAAATCACATCATACACCATCCTAACTTTGAGATAGATTTGGTGACTTAATTCTAATATGTGTATTAAGGCTTGTGTGGTAAGTCTTATTAGACATTAGTGTTGTATTTTCTAAGTGTAGAAGGATTCAATTTAACATGAAAGGTTGATTTCATTTGAAGTAGTTTAATTGATTTGAGAAGTTTAATTTGTGTTTTCTTTTATTTCATTTGATTACACTTAGCAACTAGTGTTATAAAGAGAGGAAAATAGCATTACTCTCTTTCATCCCTACCTTAAGGCACTTTCTAAAGTATATTAATTTGATTTAGTTCTCTTCAGTGAGTGATTTATAAAATGATTTAATTAATCCTAAGTTTAGGTTCACTTTAAGTAATCCAATTCAAAATGAGAGGCTTCTTAAGATTAATTTAATTGAATTACTACCACATGACATATATTAAATCAATCCTTTCCATCACATGTAACATGCATATGATTTAATCTTAAGTGTATCTATACATGCAACATATTTTAGCACACTTAAATGATGAATGTATGTATAAGTTTAGAATTTATATTTTATTTGATTGAATTATTTAAACATACTAATTTTGAACTTTATCCAAATTCTAAAACAAAAAGGTCATAAGATTGAAATTTATATAGGCATGTGACGTTGTTAAACCAGGGAAGTTAGGTAATCAAATGAACACCTTGGAGCTATCTAAAGCCTTGTATTCTTGAGATGTCTAGACTATATACCCTTTTGCATTCAAACATATGTAAATTCATATACATTAACATAGGAAGTAAGCTCCAAATCATATGGATAATTAATTCAACCACTTAGTCAATTATGAATGCATGCAATTTTAATGTCAAATGGGATTTTCATTCACTAATCACATATACATATACATGTACAAAGATATAGCCATGTATGTGTCATTGTTAAACCAGAGAAGTGAGGTAATCAAATGACCTCCTTGGGGCTAACTAAAATCTCATATTCCGGGATGTCTAGACTATATACTTGCTTTTCTTGGACACACATGGATGTATACATAAATGAGGGAAAGAAAACCATGCAAAGATTGTATATATTTTTTGATTGAATCATTTATATATATGAATTAAAGCTATATCCAAATTCTAATGTTGAAATACATAAGAATGAAATCAAATGGGTACATTCCATTATTAAACTAGGGAAGTTACGTAATCCAATGACCTCCTTGGGGCTAGCTAAAGGCTCGTGTTCCCGGGATGTCTAGACTATATACCCATTACCATTCAATCTCATATAAATCAACACATTAATAGAGGAAAGAGAACTCAGCATTCATACACATAAGATATAAGCACATGCATTTCTTATGTATTTATAACTAGCATCATTACACATATTATTACTCATTTATAAACTTTTAGAAAAATATGTTTGGATTTAATAGTGATAATAGTCAATCATATATTAAAGTAAATCAACACGTGCAAGCTTACATAAAGGAAATCCATATTATTTTACTTGATTTTGAAGATGGATGCATGAATTCAAATGACATACCAAATTTAACATGATTGGAAATAGGACAATCAAATATAAGCATGTGATTCATTCAACCGAACTAGTTCTTAAGGACAATCAAATCAAATAAGATTATTTAAAGTAAACCAAAGCTTGTTTATTGATTTGATTTAAAGAGGAGAAGATAAATCATCATTTGCTATTTTAAATCCATTCCCACATTAGTGATTTGATTTAATTTAAGGAAATGTAATTAAGTTGATTTTATTGGTTAATTAAGTTAAACCCTTAATTAGATGAATTAATTACCCTTACCTATGTCACCTTAAAGTAATAAACTAAATAATTATGAGCCAACATGATATGCATGGAAAATAAACATGCAATGATCCTAGGAAATAAAAAGGCCTAATGCAATTGGCTCATGATTAATAGTTAATTTGATTAAGAGACTTAATTAATTACTCTTCTGGTTTTCCCACACATGTGGACTAACCTTAATTTTATTAAACTCCTTTAGGTTATTAAAAACCTAAATATCTACCCCATTATTTAATTAATTAAGGTCTATTATGATTATGATTTCGATTAGATTAAATGATTTAATTAATTAGTTAAATCTTAATTAATTTCATTTTAAAGAAGGGTGAAATGAACTTAGGGAAAGGGGTCCTAACCCTATTCCTTAGTCCACTTACTATTGAACAATGATTAATAAACTTAATTAACCAATTTGTTATTATTCATGGGTAATTAATCATTAATTAACACAAAGAGTAGTTAAGTTTTATAATCAATTTTTTTAATTAAGTGATTAATAAATCCCAAGAAATTCATGGGAGGCAGAGGTCATCCCATTAAATTAACCCACAAAATTTGGGATTAATTAGTCAAGTAATTAAAGAGTAAGTAAGCTAATAAATTTTATAATTAAACATTAATTACTATTTGAAATTAGTTAATATCATTTTTAATTAATTCTCATCTAAAATACCTTTAAAATCAGTGTTTATTTGCATTTTTTGGATTTCTCTATGATTTCTTTTATGATTTTTAGAAGTTTCAGCCATTAAAAAGATTAATTAAGCCTAATTAAAGCCTAATCCTATTGGTTCACATGGTGCGATGCGGCTTTTCACATGGTACGATCTACTTAAAACTTATTCACTCCGGTGCCTATGTGGCGATAGCAGATGCACACAACTTAATAAGATTAAATCACATGAGTGCCTAGTGGATCTAATTATGATAGTTCATTTCAATCATGTAGAATGGATGGTGCGTGATCTAACATCATGCGAGTGAGGGAGAATGGAGTTTGTATGCCATCATTCACTTGATCCGAAGCTTACCCAAGCTTCGATCAACTCAAAAGGATCCACACCTTTATGACATCGATCAAAGGGGATCCAACGATCAAGATCACATGAGAAACAAGTTTTCTTCAAAAAGCTCCAACCCATTTTTCTTTAAGGATTAATTTTAGAAGCATACTTCACCAAAGCTCAAGATCGATAGCTCGAATGATTGAGGAAGCCTCATCTAGTGGAGATGAAGCCCTGTTGACCAGCAGTTGGATCAATTCCTTGATGTTCACTCAGAAGGCCATGAACCAATGATTTGGAGCTTGGCCTTGATCAAAGTCCAACCTCCGGTGCTCGAGAAACTTGGGAGATGATTCATTCTTGCTCAATGAGGCCTAACGAAGGTAGATGCAAAGTTATTTTGAGTTTCATGGAGAAATGGAGAAGTTAGGTCAGAAATGGGAGTGTCCTATTTCAGGATGAACGAGAAGGGCTTTTTTTATTGATGAATGAGCTTCAGAGCTTGGGGAATGGCTCTAACGGCTCATCTTGGGTAGCTAGGTCTATGAGGAATGATGTTTGCTTGTGTTTGAGTGGAAACAAGGGGGTGTATACCCCTTCATCTTGATCATAATTGGATTGTTTTCTTGTGGCCGTCACCATCTCGGAGTAGTGGGTGGTAGGGAGAAGGTGAGTTGGCTCAGCTTAGTTGGTTGAAGGTGTGGAGGTGGCTGCCAAAGAGGAATCATGGGTGTCCAATGGGTTTCAAATGCTTCAATGGGAGGGGAGGTGGTGATTTCACCTCCCATGGGTCATGTAACCCAACAACCCCTTGGGTTAGGTTGGGTAGTGTAGTTAGGGGACCATTGTAGAGTACCAAGTGGCCAAGGAATGGAAATGACCACATGGTTGGTTTGTCTCATCCTTGCCCCAAGGGTAGAATATTCATTTGGCATTGGATTTGATCTAGATTTGAAAAGAGCCAAAAGTGGGTTAGCCCAAACTTTAAGTCAATTGGAGTTGATTTGGTTAGGTTTGGCTCAATTTGACTCATTTTAAATTGGGTTAGGTTGGGTCAAGTTGACCAATTGCTCAAATTGGGTCAAAGGGTTGTGTCAAGTTCAAATGATCATTTGAGATGTTTTGATTCAATTTGGTTTGGTTTAGTTTGGCTTAGATTTGATTTTGGCTCATTTGAATTCATTTGGGTCAAATGGGTTAAGTTTGAAAATTGGCCAAAGCTTGGGTTGGGTGTTGGTTTGGGTTTAGTTGACCAATTGAAGATGATTGTAGGCTTTGGTTTCAATTAATTTGGATTTGGTTTTGATTTAGGCCAACTTGAAACTTTAGGTCAATTTGGGATAAGTAGGTCAATTGGGTTCAATTGGGTCCAATCATGGTTTTGGTCAAGTTCAACAATCAATTTGGAATGAACTTGAGCCATTAGTTGCAATCAATTTGGCTTATATTTTGATTTCACCCCATTTGGTCTTTTAGGTCAATTTGGGTCTACTTGGGTCAAGGGGGCCAATTGGGTTTAGTTTGACTCAATTGAAGGTCAAGTCATATTCAAATATTGATTTTGATTTGGTATGAATCATTGGTTTCAAGGGATTTAGCTTATTCAATTTGGCTAGTTTGGGTTCATATGGGTTAAAGGGTTGACTTGGTCAAATGACCAAGTTTACTTGGTTTGACCATATTTGTGACAATTGTTCAACCTAGGGTGATAAACAATCATGATGGGAGGTTTTGATGGGCTTGGTTCAATAAAACTTGGGTAGGATTAGAACTTGGCTCAAATAGGTCAAATTGGCCACTTTGGGTCAAGTGGGCCAATTGGGTTTAGTTGGCTTGATTTTGGGTTGAGTTTGATTTAGTTGAGTTTATATATGGATTTTGATTGATATATAAATTCAATTGCAATTAACTTGGTTCAAATGGGTTTTGGTTCATTTGAACATTTCAAGTCAAAAGGTTAAGTTGGGTTTGACTTGGGTTGATTTTGGTTTGGCTTGATGATTGTAGATTTCATTTATATTTGTGAATATGATTGAATGTATTATTGATTCATGAGAAAATTAATTGAATTTGGGTTTTAGAATGAAGGAATTTGGCTAAGTCCATGGACTTGGGTCATGTGACTTAGGTTTGGATTTTGATTTGGTTTGATTTAGTTTTGATGATTTAAATGTATATTTCATTTAAATTTCTGAAGATGATTGAAAATATGATTTATTTGTGAGAAAATAAATTGAGTTTCACTTGATTTAGATTAATATTTGGCTAAGTCCGTGGGATAGGTCATATGGCTTAGGAAGGGTTTTGATTTAATTTGATTTAGTTTGATTTAGTTTTATCATTTGAATGTAGATTTCATTTTTTTATATAGGAAGATGATTGAAGATATAAATTGATAATAAAAAAATCAATTCATTTTGGATTGATTTGGATTAAGATTTGGTGAAGTCCATGGGATAAATCATATGGCTTAGAAAGGGTTTCAAGTTTGGATTTGATCATGGGCTTCAATCATTTGGTTTTGGAATTTGGGTTTGGATTTGGATTTGAATTTGATATTTGAATTGAACTTGAGGTTTGGTTTGAGAAGGTGAACATGGATTGGATTTGGGTTGTAGGGTAGGTGTATTATTATAATCCCTAAGGCATAACCTAACCCTATGGTTAACCCTTCTAAGTCTTTAGGCTTAGGTTAAGTGATTACCTAATTGTTAGAAGTGTCTTATGACTAGGGAAGTATTAGTGTCTAGAAGAATTATAATTCTAAGATGGGAAGATTGAATCCGCACTCCAAAGGAAATCGGCCTTAGGCTCCATTGTTGCCTTTGGAGATAGATGATTGGAAGATCGAAGCCAAGTTTCACATTATAGACTCGAATACATTTTTTAATGCTTTGCTTGGGAGACCATGGATGAATGAAAATAACATAGTTCCATCCTCTATACATTAGTGTATGAAATTTGTGAGAGGTAGGATAGTCTACTATGTCAAAGGAGATCTCAAGCCATTTACAATTCACAAGGTCGGCATATATGAGGATGCGGTTTACTAGCTCTCTCAAAATCAACAAGTCTACTCTCATGAACCTTGCTAAAGTTTAAAAATAAAAAAAAGAGAAAAAAATGAAAGAGGAAAAGAAAAAGAAAAGAAAAGAGAAATTGAAAAATAAAATAGAAGGAAGTAGAAATAGACTTGGAGGAGGAAGCGGAGCATGACATTAGATTCTACCCACAGTTTGTTACTCCATTCAAACATATGCGTAGGATGACCCTCCACTAGGCGGAGGAAGAGGCCGGTTTAGGAGGTCCCTGGTGGAAAACCTCTTTATTGGCCACCCAATAGAAGATATGTCCCGGCTACCAAGAGTACACCTAGTATCCATATAGACTTTGAATCTAGTTCATAGGATGAGTCTTATATGGTTAGTACACCAACCAACTCTTCTCGGCAGTAGATTCCCTTGGAGGTGACACTTGAGCCGATAATGATGAAGACCAGTCAAAGCAAAGCATAAGTGTATCCAAGTCTATATGTGAAATAGTTATGCATCAATTGAGAACCTTAGCTCTAACCTCACCTTCCTCTCAAAAGAGGTTTGGTAGTTAAGGAAGCCCCTAAGTCATCCACAGGTGTAAAGACCCAGAGGTTCTTTTGGGGAGCATCATCCTCAACTAAAGAAGTTGATGTAGAACTTGAGGATGATTCATATAAAGATTTAATAGAATTACCTTTGGATTGGTACTTGCCTTGTGTTCATAATTTAGCAAAGAAAGGGTTAATCCCATATATTTGGTCAAACAGTGACTACTTGAAAGAATATGGAAGAATATAATGCAAAAGCTATCAATCAAGATCGAGACTAGGATTTGGTGTAGTAGATCCGATCCGATGATGACGATTACTTCTTAGTCATCACCAATCATTTGGAATCTGATAGGTTCTTTTCAAATCACATTAACTCACATGAGTAGTTCTGCTTAGAAACTTTAGATGATATAGATAATTTTGAAGTCAAAGATGCACTACTAGAGTTCGAATAAGAGATCAAGTCAACCATCGATGAGCTCAAGGAAATCAACTTAGGAACTGAAGAAGATCCACGCTCGACATACATCAGTTCTTTGTTGAATGAAATTGAAACCAATGACTTAGTTAGGCTATTGACTGAGTTTAAGGACTGTTGTGCATGGAGTTATGAAGAGATGTTTGGATTGGCTCCTGACATAGCGGTCAATAATCTAGCAATAGAGCCTACTACTAACCTTATCAAGCAAGCTCCTAGACATATACGATTAAACATAAAATAATAGGTCAATTATAAAGTCAAGAAATGATTGATGCTAACTTCATTCAAGAAGAAAAATACCCTACCTAGTTAGCTAGCATCATCACAGTTAAGAAAAAGAATGGCCAAATTCACATATGCTTCGATTTTAGGGATTTAACTAAGGCATGTCCAAAAGACAAATTTCCACTACCAATCCTAGAGTTAATGGTGGACATTGCCTAATCTCATGCAATATTTTCTTTCATGGATGGCTCACCTAGATATAACTAAATAAAGATAGCCCCTGAAGATGAAAGAAACACTACTTTTAGAACCCCCGATTAGAATCTATTACTACAAGCTCAAGCCTTTCAGCCTTAAAAATATTGGTGCTATATACCAGTGGGCTATGACTCAATTCTTTGACAAACTCATTCATCATCAAGCTGAGTGCTATGTCGATGATCTCATGGTCAAAAGTGGAGAAAGGAAGACCATCTCTTTGACTTGAGAGTAGTTTTTGTATAATTAAGACAATTTAACCTCAAAATGAACCCCCTGAAGTGTGCATTTAGAGTAGCTTCAGGGAAATTCCTTGGGTTTGTTATCTGACACCAGGGAATCAAAATCGATCTATAGAAGGTCAAGGCATTATTAGAATTTCCACCCCCTAAAAGTTTAACTCAACTCAGATCATTCCAAGTGTGGTTGGAGTATCTAAGATGCTTTATATCCAACCTATCGGGTAAATGTCAACCATTCTCTGCACTTGTTAAAAAGGATGCAAAGTTCAAGAGGGATGATAAGTGTGAGCTTGCCTTCGAAGACATCAAGTATTACCTGATGATGTTGCCTATTCAAGCAGCCTATCCCGGTAATCCATACTTTATACTTTTCGTTAGATGACTCCCTTGCTTGGCCCAAGACAATGATGAAGGTAAGAAAAATGCACACTACTATCTCAGCCATCATCAAATACACAGTGTGGTCCTACACACACCACCCAACATTCTACATCCTACATTGGCATCATGGCCATTCGAGTGTTGAGCTACCGATATAATGGGTCTGATTGATCCTCCTTCTTCCAAGCATTGGTTCATCTTACTGCGCTACCTTTTCCAAATGGGTAAAGTCAATTCTGAGAGTGGTCATACTCGATGTGCACCAGTGTTTTAGGAACCATATCATATATAGGTTCAGAGTGCCTCGATGAATTATATTTGATAATGATACTGCATTCAAGAGCACTAAGATTAATAACTTTGCCTAGAGAAACAACATAGATTGGAGATATTCTTCCATCAACTACCTGAGGGCAAACAGCTTAGCAAAAGCCTTCAACAAAAATCTTATCCAAATATTGAAGAAGGCACTCAACAACAATAAGTGATATTGCATGAGCTGTTAGTTGAATCCATGTAGGCCTACCGCACTACATATAGAACTCCAACTCATCCTACTCCTTTCTCCTTAGTGTATGGGTCTGAAGTCATTCTACCATTAGAAGTCCAACTCCCATCACTAAGGATAGCTATGGGTAGCAAGATCATAATAAAGTAGAATGCCAAGTTACGGTTAGAAGAGCTTGAAGGTTTGGAGGAGAGATGCCTGCGGGCATGCCAAAACCCTGAGTTGTACAAAGCTAAAATGATTCAAGATCATAATAAGTTGGTCCATCCTAGAGCTTTTCAAGTAGGAGAGTTTATTTTAGTTCTAAGGAGACCGATTATTGCGTAAGATGGGAGGCAAGTTTGAACCCACTTGGAAGGCCCTTTTTCCATAGAGAAGGCTTACCAAGGAGGATCTTATCATCTTATTAATCATAAGGGAGAGCACCCAATGCTTCCAATTAATAGACTCTACTTAAAGAAATATTGTAAATCATGTTTGAAAATAATTATCACTAGTTAAATTTCATTTCAAATTCAATCTCTTACATGTTGAAAGTATTTTTTTTTGTGAATCCGTCACGATGTGTTTAGGGTAGGTGTAAGGAACCCAAGCAATGTCCTATCCTTTATCGACACAACACAAACACAAAAATAGAAAATAAACATATATATCTTTTGTCTCAATTTACTCTGAGTTGAGATAATGCCCCCATCGGCACTCACTCAGGTTTCTGCTAATGCTACCACTAGTGTGTCACCCTAGTGGTCTTCCTTTGGAGGATGTGAGTCCTATGCTTTCCTTCCTTACTTGGCCACTGCACAATAATGAGTGCCTTGTTAGTTTGGTAGCCTTACTGTGTGGCTGGTAAGCTACCTCATGTTGGCTTCATTTAAGAAAATGTGAGTCTACTACACTTTCTTCTTGGATTAGCCTTCGTGCACTGACTGGGTCAAGTATATTTAAGGTTTAGGATAAATCTCCTAGTGGCTCCTTCCTTCTTGACTGCTTCAAATCTTGGTCTAGCCCTTCCTCGGGGCACCCCATTTAGTAGTCGCTCTAGGTCAAATAACATATATCCCACCGACGATAGACTATCCTGATGATCAGTTCTTCTTGGAAAGTTGTAAGCCTATACACTTTCTTCCTAGATTGATTGTTGGACACTGATGAGCACTGTAGGTTGGTCGGTTCTCACTATGCTGATGGATACACAACTCATGCTAACTGATACACCTTATGTTGGTTGGTTATCGCACCTTAGGATACACCACTCATGATAGATGTAAGTCTGCTACACTTTCTCCTTGAGTTGGCCACCATACAAATATAAGCTTTCTTTTTTAGGGCTTAGGATAATGCCCTAATAACACCTCCCTTATGGGCACTATATGGAGCACATCCTTTAGGACCCCATTTAGACACTACCCAGGGTTACAATTAGATTGGACAACTCTTTCAAGTAACAGTCTGGTGAGAATCTATCTTGTGGATGTGCGATTCTCTTTGGTTCAATAAATCAAAGAGGTCAAGTTTGACATAACCTTCTCAATGTGGTCCCTTGCACCAACAAGGTCCACACAAACATATAACCAAAATTTATATTCACTTATGGATTAGGAGGACACCCCAAGTGGTACCTTTTCCCAAACAGGCATCCTATCTTTAGGACAGTGTGAACAAAATTCCCTATAAGAATTTCCTTACTATGCTTAAGTTGATATAGGTCCCTAGCGGCATTCACTCAGTAGTCTCCCCTAAGTCAGGTTCAATTTGTTGTGCTACTAATAGGTCACCCTAGCAGTTTTTCCCTACTTTAGAAGATGTAAGTCTGTTATGCCTTCTTCCTAGCATAACTGTTGCACATCAAAAAATAACTCTTTAGGTTGTCTAGGTCTACCCCATGGCCAGTAGACTATTCATTTGGATTTATAATCTCAGATAGGACAAGTCTATATAGCCCCTTCTCAGTGGGTCCATCGCACACCGACATGGTCCATACATTAACTTAGAGTAAATTAAACCCAATATGATTTCCCCCTATGGAGTTAAATCACACCCTTCTCCTAGTGGAACCCCAAATCATATATAAACAACTTAAGCAAAAAAATCAAATTCAAAACAAACCTCTCCAGTGGAGCCAAATTAAACCAACTCCTCCAATAGAGTCTAAATCAAGGAACAAACCCAAACAGCAAAACCTTATTCTCTACATCCCCAAAAAAAATCTATGAATCAAACTCAAATCCCAATCCCAATGGATAGCAACATGCTTCCCTAGTGGAAGGTTCATATAGATCCCAAGCTCAAGCCCATATCTCTAGCAGATATGCCTCCACATCAATTAAAACAAAACAAATTAAAGTACATTCGATCTTAATCCCTAGTAGATTATAGATTATTATCCCCAATGGATCTTTTTTCTACAAATCATATAATCAAATCAAATTCAAACCTTATCCCCAACAGATTTTCTTCTTCAATGCCCTCGACATTGACCCTTCAAATGTCATGTACAATGCATGTGTGATCCCCTACGGATCTCCCTCCATGTCCTTAACATGGAATTCTCATCAAATCTTATTTATTCTCTTATGCACACCTTTAATACTTCAACCAAAAGCCTAATAATATATTCATTCAAATTACATCATCTTAACATTCTAATCAACATTTTATGATTTGTGATGGTGCAAACTCAAACTAACTATACAATAACATGCTAAACATATTATAGTGTGAATTAACACACTGTATTATATTATAATATTTGATGTTATATTATAATTTGCTATAATATAATATATTGTCTAACATTACACCTCATTAGACTCACTTAAAAGGAACAAATAATAAAATTTTCTCAAAATATGAATAATGTTCATTTTGGATGTAAAATTGTTAATTTTTTTTATTAGAAATGGTACAAAATAGCATAATTTTGGTGTTGCTTCTTGTGTGTGTGAATTTGGCCAAATTCTTACATCTCAACCTTCAAATTAAAAATTTTGTGAGTTTTGACCCAATGTATTAAATGAAAGTAAAACATACTAAAATGTACAATAACATTTAGCAACACTCTACCAGATTCATATATATGTGAAGTTATATTATTATGTAAATTATATTTTAATATGCTTTCATATAATATATTATCTTACATTACACCTTAAAATGAATCACTTTAAGCAAAAAATTATAAAATTTGGTTGAAAATGAACATTTATTTTGGATGCAATTATTCCATTATTTTGATTAAGTGACACACTGTTGCACACCCCAAATGATGTTCCCTAAAGCTTACCATAAATTTGGCCAAATCCCACCATCTTAGCTAATAAATCAATATTTTTATGAACTATTCCAGTACAAAATCTACTACATCATACTATAACAATCTAAAATATGCTAAACAACAAGTAGAAATACATGATAGTATGCTATAATGCATGATGCTACACTATGTTATGGCATCCTATATTATAATACACTATAAAATATTATATTATATTATATTGCATATCACATCATAAGGGATTGTTTAAGATAGAAAATCATAAAGGTAGTCTAAATAATTAAAAAAAACTATATATTATAGTCATATCACTAACATATTTTAAATTGAAATAATATATTATGATGCCATGCTCTACCTATTATGAATTTGGCCAAATTCCAACATTTTAAAGTCTAAATCAACATTTTTATAAATAATGCTAGTGTAGGCTTGACTACATGATTGTAAAATACTAAGAGAATTTAAAATGTGTTGAATAATATATTATTATATATGATGCTATAGTATGCTACAACATTTAATATTTATTTTGAACATAAAATCTTACTTTTTATACTACAATTGGCATAGCACACCTTTGGTACTAGAACATAATTCCCACTTCAAATTTAACAAATTTCATCATATGATTTATTAAATTAATATTTTTATGATTTCTATTAATATAGACTATAGGGCATAATACCATAATATACTAAAACATTTTAAAACATCTTATAATTCAAAAAACACATCACTATATATGATGCTACATTATACTATAACATATGATATTATAATATGATTTTGGGTTAGGCTTTAGGGTATTCAAATCTTTAATAGTCAAGGGAAAGTCTCTCAAATACATTCTCTTTAGCTACAATAACTATGTTAGGATTAGGTCATTCTTTAGATCTACTCCTAATGACATCTTTATACAAGGTTCAGGGTTTAAGGTTTAGGGTTAAGGTTTAGGGTTAGTTTAGGGTTTAGGGTTTAGGTTAGTTTATGGTTTATGGTTTAGGGTTTATGGTTGTAGCTTTTAGGGTTCACAATTTTAGGGTTTAGGGTTTAGGGTTTAAGTGTTTAGGATTTAGGATTTAGGGTTTAGGGTTCAGGGTTTAGGGTTTAGGATTTTTAAGGATTAGGATTTAGAGTTTAGGGTTTAGTTTTTAGATTTAGGGCATAAGTTTTAGTTTAAGGTTTTTTTTAATTGAGAACAAATTTAGGTTCAAGGGTTGGGTTTAGGTTTTTGGTTTTTTTTTTAACAAAGAACAAATTCATAATCAACATTTCATCTTTTCAATTTCATCAACCAAGTAACACACCAAGTTTTCTAAGATACAAGCGATGACATAGATAAAAAATAAGCACGTATAGAGCAAATCAAAAACCCTAGTTAATTAAAACCATCTTTAATGTAAAGATACAATTCCATAAGCAGCAGATCGGATCGACTGTTCTTCAGTTTCTCTAGTTCCCAACAGAACCACCATGGCTTCTTGAGTAGCATGATCCACCATCATATCCCAGATCTTTTGCTCTGCCACCATGACTGTAACCTCCATTGCTCCTTCAGCCTCCATAACCACCACTACTCTGATGACAACCTCCATATCTACCAGCACATCCAGATCCCTAACCACCACTATGATAACAACCACCTCTACCTTCACCTCTACCGCCAGATTTAAACTGAGCATGGTTGATGGTGATGTTTCTACTATCAAGGTTCTACAAATTTTTAGGGTTTAGGTTTATTAGGTTTTAGGGCTTAGGTTTATTTTTTCATCTATTTAGTTACTTTAGGTTTTGGTTTAGGGTTGTGGGGTTTAGGGTTTGGGGTTTTAGGGTTTAGGATTTTAGGGTTTAGGGATTAGGGTTGGAGTTTAAAGTTTATGGTTTAGTGTTTAGGCTTTAGGGTTTAGGGTTTTGAGGGTTTAGGTTTTAGGTTTTGGGTTTATGGTTATTTTAGGATTTAAGATTTTTAGGGTTTAGGTTTAAGTTTAGTTTGGTAGGTGGCCTGAGTTTAGGTTAGTTTTGGCAGGTTTAGTTAAGGGGTTTAGGGTTAGGTTTAAGGTTTAGGTTTAGGATTTAGGGTTTGTGGTTTAGGTATGATTAGTTTAGTTTATTTGTTTGGTTTTAAGGTTTAGGTTTAGGTTAAGGGTTTAGGTATGTTTAGGTTTAGTTTTAGGGTAGGTTTTAGATTTATGTTTTAGTTTAGGTTTAGGGTTTAGAGTTTTATATTAGTGATTTAGTTTATTTAGTATGATTGGATTTTGTTAGGTTAGTTTTTATGGTTTAGGGTTTAGGATTAATGGTTTGAGTTTTAGGGTTGTTGGTAGAAAAATTTCTATAGGGTCGCTTTTCAAATTTATGGTGAGAAAAGAAAGATAAGACTATAAAAATTCATCTTTTTAGGATGCCACATAGATCTACAAATGTGCTTACTCAGGTGATTAAGTACGTCATCAAGGAATATCATACTACCTTGAAAGATAGAAGTCATTACCTTTTAATGGACCTAATTACCTCAATAAGGCGAGACAAACCAACAATAACTTTACGCTTGGGGTAACTCTTCCCATGATTTTTAATACATGTAGGCGAGTCATTATGCTTATGAAAGATAGCTAGGATGTTATTTATTTAGAAAGATACTAAGTCCTTAAACTAACTCCCTAAAGAGACTAGATCATGTAGAGACATGCTTCAAATGACCTAAATTTAATGCAATTCAAATTTCATTTTTTTTATTTATTTTTGGACAATTATTTTGACTCAGGCTAATTGGATTCATATGCCTAATGCATGAGAAATAAGGTTATTGGCCAAAATCAGTGAGAAGGGAGGAGGTGAGTTTCCACCATGGCTCTCAAAGGTCAAGCCAAGTTTCTCTGGCAAAGGTGGAAGCTCTCCAATCAAAAGTGAAATAAGATGTTATTGTGCATGATATTACAAAACAAATGCTCATCCAGCTAAGAGGTTGCTAATTCATTTATCTTGATGTTAAACCTAAGCTTTAAGTGAGGTTATGAGTTCTTTATTTTTAATTTGAATTTTTAAGTAGGGTAAAAGATTTATTTTTCCCTAAAGAGCCTAATCCACATCCAGGCCATACATAAAGCAAGGAAGAAACTTAAAAAAGCATGCCAATTAATGCAAAAGCTAAACAAATCAACAATCGATTTATTAAGCTAATCGTAAAAAGAATAAAGGCCGTTGTGGTCGGAATCCACCACACAAACCTGAAAATATCAAATTGGGTAGCCAAGCTTTACCCTCATGCAACCTAGATTACAAATAAATTAAATTAAAATTATGCAAAGGAATTCATTATTATGGGGGTCTTCAAGCTTCATTATTCTTTCTTCTTTTCGACTTTCTTCTTTGGTTCCTTCTTTTGGATGGTTGGAAGGTAGATGCTCCAAGTCTTCACATGGTGCATAAGATAGGATCTTATGACCAATGTTCATCCTAATCCCCATAACAATCATTCCAAAATCCTAATTGCACAAATTTACATGAAAAAGAAAAGAATAGAAATCTAACTAACACCTACAAAATAAAGGTTAGCTAAAACAAACCACAAAAATCCCAAGCATGTATATTGGACTTATTGCCCCACAAATGGGTGACTAAGTCCACCTGGCCTATTGGATTATGCTTAGGGGTTTAAAACTCCTACAAGAAAAATACTTTATATTTTTATTTAGGATAGCCCCCTTAAGCACAATCCCCTACAGAAAAAAATAGTTAGACTAAGAGCATCCTACCATTCATTCTATGAACATACACCCTAACATCTAGTCTAAAACATATATCACAAAATAAAATAAACATCAAACCATGCACCGACCTAACCTGAAGCTAGAAATGGTGACTTAAGCTAATGTTTATGCTTTGAAGGCTTATGTGGTATGCTTAGCTATGGCTTTAGGTTAAAATTTCATAAGTATGAAAACATGTTCAACATAGAGGAGGGTTTTAGTTAAGTTGTTTAATTATTTTGGGTTGATTTTATTTCATGTTTTGATTAGGTTCATGTGAATCTTACAATTAATTACTAAGTTATGAAGAGATGGAAAGAGAAGAGAACTTCTCTTTCCTTCCCTAACCTAAGTAATTTCTAAAGTAGATTCACATTTTGGTTTTGTTTAAGAGAATGTTATGATTTAATCTTTTAATTAATCCTAAGTTTAGATGAACTCTAAAAAAACCTATTCAAAAAGAAAGGCATTTTAAGATTACAAAAAATGAATCAAAATTCACATAACATACATTACTTCATTTCTTTCCCAACATATATAACATGCATAAGGATGGATCCTAAGCTTATCTATACATATAAATGAGAATATTTAACACACTTGATGAGGCATGCTAAGTAATTCATTTAAAGAAATTTTGAAGTTGAATATGCATGATTTTTAAGATTACAAAAAATGAATCAAAATTCACATAACATACATTACTTCATTTCTTTCCCAACATATATAACATGCATATGGATGGATCCTAAGCTTATCTATACATATAAATGAGAATATTTAACACACTTGATGAGGCATGCTAAGTAATTCATTTAAAGAAATTTTGAAGTTGAATATGCATGATTTTTCTTAAGTAGAAAGGGGTTTCTTTATCCAAATTTTCACATACACACATGAAAGTAAGAAAGACATAAGTGAGTACAACACCATTGTTAACCAGAGGTGTAAGGTATATTACCTATTTAGGGCTACTTAAAACCTCACATCCTTGGGGTTGTCCAGACTAATATACCATTTTCCTTAAATACAAATATGTGTATAAAATAAATGAAATGGAAAAGAAGAATACAAAAGTTGTATTAATGGAATTATTTTGTTTATTTAATTGATGAATGAAAATATAGGTAGCCTCTCTTAGGTGATAGCATAGAGATGAATAGGATATGGAATTAGGTGAGTATTAGGTCCTTTTCAAATGAACCATATATCTCACCAAATTCCTACTCAAAACTATGCGAACATAAAAGGGAGAACCTATGCTAAGCATACCTTTATAATCTTTCACATGCAAGCTCATAATTAAATATAAGTAGCATACTTTCATATTTGATATTTGATTTATAAGTTTAGAAAATAATTTGAATTTAGTAGTGATAATAACCACTCATATTTCTGCTTTAGCCAACACATGCAAGTTTGACATAAAGTAAATAATTTCATTTCAAACTTGAATTTGAAAAATATGAATGCATGAAACCATATAACATACCAATTTAACATGTTGGGAAAGACTCAAAGTAATGAAATCATGTAAATAAACTCACTTTAATTAGATCCTAAAGACATTCTTATAGAATAAGAAAGTTTAAAATAACTCAAAGTGTATTCAATGTGATTTTTGTTTTATTTGGATTTTAATTTAATTTTGAAAAGTTTAGTTGAGTTTGTGTTCCTAACCCATTCCCACATGTCTTTGATATTTTTGTTTAATTTTTAGATAATTAGATCCATTTTTATGTATTAATTAGGTTAAGCTATGAATTAAGTAACTTAATTAACCCTTACCTACACCACCTTAGAATAATTAACCAAATAATTATGAGCCAATGAGATGACATAAAAAAAACTCACAAGGAATTTTAATTCTCAATGCACCAAATAAGAAAATGGCCTAATGAAATTTGACTCATAATTAAAGGTTAATTAAGCTAAGGGGTTTAGCTTAAGTAATTTCAAAACACTATTTCATACATATGAATTAGGTTTTGATTTCCTTAATTGAACTTAGGTTATTAAACACCTAAGAATATACCCAAAGTAGAATAATTAAGTTCTGTAAGTTTTTAGAATTTTTAGAAATTAATTATAGGGATAATTAATGAATTAACCCTTAATTAAGAGAATATTAAAGAAAGAAATGGGGTTTTAGGGAATAGCTTAGGGGAAATGCCCCAAAATTATTTCATAAACCTCCTATCTACTGGATCTAACATTAATCAACTCTAATCATGGATTAAAACCAATAATGATAGCTTAATTATCCTTAATTAGGTTAAGGGAGTAATTAGGAAATCCATATGCAATTCCCCTAATTAAGCTCTCAATAAATCCCAACAAAATTAGGAAAGGCGAAAGTCATCCCCTAAAACATACCCAAGAAGTCAGAGGCTTAATTAAAAGGTAATTAGCAAAATGAACTTTCCAATGAAACCCAAAACCATGGAAAATTATAATTCAAAACCCATTAAAATTAATTTTAAAATATTCTAGGTTATACCATAACACTTTATTTCATATTTTTCTGAATATTTTTTGAGAGGGTTATGTCTTTTAAAAGTTCCCTAGATTAATTAGAATTAATTTAAGCATCTTAACTAATCCTTTAGCTAACGGCATGACGCATGATGGCGGCGGTCAACACGCTTTACATGCATCGCACCGTGAACCCATCACTTAAACGTCGCTTCTAAAAGGTGGCATGATGGGGGGATGCGCTTTGATCTCTACCATCCGATCAAAGATCAGAAGGCCATAGATCTCCCCGCAATTTTAAAAAGGATAAAGAAAATTATAAACATGGAAATTATCTCAGCTGTCCATCCAAAATACATGGATGGACGACCAAGATCTCCCCAATTCTTCCCCTTAGATCAACAGAGATAGTCCATGATCTCGGGGAAGATCTGAGCTCAGATTCAAACCAAACTTAACCCACACCATCTAAAGGCTATAAAAGGACATCCAACAGTGGGATTTGCTTGAATTGAAAATTCTCTTCACAAAGGATGAACACCTCCTATGCTAGGTGGTCAAAAAATTCCATACCTCATTGGAGGTGATCACTGATGCTCGAGATCGATGAGATAGCTTTTTCTAGTGGAGACGAAGCCCTGTTAAAATTCTTAGGCCTTGGGATTGAGTGGCTTGCTCTATGGACCATCACCACTTGAAGATCCTCACGGCTTTGATCCAATTCCTCCTCTCCTTGCTATAGGAACTCCAATGGAAATTTGGGTGAGCTCGGATTGGTCCTTAGAAGAATTGTGCAAGAGGAATTGGGATGGTTTTCAGCGTGGAGAAAGTTAATAGTTCAAGTGAGCTCCCCTATTTTCATACTATGCAAAACTGAGAAGATGAAATTTGATTTCACCCTAGGAAGCTTGGGGAGGCTGAGGAATTGCTTCTCTGACTTCCCTAGGTGCAATCAAAAATGAGGATTGATGGATTTGAATTTGATTAGGGGGAGTATATCTCCACCTTGAAGGATCGGACGGTCGTAAGCTTATGCATCATTTTCATCCAATTGATCACAATGGGAGGGTTGTTTGATCAGTTAGATGTGTGCATATGGTTGGTTTGAGGCCTTGAGTAGAATGCTAACCTCCCATGTTCTTGAATTTGAGTGGAAGAGGGAGTTTGAATTTTCCATTTTGACCCATGGGGTATGGTTTTGTCTTGGTGCCAATTGGGCTGACCCAAACCCATTGGGTTGGGTGCACCACTCTTAATTAGGTCCCTTTGAGCTATTAGGAAAGGATATGAAGAGCGTATGACCAAATTACCCATGGATTAAGCAAAAATTTGTTCTATGGCCTAGGGGTAGGATGGTCATTTTGCTGATTTCTCACTTTGGATATGTTGGGTATGTGGAGAAACTAGGTTTGGCCAAGTTTCATGAGATGTGGAATTCATTTGATAATGTTTGGCTCATGTTGATCCATTTAGGTCAAAATGGGTCAACTTGGGTCAGGTTGACCAATTTATCAAATTGGGTCAAACCAAAGGTTGGGTCAAGTTATATAACCATTTGAAATGTTTTTGTGGCTTTGGTTTGATTCAATTTGGGTTAGGTTTGAATTTGGCTCATATGACTTCATTTAGGTCAAATGGGTCAAGTTGACCTATTTGACCCATTTGACCTATTTGAGGTAGGTCAAGGGTAGGTTTAGGTTAGGTTTATCATATGGAGTGGATTGGAATCTTTTTTTCCAATGAATTTTGGTTAAGTTCAAAGTTAGCTCAACATGACCCCTTTAGGTCATGTTGGGTCTAAGGTCAATTGGGCTAGGCTAGGTCTAGTTGGCCAATTGAGACTTTGGTGAAGTTCCACAAGTGATTTGGAATGAACTTTACCCATTGGTTTGATTAATTTGTCTTAGATCAAGTTTTGACACATTTTGACCCTTTAGGTCAAGTTGGGTCAACTTGTGTCAAGTGGCCAATTGGGCTAGGCTAGGCTAAAATGTTGGCTTGGTCAAGTTCAAACATAGGTCATGAGTGAACTTAGATCAATGGTTCCAATCAATTTGGCCTATGGTGGAATTTGGCTATGTTAGGGCTTTCTAACCCAAGGTTTGACTTGGTTTGACCAATTTGATTGATTGATCATCCCATGATGATTGTTGATCATTATGAGAGGGATATGTGAGTTTGGTTCAATCCAATTTGGTTAGGATTAGAATTTGGCTCATAAGGGTACTTTAAGTCACTTTGGGTCAATTGTGCCTAAGTGGATCAATTGGCTTGGTCAAATCTTGATTTGTACTTGATTGATCTTGTTTATGGACTTATGATTGAAATATAAACCCATTTGACAATTTCATATTCAAAGGAAGAATATGAAGGGATTTTGGGTTTGATTTTTGAATTGGGTTTTAATTGTTTGATTGAAGTTTGGATTAATTTATGTGTTCATGGTGGTAGGGTTTATTGAATCATGAGAGAAAATCAAGAGTTTGGCTTGATTTGAAATTGATTTGGCTAAGTTCAAGATTTTGACTTGAAAGGCTTAGGTGGGATTTTGACTAGATTTAGGTTTGATTTTTGGAATTTGTTTTGATTGTTTCAATTTATATTTCATTTATATATGTGAATCTAAATGAGAATATAAATGGATCATGAAAAAATTTCAAGGATTTGATGTGGTTTAATCATGATTTAGGCTAAGTCCATTAAGAAGGATTTATAGGACTTAAGAAAATTTTAGAGTTTTGAGTTTGAATTTTTGAATTTGGTTTGATAGATTTGTATTTATATTTCATTTAAATATTTGAATATAAATGAGGATATAAATGAATTATGAGAAAATCTCATGAATTTGAATTGATTTGATGATGATTTAGGCTAAGTCCATTAATGAAAAATTAAGGACTTAAAAAAATTTTAGATTTGGAATTTAATTTGATGATTTGATTTGATTGACTTATATTTATTTTTCATTTATATATGAGAATATAAAAGAAGATATAAGTGAACTTTGAGAAAATCCCATGAGTTTGAATTGGTTTAGAGTTAATTTAGGCTAAGTCCATTAATGGAAAATTATGGACTTAGAAAAATTTTAGATTTGGAATTTAATTTGATGATTTGATTTGATTGATTTATATTTATATTTCATTTATATATGTGAATATAAATGAAAATATAAATGCATTATGAGAAAATCTCAAAAATTTGAATTGGTTTTGATCATAATTTTGGCTAAGTCCTTAAGAGAGGACTAAGGACTTAGAAAAATTTGGACTTAGGAATTTTGATTGATTTTGATCATTTGTTTCAATCATGGATTTCAATCATATGGAGTTGAATCGAATTTGGAGAAAATCAATTAAGATTGATTTGGAGTTTGACTTGAAAGAAGGAAAGTGAGGAATGGTTTAAGCTAAAGGTAGGGAATTTTCCTAACACCCCTAAGGCATGACCTATTCCTAAGGCTAACTCTTCTAAGTCTCTACGGCTAGGTTGAGTGTCCACCTAATCACTAAATGTGTCTTAAGACTAAGGAGCTCTTAAAGTCTAAGAGAAGTCCTATGTCTAATATGGAGGGGTTGAGAGCTCATTCTAAAAATGAGCTCAACAAGGGTTTAGGGTTTAAGGGTTTTTTTAGGGTTTTGGCTTTAGGGTTTAGGGTTTAGGATTTAGGATTTAGGGTTTAGGGTTTAGGATTTTTTTTAAAAAAATTTAGTAAACCTCTAGGTTTAAGTTTTTTTTAGTTTATTTTTTATTCATTTTATTTTATTTTATTTTAATTATTTAGGTTATTTTCATTTTTATTTAGTTTAGTTTAATTATCTCAAGTTTATTTAATTTAGTTTAGGTTTTTTTATTTTAGTTTATTTTTTAGGTTTAGCTTTAGTTCTTATTTTTTAGGTTTAGGTTTAATTTTTTATTTTTAAGTTTAGGTTTTTATTTTATTTTTTTCAGTTTAGGTTTTAGGTTTTTATTTTAGGTATATTTTTAAGTTATATTTTTTAGTTTAGGTTTAGGTTTATTTTTTATTTATTTTAGTTTATTTAGTTTAGGATTTAGGTTTAGGTTTTATTTATTTTAGTTTAATTTATTTTAGTTTAGGATTAGGTTTACTTTATTTTGTTTATATTAAGTTTAGGTTTTATTTTTATTTATTTTTAGAAATTATTTTTAGCTTTAGGTTTTTATTTAGTTTTTATTTTATTTTATTTTAGGTTTATTTTATTTTTTACTTTAAGTTTAATTTTTATTATATTTAGGTTTTTTATTTTCAGGTTTATTTTATTTTTTTGTTTAGTTTGATTTTTTATTTATTTTATTTTATTTTAGTTTTATTTTTTAATTTATTTTATTTTTACGTCTAGGTTTAGCTTTAGGTTTAGTTTTTAGTTTAGGATTTTAGTTTATTCTTTTATTTTATTTTATTTAGGTTTAGGTTTTTTTATTTATTTTATTTTTAAGTTTTATCTAATTTAAGTTTAGGTTCTTAGATTTTTAAGGTTTAAGGTTTGGGGTTTAGGGTTTAGGGTTTAGGGTTGAAGGTTTAGGGTTTTAGGGTTTATGGTTTAGGGTTTAGGGTTTAATTGTTTAGGTTGTTTGGTTGGGTTTAGTTTTTTTTTTAAATTAAGTAAACTTGTAGGTTTAGGTTAATTTAGTTTATTTTTTTTTGTCTATTTAACTTTATTTTATTTTTAATTTTTATTTAAGTTTTTTATTTTAGTTTATTTTTTAGTTTTAGGTTTAGGTTTAGGTTTTTTTAATTTTTTTTAGGTTTAGGTTTTAGGTTTTCATTTTAGGTTTATTTTTAAGTTTTATTTTTTAGTTTAGGTTTAGGTTTAGGTTTAGGTTTTGTTTATTTAAGGTTTAGGTTTAAGTTTTATTTATTTTAGTTTAGGTTTAGGTTTATTTTATTTTTATTTTAGGTTTTGGTTTTTTTTAGTTTATGGTTTAGGTTTTATTTTTTATTTATTTTTAGGTTTATTTTCTAGGTTTAGGTATTTATTTAGTTTTTATTTTATTTTTTTTAGGTTTAGTTTTTTTTTTAGTTTATTTTATTTTATTTAGTTTATAGTTAAGATTTAGTTTATTTTAGATTTAGGTTTTATTTATTCTAGTTTAGGTTTAGGTTTATTTTATTTTGTTTATTTTAGGTTTAGGTTTTGTTTTTAGTTTTGGGTTTAGGTTTTATTTTTTATTTATTATTTATTATTAGCTTACTTTTTTGGGTTAAGCTTTTTTATTTAGTTTTTATTTTAGTTTATTTTATTTTATTTTAGGTTAATTTTGTTTTTATTTTACGTTTATGTTTTCTTTTATTTTGGTTTTTCATTTTTAGGTTTATTTTATTTTTTAGTTTAGTTTAGGTTTTTATTTATTTTATTTTAGTTTAGTTTTTTATTTTTTATTTTATTTTATTTTTAAGTTCAGGATTAGGTTTAGGTTTTTATTTTATTTTATTTATTCATTTTATTTAGACTTAAGTTTTTTTATTTTATTTATTCTTAGCTTTTATTTAATTTAGGTTTAGGTTTTTAGGTTTTTAGTGTTTAGGGTTTTCTAGGCTTTAGGGTTTAGGGTTTAGGATTCAGCATTTAATGTTTTTTTTTAAATTAAGTAAATCGGTTGGTTTAGGTTTATTTAGTATATTTAGTTTGTTTTTTATTTTTTTAAGTTTTTTTTTTATTTAATTTAATTTATTTATTTTAGTTTAGATTTTTTATTTTAATATATTTTTAAGGTTTAGGTTTATTTTTGGTTGAGTTTTATTTTTATTTTATATTTTATGTTTAGGTTATATTTTTTATTTTTAGGTTTAGGTTTAGGATTTTTTTTAGGTTTTAGGTTTTAGGTTGTTTTTAGTATATGATTAGGTTTAATTTCAGTTTATTTTATTTTATTTAGTTTATGTTTGGTTTATTTTATGTTTAGGTTTAGGTTATATTTATTTTGTTTAGTTTACTTTAGTTTAGGCTTTGGTTTATTTTATTTTGTTATTTTTATTTTTATTTGAGGTTTAGGTTTTTTAGTTTAGGGCTTAGGTTTTTTTTTGAACTATTTTTATGTTTTATTTTTAGGTTAATTTTTTAGGTTTAGGTTTTTATTTTGTTTTTATTTTATTTTATTTTTTATTTTACATTAAGTTTTTATTTTATTTAGGTTTTTTATTCTTTGGTTTTCTTTTTTTTTAGTTTAGTTTAGGGTTTTATTTATTTTATTTTAGTTTATTTATACTTTTTAGGGTTTAGGGTTTAGAGTTTTTTTTTACGTTTAGGGTATAGGGTTTAGGTTTTAGGGTTTATGGCTTTTTAGGTTTGGGATTTATTTAGGGGTTTGGTTTGTGGTTTATGGTTTAGCATTTTGGGCATAGGTTTTAGGTTTGGGGTTTAGGTTTTAGTTTAGGGTTTATGGTTTATGGTTTTTTTTAATAGAAATAAATTTAGATTCAACATTTCTTCTTTTTGATTTTATCATCTAAGTAACACACCAAGTTTTTTGTGACATAAGTGATGATATAGATGAAAAATGAGCATGCATTGAGTAAATCAAAAACCATAGGTAACTAGAAACATTTATACTGTAAAATCATAATTCCATAACCAGCATATCGGATCGACCATTCTTCAATTTCTCCAGTTCCCATTAGAAGCACCCCGGCCTCTCGAGTAGTAGGATCCACCATCATATCCCCGATCTCTCCCTCTTCCACCACCATGGGTGTAACCTCCGTCGCTTCTCTCGCCTCCATAACCACCATTGCTCCGACCACCACCTCCATATCCATTAGCACCTCGAGATCCCCCACCAGCACTACCATAACCGCTGCCTCCTCCTTTGCCTCCACCACATGATCTAGACTAAGCTTGGTTGATGATGATGTTCCTACCGTCATGGTTCTGCCCATTCTTTAGGTTTAGGTTTAGGTTTAGGTTTATTATGTTTTAGGGATTAGGTTTATTATTTTATTTATTTAGTTACTTTAGGTTTAGGTTTAGGTGGGGTCTGGTTTGGTTTAGGTTTAAGGTGGGTTTTAGTTTAAGTTTAGGGTTTAGGTTTGAGGTTTATGCTTTAGGGTTTGGGTTTAGGTGTGTAGGGTTTAGGTTTAGGTAGGGTTTATGCTTTAGGGTTTAGGGTTTAGGTTTAGGGTTTGTGGTTTGGTAGGGTTTAGGATTTAGGGTAGGTTTTATTTATTATGTTAGTTTATTAGTTTATTTTATTTTATTTTAGGTTTAGGTTTTAGTTTAGGTTTTTTATTTTATTTTATTTTATTTTATGTAGTTTAGGCATTTTTATATTTTTTTTATTTTTTACATTTTATTTAGTTAGTTATAGGTTTTAGGGTTTGTAGTTTGGGTTGGGTTTAAGGTTTAGGGTTTTATGGTTTATGATTTAGGTGGGTTTAGGGTTTAGGTAGTGTAGGTGGTTTATTTTTTAGGGTTTAGAAGAGTGGGATTATAGCTTAGGGTTTAGTGTTTTCTAAAATAAGTAAACCAAAAGGTTTAAGTTTAAATGGTTTTTTTATTTATTTTGGTTTATTTAATTTTTTATTTTTATTTAATTTAGTTTATTTATTTTAGGCTTATTTATTTTAGTTTAGGTTTTATTTTTAGTTTATTTTTTTATTTTAGGTTTTTTTTTATTTTATTTTAATTGAGTTTTATTTTATTTTATTTTAGGTTTAAGTTTTATTTTTTTTATTTTAGGTTTAGGTTTAGGTTTTTTATTTTATTTTTGCTTTAGGTTTTAGGTTTTATTTATTTTAAGATTTTATTTTTAGTTTAGGTTTAGGTTTATTTTTAGTTTATTTTATTTTATTTAGTTTTTTTAGGTTTAGTTTACTTTAGGTTAGGTTTATGTTTTATTTATTTTAGTTTAAGCTTAGTTTATTTTATTTTTTTATTTTATTTTTATTTTAGGTTTAGGTTTTTTTTTAGTTTAGGGTTTAAGTTTTATTTTTTATTTTTTTTAGGTTTAATTTTTGGGTTTATTTTTTAGGTTTATGCTTTTATTTAATTTTTATTTTATTTTAGGTTTATTTTAGATTTGTTTTATTATATTTTACATTCAGTTTTTATTATATTTAGTTTCTTTATTCTTTGGATTCTTTTATTTTTTAATTTAGTTTAGGTTATTATTTATTTTATTTTCTTTTAATTTTATTAGTTTATTTTATTTTATTTTTAGTATTAGGTTTAGGTTTTAGATAATGTTTTTATTTTTTTATTTTTTTTATTTAGGTTAAAGTTTTTTATTTATTTTATTTTTAAGTTTTATTTAGTTTAGGTTTAGGTTTTTAGGGTTTGAGGTTTAGGGTTTAAGGTAGGATTTAGGTTTAGGTTAAGGGTTTAGGTTAGGGTTAGGTTAGGTTAGGGTTGGGTTAGTGTTTAGGCTTTAGGGTTTAGGATTTTTAGGGTTAATGGTTTAGGGTTTAGGGTTTAGGGATTTTTTAAGTTAAGCAAACTTGTAGGTTTTGGTTTATTTAGTTTATTTTTTATTTATTTTAGTTTTTTATTTTATTTATTTTGTTTGTTTATTTATTTTAATTTAGGTTTCTTATTTTAATTTATTTTATGTTTATTTTTTAATTCTATTTTATTTTCATTTATTTTTTTAGGTTCAACTTTTATTTTTTATTTTTAGGTTTTGATTTAGGTTTTGATTTTATTTTTTTATGTTGAGGTTTTAGGTTTTAATTTTAGGTTTAATTTTATGTTTTATTTTTTGTTTAAGTTTAGGTTTAATTTTAGTTTATTTTATTTTATTTAGTTTAGGGATTAGGTTTACTTTATTTTATGTTTAGGTTTTATTTAATTTATTTTAGTTTATTTTATTTTAGGTTTAGGTTTATTTTATTTTTATTTTAGGTTTAAGTTTTTTTTATTTTAGGGTTTAGGTTTTATTTATTATTTATTTTTAGGTTTATTTTTTAGGTTTAGGTTTTTATTTATTTTTTATTTTTATTTTTTAGGTTTAATTTATGTTTAGTTTTTATTTTTTTAGATTTTATATTTTTAGTTTAGTTTAGGTTTTTATTTATTTTATTTTAGTTTAGTTTTTATTTTTTATTTTATTTTCTTTTTAGGATTAGGTTTAGGTTTAGGCTTAGGTTTAGGTTCTAGTTTATGTTCTTATTTTATTTTATTTTTTTATTTTGTTTTGGTTTAGGTTTTTTTATTTATTTTATTTTTAGGTGTTATTTAGTTTTGGTTTTGGTTTTTAGCTTTTAAGGGTTTATGGTTTAGGGATTTTTTTAGGTTTTAGGGTTTAGTGTTTAGGGTTTAGTGATCAAGGTTTAGGTTTTAGGGTTTAGGGTTTTAGGGTTTATGGTTTTGGTTTTAGGGTTTAGGATTTAGGGTTTAGGATTTTTGGTTTTTTTTCAAAAGAGAACTAATTCATATTCAACATTTCTTCTTTTTGATTTCATCAACCAAGTAACTCATCAAGTTTTCTAAGACACAAGCAAACCAAAAACCCTAGATAACTAGAACCAGCTCTACTGTAAAGACATAGTTCCATAAGTAGTAGATCGGATCATCCGTTCTTAAGTTTCTACGGTTTCGATCAGAATCACGCTGGCCTCTTGAGTAGCAGGATCGACCATCATATCCCCGATCTCTCCCTCCGCCATCAGCCATGGCTGTAACCTCCACCATTGCTCTGACCACCACCTCGATATCCACTAGCACCTCCAGATCCTCCACCACCACTGCAATAATTGCTGCCTCTGGTTTTCCCTCCACCGCCATATCTAGACTAAGCCTGGTTGATGGTGATGTTCCTGCCATCAAGGTTCTGCCCATTCTTAATGTTTAGGTTTAGGTTTAGGTTTATTGGGTTTTAAGGTTTAGGGTTTAGTTTTTTATTTATTTAGTTATTAGTTTAGGGTTTGGGGTTTAGGTTTTATGGTTTATGGTTAGGGTTTAGGATTTAAGGTTTAGGGTTTAGGTTTTAAGGTTTAGGGTTTTAGAGTTTATGCTTTTAGGGTTTAGGGTTAAGGGTTTTTTAGTGTTTAGGGTTTAGGGTTTAGCGCTATAAGTTTAGGGTTTAGGGTTTAGGATTTAGGGTTTATGGTTTTTTTTTAAAATTTTAGGGTTTAGGGTTTAGAGAAATTAAATAAAAATGGACATAAGAATGAAATTAAATAGGCATGTGCCGTTGTTAAACCAAGAAACTGAGGTAATCAAATGACCTCCTTAGAGCTAGCTAAAGCCTTATATTCTCAAGATGTCCAGACTATATACCCATTTGCATTCAAACATATCTAAATTCATATACATGAACATAGGAAGTAAGCTCCAAATCATATGGCTAATTAAGTCAACCACTTAGTTAATTATAAATGCATGCAATTTTAATGTAAAATAGGATTTTCATTCACTAATCACATATACATAGACATGTACAAAGATATAGGCAAGTATGTGTCGTTGTTAAACCAGGGAAGTGAGGTAATCAAATGATCTCCTTGGGGTTAACTAAAGTCTCGTATTCCCTGGATGTCTAGACTATATACTTTCTTTTCTTGGACACACATGGATGTATACATAATTGAGGGAAAGAAAACCATGCAAAGATTGTATATTTTTTTGATTGAATCATTTATATATATGAATTAAAGTTGTATCCAAATTCTAATGTTGAAATACATAAGAATGAAATCAAATGGGTATGCGACGTTGTTAAACCAGGGAGGTGAGGTAATCAAATTACGTCCTTGAGGCTAGCTAAAGCTTCGTGTTCCTGAGATGTCCAGACTATATACCCATTACAATTCAATCTTATATAGATGAACACAAGAATAGAGGAAAGAGAACTCAACATTCATACACTTAAGCTATAAGCACATGCATTTCTTATGTATTTACAACTAGCATCATAACACATTTTATTATTCATTTATAAGCTTTTCATAAATACATTTAGATATAATAGTGATAATTGCCACACATATATTAAATTAAATCAACACATGCATGCTTACATAAAGGAAATCCATTTTATTTTACTTGATTTTGAAAAGATGGTTACATGAATTCAAATGACATACAACATTTAACATGATTGGAAAGAGGACAATCAAATATAAGCATGTGATTCATTCAACCAAACTAGTTCTTAAGGACAATCAAATCAAATAAGATTATTTAAAGAAAACCAAAGCTTCTTTATTAATTAAGTTTTAGATTTGATTTGATTTAAAGAGGAGAAAAGAAATCATCACTTGGTATTTTAAACCCATTCCCACATTCGTGATTTGATTTAATTTGGGGAAATGTAATTAAGTTGATTTTATGGGTTAATTAAGTTGGACCCTTAATTAGATGAATTAATTACGCTTTTTTATGTCACCTTAAAGTAATTAACTAAATAATTATGAACCAACATGATATGCATGGAAAATAAACTTGCAATGATCCTAGGAAATAAAAGGGGCCTAATGCAATTAGCTCATGATTAATAGTCAATTAGATTAATGGGCCTTAATTAATTACTCTTATGGCTTTCCCACACATGTGGACTAACCATTATTTCCTTAAACCTTTTTAGGTTATTAAACACCTAAAGATCTACCCCATTATTTAATAAATTAAGGTCTAATGTGATTATGATTTCAATTTGATTAGGTGATTTAATTAATTAGTTAAATCTTAATTAATTTCATTTTAAAAAATGGTGAAATGAACTTTGGGAAAGGGGTCCCAACCTTATTCCTTAGTTCACTTACTCTTGAACAATGATTGATAAACTTAATTAACTAGTTTATTACTATTCATGAGATTAATTAATAATTAATTAACTTAAAAAAGTAATTAAGGTTTAAATAGTAAATTTTTCTAATTAAGTGAGCAATAAATCCCAACAATTTGCTATTAGAAGAGCTTGAAGGTTTGGAGGAGGGATGCCCACGGGCATGCCAAAACCTCGAGTTGTACAAAGCTAAAATTATTCAAGCTCATAATAAGTTAGTTCATCCTAGAGCTTTTTAAGTAGGAGAGATTATTTCAGTTGTAAGGAGACTGATTTTTTCCCATTGTAAGATGGGAGGTAAGTTTGAACCCATTTAGGAAGGCTCTTTTGCCATAGAGAAGGCCAACCATAGAGGATCTTATCAACTTATTAATTATAAGGGAGAGCACCCAAAGCTTCCAATCAATGGGATCTACTTAAAAAAATATTATAAATCAAGTTTGAAAATAATTATCATCAATAAAATTTTCATTTCGAATTCAATCTCTTCCATGATGAAAGTATTCTTGTTTGTGAATCTGCTATGATGTGTTTAGGGTAGGTGTAAAAACTTGAGCGGTGCCCTATGCTTCATTGACACAACATAAACACAAACTACACACAAACATATAAAATAAGTACATATCTTATATCTCGGGGTACTCTTAGTTGAGATGACGTCCCTAGCGGCACTCACACAGTAGCTGCTCTAGGTTAGGCTGATGTGCTACCCTGTTAGTGTGTCACCCTAGTGGTCTTCTTGCTTTGGAGGATGTAAGTTTTCTATGCTTTCCTTCCTTACTTGGCCACTACACACCAACAAGCGCCATGTTAGTTTGGTAGGCCTTACTGTGTGGTCGGTAAGCTACCTCATTTTGGCTTCGTTTAAGAGGATATAAGTCTGCTATGCTTTCTTCTTGGGTTAGCCTTCGTGCACTGACTGGGCTGAGTATATTTGAGGTTTAGAATATGTCCCCTAGTAGCTCCTTCCCTCTTGACTGCTTCAACTCTGGGTCTAGTCCTTTCTCAGGGCTCTTTGCTTAGTAGTCGCTCTAAGTCAGATAGCATATGTCCCATCGACAACAGACTATCTCGATGATCAGTTCTACTTGGAAAGTTGTAAGCCTACACACTTTCTTTCTAGATTGATCATTGGACACCGACGACCACCTTAGGATGGTTGGTTCTCACTATCCTTATGGATACACCATAGGTTGTTTGGTTCTCACACCTTAGGATACACCACTCATGGCAGATGTAAGTCTATTATGCTTTCTCCTTGCGTTTGGCCACCGTAAACCCATAGGCTTTCTTTTCTAGGGCTCAGGATAACTCCCCTAGTTGCACATCCCCTATGGGCACTATATTTGGATCATGTCCTTTGCGACCCTATTTAGACACTACCCAGGTTACTATCAAAATGGATAGTTCCCCTTTCCTAGTATCCACCCATATGGTTAGAGAATCTGCCATGTGGATGTGTAGATTCTCCCTCAGTCTAGCAAATTAGAGATAGGTCAAGTACGACATAGCCCCTTTTTAGTGTGGTCCCTCTCACATCAACAGGATCCACACAAATAAATAAACAAAAAATATATTCACTTGTGGATTAAGAGGACACCCCTATCAGTCCCTTTTCCCATGCAGGTATCCTATCTTTAGGGCAGTATCAATAAAACTCCCTATATGAATCGCCTGACTACCCTTGAGTTCAATTTATTGTGCTACCAACAGGTCACCCCAACGGTTGTTCCCTGCTTTAGAAGATGTAAGTCTACTACACCTTCTTCCTAGCACAGTCATTGTACACCAAAAAGCAACCCCTTAGGTTGGCTAGCTCTACCCCACAGCCAGTAGACTATTGCTTCAAATTTGTTAATCTTAGATAGGATAAGTTTGATAAAGCCACTTCTCAGTGGGTCCATCGCACACCGACATGGCCCATAACTATCAAATTTGACCAAGCTCACATCCCCAGTGGATATTCCCTCAATTCAAAATCAAACTAAACCAAACAAACCATATCAAATAACATGAAATTAATATAACATTAATCCTGACTACTTTTGAGCTGACATAAGTCCCCAGCAGCATTCACTCAATAGTCGCCCTAGGTCAGGTTGGATTTGTTGTGCATCCAACAAGTCACCCTAAGGATTGTTCCTCACTTTAGAAGATGTAAGTCTGCTACATCTTCTTTCTAGGACAACCGTTCCAAATTGAAATCCAACCCTTTAGGTTGCCTAGCTCCACCCCATAGCTGGTAGACTATCCCTTTGGATTTGTAAACATAAGGTGGGTCAAGGATGATATAGGCCCTTCTCAGTGGGTCCATCGCACACCCACAAGGTCCATACATTAACTCAGATTAAATTAAACCCAATCTAATTTTCCTCAGTGGAGTTAAATGACACCCTTCTCCCTAGTGGAGCCCCAAATCTTATATTTATAAGTCAAGCAAACAAATCAAATTCAAAACCAACCTCCCCAATGGAACCAAATTAAACTAACTTCCCAGTAAAGTATAAATCAAAGAAATCCAACTAAACTCTTATCTTAAGTGGGTACATCCCCAAACAAATCTATGAAATCAAACTCAAATCCCAATCCCCAGCGGATAGCCCGAACCTGCTTGCCTAGTGGAAGGTTCACATACTTGATCCCTAGAAACCTCGAGCCCATATCTCTAACAGATATGCTTCCACATCAATTAAAACAAAACAAATTAAAGATGATTCGATCTTAATCCCTGGTGGATTATAGATTCTTATCCCCAACAAATCTTCTTAACACAAATCATATAGTCAAATTAAATTCAAACCTTATCCCCAGCAGATTTTCTTCTTCTATACCCTCGACATAGACTCCTCACATGTCATGTTCAATGCATGTGTGATCCCCTAGTGAACCTCCCTCCATGTCCTTGACATGAAATTCTCATCAAATCTTATTCCTACTCTTATGAACACCTACTTCAACCAAACGCCTAACAATATATTCCTTCAAATTACATCATCTTAACATTATAATCAACATTTTATGAGTTGTGATAGTGAAAGTTCAAACTAACAATACAATTTCATGCTAAACATATTATAGTGTGAATTAACACACTATATTATATTATAATATATGATGTTATATTATAATTTGCTATAATATAATATATTATCTAACATTACACCTCATTAGAATCACTTAAAAAGAGCAAATAACCAAATTTTCCAAAATATGAATAATGTTTATTTTGGATGTAAAATTGTTATTTTCCTATTAGAAATGGTACAAAATTACAAAATTTTGGTGTTGCTTCTTGGTATGTACCTTGAATTTGGCCAAATTCTTCCATCTCAACCTTCAAATTAACATTTTTGTGAGTTTTGACCTAATGCATTATAACAAAAGTAAAACATACTAAAATCTACAATAACATTCAGTAACACACCACCACATTCATATATATGTGAAGTTATATAGTTATGTACATTATATTTTAATTTGTTTTCAAATAATATATTTTCTTACATTAGACCTTAAAATGAATCACTTTGAGCAAAATATTTATAAAATTTGGTTGAAAAATGAACATTTATTTTGGATGAAAAATTTCATTCTTTTGATTAAATGGCACACCATAGCACACCCCCAATGACGTTCCCTAAAGCTTACCTTAAATTTGGCCAAATCCCATCAGCTCCGCCTATAAATCATATTTTTATGAATTATACCAATAGAAACTCTACACATCATACTTTAACAAACTAAAATATGCTAAATAATAAGTAGTAATACATAATAGTATCTTATCATGCATGATGCTACACTATGTAATTGCATTATATATTATAATACACTATAAAATATTATATTATATTATATTGGATATCACATCACACGGGATTGCTTAAGATAAAAAATCATAAAATTAGTCTAAATAATAAAAATATATATTTTTTAGTCCTATCATTTACATATTTTAAATCGAAATAATATATTATGATGTCATGCACTACCTATTATGAATTTAGCTAAATTCTACCATTTTAAAGTCTAAATCAACATTTCTATAAATAATGCTAGTGTAGGCTTGACTACATGATTGTAAAATATTAAAGAAATTTAAAATACGCAGAATAATATATTATGATATATGATGTTATACTATGCTACAACATATAATATTTATTTTGAACATAAAATCTTACTTTTTAGACTACAAGTGGCACAGCACACCTTTGGTACTACAACTTAATTCCCACTTAAAATAATAAATTTCATTATTTGATTTATTAAATCAATATTTTTATGATTTATATAAATATAGACTATAGGGCACAATACCATAATATACTAAAATATTTTAGCACATCTTATAACATCCAAAAACACATCACCACATGCTCAGATATATGATGCTACAACATACTATAATATACGGTATTATAATATGATTTAGGGTTCATCTTTAAAGTATTCAAATGTTTAATAGTCAAGGGAAAGTCTCTTGAAGACATTTTCTTTAGCTACCATAACTATGTCAGGATTAGGTCATTCTTAGATCTACACCTAATGGCATATTTATTCAAGGTTTATTATTTAGGCTTAGTTTAGGGTTCATGGTTAGTTTACGGTTTAGGGTTCAGAGTTAGTTTAGGGTTTAGTGTTTGGGATTTACGATTTAAGGTTAAGGGTTATAGGTTTTAGGGTTTAGGGTTTAGGGTTTTAGGATTTAGGGTTTAGGGTTTTGGGTTTAAGGTTTATGATTTAGGGTTTTAGGGTTTAGGGTTTAGGGTTTAGGGTTTAGCTTTTCGGGTTTAGGGTTCAGGAATTTTAGGGTTTAGGGTTTATGTTTTTGGCTTAGGTTTTAAGTTTCAGTTTAGGGTTTAGGGTCTAAAGTTTTTTTTAATAAAGAACAAATTTAGATTAAAAATTTCTTCTTTTTGATTTCATTAACTGAGTTGCTCCCCAAGTTTTCTAAGACACAAGCGATGACATAGATCAAAAATGAACACCCATAGAGCTAATAAAAAACCCTAGATAGGTAGAACCCTCTCTACTCTAAAGACATAATTCATTAAGAAATAGATCAGATAGGTCATGCCATCATATCCCCAATCTCTCCCTCCACCACCACCATGGTGGTAACCTCCATCGCTCCTTTCATCTCCATAACCACCACTGCTCCGACCACCACCTTCATATCCACCAACACCTCCAGATCCCCCACCACCATTGTGATAATCACCACCTCTGCCTTCGCCTCCACTGCCAGATCTAGATTGAGCCTAGTTAACGATGATGTTCTTATTGTCAAGGTTCTTCCCATTCTTAGAGTTTAGGGTTAGTTCAGGGTTTAGGGTTTAGGGTTAGTTTAGGATTTAGGGTTGTAGAGTTTAGGGTTTAGGCTTTAGGGTTTAGGGTTTAGGGTTTAGGGTTTTAGGGTTTAGGGTTTAGTGGTTTAGGGCTTTAGGGCTTTAGGGTTTAGGGTTTAGGGTTTAGGGTTTAGGTTTTAGAGTTTAGGGTTTTTGGGTTTAGGGTTTAGGGTTTATGTTTGTATGTTTAGGATTTAGGATTTAAGTTTAGGTTCAGGGTTTAGGGTTTAGTTTTTTTTTTAAATTAAGTAAACCTATAGGTTTAGGTTTATTTAGTTTATTTTTTATTTATCTGAGTTTATTTTATTTTTATTTTTGTTTAGATTAGTCTAATTATTTTAGTTTAGGTTTTTTATTTTTGTTTATTTTTTAGGCCTGAATTTTTTTAGTTGAGTTTTATTTTTATTTTATTTTTTATGTTTAGGTTTGTTTTTTATTTTTATTTTTAGTTTTATGTTTTTATTATATAGTTTTTAGGTTTTGGTTTTAAGTATTTATTTTAGGTTTATTTTTATGTTTTATTTTTTAGATTAGGTTTTCATTTATTTTTAGTTTATTTTATTTTTTCAGCGTAGGCTTAGGTTTAGGTTTAGTTTATTTTAGATTTAGTCTTAGGTTTTATTTATTTTAGTTTAATTTATCTTAGTTTAGGTTTGGGTTTATTTTATTTTATTTATTTTACTTTTATATTAGGTTTTGGTTTTCTTAAATGTTTAGGGTTTAGGTTTTATTTTTTATATATTTATTAATTTTATAGTTAGATTTATTTTTTTAAGTTTAGATTTTTATTTAGTTTTTATTCTATTTTATTTTAGGTTTATTTTATTTAACTATTTATTTTATATAGGCTTTTTTAATTTTTTTTTTATGTTTTTCTTTATTTTATTTTATGTTATTTTTATTTTTCATATTATTTTATTTTTAGGTTTAGGTTTAGGTTTTAGTTTAGGTTTTTATTTTTTTTTATTTTTTTATTTTATTTAGGTTTAAGTTTTATTTATATATTTTATTTTTAGTTTTTATTTAGTTTATGTTTAGGCTTTTAGGTTTTAGGATTAGGGTTTATGGAGGGTTTAGTTAGGTTTAGAGATTTTAGGTAGGGTTTAGTAGTGGGTTTAGGTTAGGGTTTAAAAGACTTTAGGGGAGGGTGAGCCTGTTTAGGATTTAAGGTAGGGTATGAATGGGTTTGGGGTTTAAGTTTAGAGTGTGGTTAGAGTGGGGTGGATTTAGGGAGGTCAGGTAGTGGTTTAGGTTTAGGTTTAGGGTTTTTTTTGGTAGATTTAGGAGTAGGTCTTTAGGGTTTAGGATTTAGGGTCAATGTAGAGGTTTAGGGAGGGTTTCAGGAGGATTAGGGTTTATTGGAATAGTTTAGGGTTTAGGTTTATGGTAGTCCGTGATTTAGTAGTGGTTTGGGTTTATAGTTTTTAAAAAAAAAGAAAACCCAGGGGTTTAGGTTTATTTAGTTTATTTTTTATTTTTATTTAGGCTTATTTTTTATTTTTATTTTGTTTAGTTTATTTATTTTAGTTTAGATTTTTTATTTTAGTTTAGTTTATAGGATTAGTTTTAGGTTTATGTTTATTTTTAGTTTAGTTTTATTTTTATTTTATTTTTTAAGTTTAGTTTTTATTTTTTATTTATATTTTAGGTTTAGGTTTTTATTTTATTTTTTAAGTTTAGATTTTAGGTTTTTATTTTAGGTTTACTTTTAGGTCTTATATTTTATCTTAGGTTTAGGTTTACTGTTAGTTTATTTTATTTTATTTAGTTTAGGGTTTAGATTTAGTTTATTTTAGGTTTAGGTTTAGATTTTATTTATTTTAGTTTAGTTTTTTGTAGTTTAGGTTTAGTTTTTTTTAGTTTAGGGTTTAGGTTTTATTTTATATTTATTTTATATTTATTATTTTATATTTTTTTTAGTTTAGTTTATATTTTTATTTATTTTATATTAGTTTAATTTTTATTTATTATCTTATTTTATTTTTTACATTTAGTTTTAAGTTTAGGTTTTGGTTTTAGTTTAGGTTTTTATTTTATTATATTTTATTATTTTATTTAGGTTTATGTTTTCTTATTTATTATATTTTTAAGTTTTTCTTTAGTATATGTTTATGTTTTTAGGTTATTAGGGTTTGGGGTTTAGTGTTTAGGGTTTGGGGTTTAGGGTTGGGTTTAGATGTTTGGGGTTAGGGTTTAGTGTTGTGGTCTGATTTAGGGTTTAGGGTTTAGGGTTTAGGGTTGTAGGTTTAGGGTTTATGGTTAGGGCTACTTTTATTCTTTTATTTTTTTATTTTTTTTTTAAATTAAGTAAACTAGTAGGTTTAAATTTATTTAGTTTATTTTTTATTTATTTTAGTTTATTTTAGTTTCTATTTTGATTTAGGTTTATTTGTATTTTTATTTAATTTAGTTTATTTATTTTAAGTTTATTTATTTTAGTTTAGGTCTTTTATTTTAGTTTATTTTTTAGGTTTAGGTTTATTTTATAGTTTAGTTCTATTCTTATTTTATTTTTTAGGTCTAGGTTTTACTTTTTATTTTTAGGATTAGGTTTCAATTTTTATTATATTTTTTTAGGTTTAGGTTTTAGGTTTTTATTTTAGGTTTATTTTTAGGTTTTATTTTAGTTTAGGTTTGGGTGTATTTTTAGTTTATTTTATTTTATTTAGGGTTTAGGTTTCATTTATTATAGGTTTAAGTTTCATTTATTTTAGTTTAGTTTATTTTAGTTTAGGTTTAGGTTTTGTTTATTTATTTTGTTTGTTTATTTATCGGATCGGCTATACTTTAGTTTCTCCGGTTCCAGTCAGAACCACCTTGGCATCTCGAGTAGTAGGGTTTAAGTTTAAGTTTATTAGGTTTTATGGTTTAGGCTAATTTTTTAATTTATTTAATTACTTTAGGTTTTGGTTTAGTGTTCCAGGTGTAGGATTTTGGGTTTAGGGTTAGTGTTTAGGGTTTAGGGATTAGGTTTTATGGTGTAGGGTTTAGGGTTTAGGGTTTAAGATTTTAGGGTTTAGGGTTTAGTATTAGGGTTTAGGGTTTAGGGTTGATTTAGGTTTAGGGTTTAGAGTTTAGGGTTAGTTCAAGGGCTTAGGGTTTAGGGTTTAGGGGTTTTATTTTATTTTTTAAATTAAGTAAACTTGTTGGTTTAGGCTTATTTAGTTTATTTATTTATTTAATTTAGTTTATTTTATTTTTAAATTATATTTAGGCTTATTTTTAATTTTTATTTGGTTTTATTTATTTATTTTAGGTTTATTTATTTTAGTTTTGGTTTTTTATTTTAGTCTATTTTTTATGTTTAGGTTTAGGTTTATTTTAGTTTTGGTTATTTATTTTAGTTTAGTTTATTTTAGTTTTGGTTTAGGTTTATTTTATTTTTATTTTAGGTTTACAATTTTTTTTAGGATTTAGGTTAGATTTTTTATTTATTTTTAGGTTTATTTTATTTAGTTTTACTTTATTTTATTTTAGTTTTACTTTATTTTATTTTAGGTTTATTTTATTTTTATTTTACATTTAGTTTTAATTTTATTAATGCTTTTTATTGATATGTTTATTTAATTTTTTTAGTTTAGTTTATGTATTTCTTTATTTTATTTTAGTTTATTTTTATTTTTTATTTTTTTATTTTTAGATTTACATTTGGGTTTTAGTTTAGGTTTTTTTTATTTGATTTTATTATTTTCTTTAGGTTTAGGTTTTTAAATTTATTTTATTTTTATGTTATATTTAGTTTAGGTTTAGGTTTTTAGGTTTGTAGGGTTTATGATTTAGGGTTTTTTAGGTTTAGGATTTAGGGTTTAGGGTTTTTATTTAGGGTTTTATTTAGATTTTAGCCTGGGTTTGGTTTTGTGGTTTTTAGTTTAGGGTTTGTTTAGGATTAGAGTTTATGTAGGGTTTAGGGTTTTAGGGTTTAGGATTTGTGGTTTGGGTTTAGGGGTTATGTGTTTGGAGGGTTTAGGATGCAGGGTTTGATTTAGTATGGTTTAGGTTAGTTTTAGGGTTTAGGGTTTAGGGTTTTAGATTTAGGGTTTATGGTTTATGGTTTAGGGTTTAGTGTTTTTTTTAAAAAAAGAAAGAAAAGAGTTTAGGTTTGTTTAGATTTATTTTATTTTTAGGTTCATTTTTTTATTTTATTTGTTTTTGTTTATTTAGTTTATTTATTTTACTTTAGTTTTTTTATTTTAGTTTATTTTTTAGGTTTAGGTTTATGTTTATGTTTATTTTTTAGTTTAGTTTTGTTTGTATTTTATTTTTTAGGTTTATGTTCTTTTTTTAGGTTTATGTTTAGGCTTTTATTTTATTTTTTTAGGTTTAGGTTTTAGGTTCTTATTTTAAGTTTATTTTTAGGTTTTATTTTTTAGTTTAGGTTTAGGCCCCTTTTTTAGTTTATTTTATTATATTTAGGGTTTTTGTTTATGTTTAGGTTTAGTTTATTTTAGGTTTAAGTTTTATTTATTTTAGTTTAGTTTATTTTAGTTTAGGTTTAGTTTTATTTTATTTTTATTTTAGGTTTTGATTTTTCTTTTTTTAGTTTAGGATTTAGGTTTTATTTTTAGGTTTATTTTTTAGGTTTAGGTTTTTATTTAATTTTTATTTTCTTTTAGGTTTATTTTATTTATATTTTACGTTTAGTTTTAATTTTATTATTATTTTTTATTCTTAAGTTTATTTTATTTTTTAGTTTGGTTTAGCTTTTTCTTTATTTTTATTTTTTATTTTATTTTATTTTTAGATTTAGGTTTAGGTTTTAGTTTAGGTTTTAACTTTTTAATTTTTTAATTTTATTTAGGTTTGTGCTTTTTATTTATTCTAATTTTAGGTTTTATTTAGTTTAGGGTTAGGTTTTGGTTTTGTGGTTTAGGGTTTGGGGTTTAGGGTTGTAGGTTTTAGGTTTTAGGTTTTAGGGTTTTAGGAGTTAGGGTTTAGGGATTAGCATATTAGGATTTAGGGTTTAGGGTTTTTTTATCATTTTTATTATTTTTATTTTTTTATTTTCTTAAAATTAATTAAAATGTTAAGTTTAAGTTTATTTAGTTTGTTTAGTTTATCTTTTATTTATTTTAGTTTATTTAATTTTTTTATTTTTATTTAAGTTTATTTTTATTTATATTTTGTTTAGTTTATTTATTTTAGGTTTATTTATTTTAGTTTATTTTTTTAGGTTTAGGTTTAGATTTAGTTTTAGTTTTTAGTTCAATTTTATTTTTATTTTATATTTTAGGTTTAGGATTTATTTTTTTGTTTTCATGTTTTGGTTTTGGTTTTTTTTTATTTTTTTCAGGTTTAGGTTTTGGGCTTTTATTTATGATTGATTTTTAGTTATTATTTTTTAGTTTGGGTTTAGTTTTACTTCTAGTTTATTATATTTTATTTAGGGTTTAGGTTTAGGTTTTATTTATTTTAGTTTAGTTTATTTTAGCTTAAGTTTAGGTTTAGGTTTATTTTTATTTTAGGTTTAGGTTTTTTTTTAGTTTAGGGTGTAGGTTTTATTATTTATTTATTTTTAGGTTTATTTTTTAGGTTCATGTTTCTATTTAGTTTTTATTTGATTTTATTTTAGGTTTTAGATTTTTTATTTATGTTTTTTTTATTTTTTAGTTTAGTTTAGATTTTTATTTATTTTATTTTAGTTTAGTTTTATTTTTATTTAATTTAGGTTTAGAGTTTATTTGTTTTAGGTTTTATACATATATATTTTTGTAGCATTTTTATTTTTCTGATTTAAGGTTTTAGTTTAAGGTTTTGGGTTTTAAATTTTAAGGTTTATAGTTTAGTTTAACGATTTAGGTTTAAACTTTTTAGGTTTAAGTTTTAAAGGTTTAGGATTTAGGGTTTAGGGTTTAAGTTAATTTAGAGTTAATTTAAAGGTTTAGAGTTTAGGGATTAGAGTTTAAAGTTTAGGGTTTAGTTTTAGGTTTAGAATTTAGGATTTAGGGTTAGTTTAGGGTTTAGGGTTTAGGGTTTAATATTTAGGGTTAGGGTTAGGGTTTAAGGTTTAGGGTTTAGGGTTTAGGGTTTAAGGTTTATTAGGGTTTACAGTTTAGAGTTGTGTATTTTTGGTTGTAGGTTTAGGCTTTAGGGTTTAAGGTTAGTTTTAGGGTTTAGGGATTAGGGTTTGGGGTCTAGTGTTTTGGATTTAGGGTTTAGGGTTATGGGTTTAGGGTTTAGAGTTTTTTTTTAAGAAAAAAAAAACATTAGGTAAACCAGTAGGTTTAGGTAAATTTTATTTATTTTATTTTTTATTTTTATTTAGGTTTATTTTTCATTTTTATTTAGTTTGGTATGTTTATTTATTTTAGTTTATTTTTTAAGTTTGGGTTTATTTTTATGTTTATTTTTTAGTTTAGTTTTATTTTTATTTTACTTTTTAGGTTTAGTTTTTAGGTTCTTATTTTTGGTTTATTTTTAGGTTTTATTTTTTAGATTAGGTTTAGGTTTATTTTTAGTTTATTTTATTTTATTTAGGGTTTAGGTTTAGTTTATTTTAGGTTTAGGTTTAGGTTTTATTTATTTTAGTTTAGGTTTAGGTTAATTTTATTTTTATTTTAGGTTTCAGTTTTGTTTTTTAGTTTAGGATTTTGGTTTTATTTCTTATTTATTTTTAGGTTATATTTTTAGTTTTATTTTTTAGATTTAGCTTTTTATTTAATTTTTATTTTATTTTTGGTTTATTTTAGTTTTATTTTACATTTAGTTTTAATTTTATTATTAGTTTTTTATTCTTAGGTTTATTTTTTATTTTAGTTTAGGTTTTTCTTTATTTTATTTTAGTTTAATTTTATTTTTTATTTTATTTTAGTTTTTAGATTTAGCTTTAGGTTTTAGTTTAGGTTTTAATTTAATTAATTTATTTATTATTTAGGTTTAGGTTATTTATTTATTTATTTATAAGGTTTTATTTAGTTTAGGGCTAGCTTTTTAGGATTTAGGGTTTAGGGTTGTAGGTTTTAGGGTTTAGGGTTTAGGGTTTTAGCGTTTAGGGTTTAGAATTTAGGGTTGTAGGTTTAGGGTTTATTATTATTTTATTTATTTTTATTTAATTTTATTCTTATATTTCTTTTAAATTAATTAAAGTGGTAGGTTTAGGTTTATTTAGTTTGTTTAGTTTATTTTTTATTTATTTTATTTTATTTTATTTTCTATTTTTGTTTAGGTTATTTTTATTTTTATTTTGTTTAGTTTAATTATTTTAGGTTTATTTATTTTAGTTTATTTGTTAGGTTTAGGTTTAGGTTTAGGTTTATTTCTTAGTTCAATTTTATTTATATTTTATATTTTAGGTTTAGGTTTTATTTTTTTATTTTTAGGTTTAGGTTTAGGTTTTTATTTTAATTTTGTTTTAGGTTTAGGTTTTTGGTTTTATTTTAAGTTTATTTTTAGGCATTATTTAATAGTTTAGGTTTCAGTTTATTTTTAGTTTATTTTGTTTTATTTAGGGTTTAGGTTTAGGTTTAGGTTTAGGTTTAGGTTTTGTATAGTTTAGGTTTAGGTTTAGGTTTTATTTATTTTAGGTTAGTTTATTTTCATTTTGGTATAGGTTTATTTTATTTTTGTTTTAGGTTTTGGTATTTTTTTTAGTTTATGGTTTAGATTTTATTTTTTCTTTATTTATATGTGTATTTTTTAGGTTCACGTTTTTATTTTATTTTATTTATGGTTTATTTTATTATTATTTTTGGTTTATTTTTCTTTATTTATGTTTTTTAATTTTTTTAGTGTAATTTAGGTTTTTATTTATTTTATTTTAATTTAATTTTTATTTTTTATTTTATTTTCTTTTAAGGTTTAGGTTTAAGTTTAGCTTTTGGTTTAGGTTTTAGTTTAGGTTGTAGTTTAAGTTTTATATTATATTTTATTTATTTTATTTTATTTTGGTTTAAGTTCTTTTATTTATTTTATTTTTAGGTTTTATTTAGTTTAGGTTTAGGTTTTTAGCTTTTTAGGGTTTAGTGTTTAGGGTTTAAGGTTTAGGGTTAGTTGAGGGTTTAAGATTTAGGATTTATGGTTTAGGTTTTAAGGTTTACGGTTCAGGGTTTTAGGGTTTTGGGTTTTGGGTTTTGGGTTTTTAGGGCTTAGGATTTTAGGGTTTAAGATTTAGGGATTTTAGGGTTTAGGATTTAGGGTTTATGGTTTAGGTTTTAGGTATAGGGTTCAAGTTTTAGCATAGGATTTAGGGTTTTGGTTTTTTTTAACAGATAATAATTTCAGTTTCAACATTTCTTCTTTTCGATTTCATCAAGCAAGTAACACAACAAGTTTTCTAAGACACAAGTGACGGCATAGATAAAAAGTGGGCAAGCATAGAACGAATCAAAAACCCTAGATAACTTGAACCATCTCCCTCAGCCCTTCATTAACCTCTCTTCCTCCATAACCACCACTACTTTGACCACCACCTCCATATCCACCATCACCTCTAGATCCCCCACGACCACTACGATAACCACTGACTCCTCCTTCGCCTCCACTGCCAGATCTAGACTGAGCTTGGTTAACAGTGGGGTTCCAGCCATCAAGATTCTGCCCATTTTTAGAGTTTAGGTTTAGGGTTAGATTTATTAGGTTTTAGGGTTTAGATTTATTTTTTAATTTATTTAGTTACTTTAGGTTTAGGGTTTGGGGTTTAGGGTTTAGGGTTTATGGTTAGGGTTTAAGGTTTAGGGTTTAGGGTTTAGGGTTTAGGGTTTAGGGAGTAGGGCTTAGGGATTAGGGATTAGGGTTTTAGGATTTATGCTTTTATGATTTTGGGTTAAAGATTAGGTTCTAGGGTTTAGAGTTTTTTAGGGTGTAGAGTTTAGGGTTGTAAGTTTAGAGCTGTAGGTTTAGGGTTTTGGGTTAGATTTAGGGTTTAGGGTGTAGGATTTATGGTTTAGATTTTTTTTTAAAAAAAAATTTAAGTAAACTTGTAGGTCTAGGTTTATTTAGTTTATTTAGTATATGTTTTTATTTATTTTAGTTTATTTTATTTTTTATTTTTATTTAGGTTTATTTTTTATTTTTATTTAGTTTAGTTTATTTATTTTAAGTTTATTTATTTTAGTTTAGGTTTTTTATTTTAGTATATTTTCTAGGTTTAAGTTTAGGTTTATTTTTTAGTTGAGTTTTATTTTTATTTTATTTATTAGGTTTATGTTTTATTTTTTATTTTTAAGTTTAGGTTTACATTTTTATTTAATTTTTTTTAGGTTTAGGTTTTAGGTTTTTATTTTAGGTTTATTTTTAGGTTTTATTTTTTAGTTTAGGTTTAGGTTTATTTTTAGTTTATTTTATTTTATTTAATTTTGGTTTAGGTTAAGGTTTTATTTATTTTAGTTTAGTTTATTTTAGTTTAGGTTTAGATTCATTTTATTTTATTTATATTTTAGGTTTAGGATTTTTTTTTTAATTTAGGGTTTTGGTTATATTATTTAATTATTTTTAGGTTTAAGTTTTTATTTCATTTTTATTTTATTTTATTTAAAGTTTATTTTATTTTTATTTTATGTTTAGTTTTTATTTTATTTAGGCTTTTTATTCTTAGGTTTATTATATTTTTGAGTTAGTTTAGGATTTTATTTATTTTATTTTAGTTTTTTTATTAGTTAATTTTATTTTATTTTGAGGTTTAGGTTTAGGTTTTAGTTTAAGTTTTTTATTTTATTTTTGACTTGAATTGTTGGCATACTCATTCATCTTCAAGTCGAGTGCTATGTCTATGATCTCGTGGTCAAAAGAAGAGAAAAGGAAGACCATCTCTTTGACTTGAGATTATTTTTCAAATAGTTAAGGCAATTTAACCTCAAAATGAACCCCCTGAAGTGTGCATTCAGAGTAGCTTCAAGGAAATTCCTTGGGTTTGTTGTCTGACACCGTGGAATTGAAATCAGTCCGGAGAAGATCAAGACGATATTAGAAATGCCACCCACTAAAAGTTTAACTCAACTTAGATCATTCCAAGGGCGGTTGGCATATTTAAGATGCTTTATATCCAACCTATCAGGAAGATGTCAACCATTCTCAACACTTGCCCAAAAGGATGCCAAGTTCAAGTGGGATAACAAGTGTGAGCATGCCTTTGAAGACATCAAGCATTACATGATAATGCTGCCAGTTCTACCATCCCCTATCCCGGGCAAACAACTCATACTTTACACTGCTGCATTTGATGACTCCTTTGATGCTTTGTTGGCCCAAGCCAATGATGAAGGGAAGGAAAACACACTTTAGTACCTAAACCATCGTCTAATCCCTACTGAGGCTAATTATCCACCCATTAAGAAGCATTACCAAGCTTTAATCTTTGCATCCCAAACTCTATTGCACTACATACTTCCTCATAAGGTGAACTTAATCTCTAGGATAAATCCATTATAATATCTCATGACATGATCGGCGGTTTCCAGATGATTGGCACGATGATCCATGATCCTCTCGCAGTTTGACATTACCTTTGTATCCCTCCGTGTGGTGAAAGTACAAGCGCTAGCAGATTTCTTAGTAGTACACTCACTTCTTGCTGACTCTTCATTTAGTGATGCTCTCCCTGATGAACAAATCGTGAACTTAAGGGATACAAGCATTCACTACTGGGAGATGTATTTTGATGGTGCGGCTTCCTCTCAAAGAGGAGAAGAACATAATCTACTATTCCAGAAAAGACAGGGGTAGGAATAGTTCTCTTAACTCCAGACTGTGATGTGATAAGATTCTTATATCATCTGTCAAATCCTTGCACCAGCAATGAAGCTGAATATGAGGCTTTGATTGTCAGTCTGAAGTTAGCCATTACTTTAAGCATTCAGGATATCAACATCTCCTGAGATTCTTAGCTAATTATCAACTAAATTGATGGGTCCTATAAGGTTACAAACCCCAAGCTCCATCCATAAGTACACCATGGAGTTGTTGGCCCAAATCTCATAGGTTACCACTTATAAGATTCCTCGAGGAGGGAATGCCATAATGTATGCTTTAGCCAAGCTTACCAAAGAGTTGGCATGTCCAGAATATGAGTCAATATAAATAAAGGTCTAAAATATACAAGTCTTATCCCTTATTAATATTTAACTCATCAAAAAGTACTCTCTTGAATGCGAGGTTGCCATTGCCAAGAAGGGCGAGGAGTTAGATTAGAGCAAACAATTCATGGATTACCTAAATAAAGACAAACTACCTCAAGAGATGTCCCAAGGTCATCAGATGAAGTAGATAGCACTTTCTTATGCTCCTGTAGATGGTGTCTTGTACCTACAATCTTTTGATCCCATGTGGTTACATTATTTAGAAAAGTATGAAGCCCTTAAGATTGTGATTGAAGAACACTCAAGATTGTGTGGAGCCAACCAATGCTATCCGAAGATGAAAGCCAAGATCAAGAGACTAGGATACTACTGGCCCTCGATGATCAAAGATAGCATGGGTATGGCTAGGTTATGCCACCAATGTCAAATACATGGTGTGGTTCTACACCAACCACCCACCATTCTACATCCTACATCGTCATCATGGCCATTCTAGTGTTATGGTACTGACATAGTTGGTTTGATTGATCCTCCTTCTTCTAAGGGTCATCGGTTCACCTTAGCTATTACTGACTACTTTCAAAATGGATGAAGGTGATTCTGCTTAAATAGGTCACAACTCAGCATGTGCTCCTATTTTTTTAGGAACTATATCATATATAGGTTCAGAGTGCCTTAATGAATTATATCTGATAATGGTATTGCATTTAAGAGCACTGAGATCAACAACTTTACCCAGAGATATATCATAGATTGGAGATATTCTACCATCAACTACCCAAGGGAAAATGGCTTAGCAAAAGCCTTCAACAAAACTCTCATCCAAATACTAAAGAGGACACTCGACAATAACAAGCAATAGTGGCATGAGCAGTTAGTTGAAGTCTTGTGGGCCTACTACACCACATATAGAACTCCAACTCAGTCTACTCCTTTCTCCTTAGTTTTTGAGTTCAAAGCTGTTCTACCATTAGAATTCAAACTCCCATTAATAAGGATAGCTATGGGTAGCAAGATCATAACAGAGCATAATGCCAAGTTGTGGTTAGAAGAGCTCAAAGGTTTGGAGGAGAGAAACCAATGGGCTACTCTAAGTTGAGATAATGCCCTCAATGGCACTCACTTAGTAGCTGCTATAGGTTGGGCTGATGTGTTACCCTGCTAGTGTGTCATCATAGTGGTCCTCTTACTTTGAAGTATGTAAGTCTGTTACACTTTCCTTCTTTTTTAGCCATTGCACCGATGGCCTTGTTAGTTTAGTTTACTATGGCTAGTAAGCTACCTCATGTTGGCTTCATTTAAGTGGTTGTGAGTCTGCTACACTTTTTTCTTGGTTTAACCTTCATGCACTAACTGGGTCAAGCATATTTGAGTTTTAGGATAAGTCCCCTAGAGGCTCCTTCCCTCCTAACTGCTTCAAGTCTGGGTCCAGTCCTTCCTCAGGGCTCCCAACTTAGTAGTCACTCTAGGTCAGATAGAATTTGTCCCTCCGAGGATATACTATCCCGATGATTAGTTCCACTTGGAAGGTTGTAAGCCTACACGCTTTCTTTCCAGGTTGATTGTTGTATAGAGAGAGGCACCTTAGGTTGGTTAGTTCTCACTATGTTGACAGATACACCATGTATGATGATGGATTCACCTTAGGTTGGTTGGTTCTCGCACCTAAGGATGCACCACTTATGACAAATGTAAGTCTGCTATGCTTTCTCTTTGAGTTGGCCACTATACACCTATAGGCTTTGTTTTCCACAGCTCAGGATAACTCCCCTAGAAGAACCTCCCCTGTAGGCACTATATTTGGATCACATCCTTTGCGACCTTATTTAGACACTACCTGAGTTGCTGCCGGATTGGATAGTTCTCTTTTTCTAGTAATCACTCCTGTGATTGGAGAATCGATCATGTGGATGTCTAGATTCTCCCTTTATCAAGTAAATATGAGATAGGTCAAGGCTGACATAGCCCCTTCTTAGTGTGGTCCCTCATACACCAATAGGGTCCACAAAAATATATAAATAAAATATATATTCACTTGTGGATTAGGAGAACACCCCTAGTGGTACATTTTCCTAAGCACGTATCCTATCGTTAAGGCAGTGTCTCCAACGGCATTCAATCAGAAGTCGCCCCTAAGTCAGATTCGATTTATTATGGTACCAATAGGTCACCCTAGCAATTATTCCTAGCTTTAGAAGATGTAAGTCTGTTACGCCTTCTTTCTAGCATAGTCGTTGCATACCGAAAGGAAACCCCTTAGGTTGGCTAGCTATACCCCACGGCCAGTAGACTATCCCTTTGGATTTGTAAATTTGAGATAGGACAAAATCTGATATAGCCCCTTCTCAGTGGGTCCATCGCACATCGGCACGGTCCATAAATTAAATCTATCAAATTTGACCAAGCTCACATCCCTAGTGGATATTCCCTCAATTCAAAATCAAACTAAACCAAACAAACCATATCAAATCATATGAAATTAAGATAAAATTATTCCTAACTACTTTTGAGTTAACATAAGTCCCTAGCAACATTCAATCAATTGTCGCCCTACGACAAGTTTGATTTGTTGTGCATCCAATAGGCCACTCCAATGGTTGTTCCTCGCTTTAAAAGATGTAAGTATTCTACACCTTCTTCCTAGCACAACCATTGACACTAAAAGGCAACCCTTTAGTTTGGCTAGCTCTACCCCGTAGCTGGTAGACTATCCCTTTGGATTTATTACCTAAGGTAGGTCAAGGCTGATATAGCCACTTCTCTTGGGTCCATTCGATGGGGTCCATACATTAACTAAGATTAAATTATCTAATTTTCCTAGTGAGTTAAATCACACCGTTCTCCCCAGTGGAGCCCCAAATTATATCTATGCAAGTCAAGCAAACAAATCAAATTCAAAACCAACCTCCCTAGTGGAGCCAAATTAAACCAACTCCCATAGTAGAGTCTAAATCAAAGAAATCTAACCAAACTCTTATCCCCAATGAATACATCCCTAAAAAATCTATGAAATCAACTCAAATTCCAATCCCCAATGGATAGCCTGAACTTGCTTCCCAAGTGGAAGGTTCATATACCCAATCCCCAATAGACTCGAACCCATATCTCTAGCAAATCTGCCTCCACATCAATTAAAACAAAACAATTTAAAGTTGATTTGATCTTAATCCCCGGTAGATTATAGATTCTTATCCCTTGTGGATCTTCTTTCCATAAATCATATAATCAAATCAAATTCAAACCTTATCCCCAGCATATTTTTTCTTCTATTCCCTCGACATAGATCCCTCACATGTCATGTCCAATGCATGTGTGATCCCCTAGCAGATCTCCCTCCATGTCCTTGACATGGAATTTTTATCAAATCTTATTTCTTCTCTTATGCACACCTTTAATATTAAATCTAACAATGTATTCATTCAAATTACATCATCTTAACATTGTAATCAACATTTTATGATTTGTGATGCAAGCTCAAACTAACTATACAATATCATGCTAAACATATTATAGTGTGAATTAACACACTATATTATATTATAATATATGATGTTATATTATAATTTGCTATCATATAATTTATTGTCTAACATTACACCTCATTAGAATCAAAAAGGAACAAATAACAAAATTTTCTCAAAATATAAATAATGTTCATTTTGAATGTAAAATTGTTATTTTTCTATCAGAAATGGTACAAAATAGCATAATTTTGGTGTTGCTGGTTGGTTTGTGCATGAATTTGGCCAAAATTTTCCATCTTAACCTTCAAATTAACATTTTTGTGAGTTTTGACCCAATGTATTATAACAAAAGTAAAATATACTAAAATGTGCAATAACATTTAGTAGCACACCACCACATTCATATATATGTGAAGTTATATTGTTATGTACATTATATTTTAATATGCTTTCATATAGTATATTATCTTACATTACACCTTAAAATGAATCACTTTAAGCAAAAAAATAATAAAATTTGGTTGAAAAATGAACATTTATTTTGATGCAAAATTCCATTCTTTTGATTAAATGACACACCATAGCACACCCCTAATGATGTTCCCTAAAGCTTACCTTTAATGTGGTCAAATCCCATCATCTCAGCCTATAAATCAATATTTTTATGAATTATACTAGTACAAAATCTACTACATCATACTATAACAAACTAAAATATGATAAACAACAGATAGTAATACACAATAGTATGTTATAATCCATGATGCTACACTATGTTATGACATCCTATATTATAATACACTATAACATATTATATTATATTATATTACATATCACATCACAAGGGATTTCTTAAGATAAAAAATCATAAAATTAGTATAAATAATAAAAAACTATATATTTTGAGTTGTGTCCCTTACATATTTTAAATTGAAATAATATATTATGATGTCATGCTCTACCTAATATGCATTTAGCCAAATTCCACCATTTTAAAGTCTAAATCAAAATTTTTATAAATAATGGTAGTGTAGGCTCGATTGCATGATTGTAAAATACTAAAAAAATTTAGAATGTGTAGAACAATATATTATGATATATGATGATATACTATGTTACAACATTTAATATTTATTTTGAACTTAAAATCTTACTTTTTAGGATACAAGTGGCGTAGCACACCTATGGTAATACAACCTAATTCCCATTTGAAATTTAACAAATCATCATTAATATTTTTGATTTATATTAATATAGATTATAGGGCACAATACAATAATATACTAAAACATTTCAAAACTTCTTATAACATCCAAAAATACATCACTACGTGCTCAAATATATGATGCTACATTATACAATAATATATGGTATTATAATATGATTTAAGGTTAGGGTTTAGGGTATTCAAATATCTAATTCTCAAGGGAAAGTCTCTTGATGACATTTTCTTTAGCTACCATAACTATGTTAGGATTAGGTCATTCTTTAGATCTACTTCTAATTACATTTATATTCGAGGTTTAGGGTTAGGGTTTAGGGTTAGCTTAAGATTTAGGGTTTAGGGTTAGTTTAGGGTTTAGGGCTAGTTTATGATTTAGAGTTTAAAGTTTAGGGTTTAAGATTGTAGGTTGTAGGTAAGGGGTTTAGGGTTTATGGTTTTAGGGTTCAGGGTTTAGAGTTTAGGGTTTTAAGTTTTAGGGTTTATGATTTAGGGTTTAAAATATAAGGTTTAGGGTTTATGGTTTATGATTTATGGTTTACTATTTAGGGTTTAGTGTTTAAGGTTTAGGGTTTAAGTTTTAGGATTTAAGTTTTAGTGTAAGGTTTAGAATTTAAGATCTTTTTTAACAGAGAACAAATTCAGATTCAACATTTCTTCTTTTCAATTTCATCAACCAAATAGCACCCCAAGTTTTCTAAGACACAAGCAACGACATAGATAAAAAATAAGCACCCATAGAGAAAATAAAAAACCCTTGATATGTAGAACTGTCTCTACTATAAAGATACAATTCCAAAACCAGCATATCAGATCAGCCATTCTTTTGTTTCTCCAGTTCCCATCAAAACCACCCCTACCTCTCGAGTAGAGGTATCCGCCATAATATCCCTGATCTCTCCCTCCGCCACCACCATGGCTGTAACCTCCATTGGTCTTCCCACCTCAATAACCTCCACTACTATGACCACCACTTCCATATCCACCAGCACCTCCAGATCCCCCACCACCCCTGTCATAACCACCACCTTCACTTTCGGCTCCACCGCCAAATCTAGACTGAGCCAAGTTGATTGTGATGTTCTTGCCATCAAAGTTCTACCCATTCTTAGGGTTTATGGTTAGTTTAGGGTTTAGGGTTCAAGGTTAGTTTAGGTTTTAGGGTTTAGGGTTTGGGGTTTAAGGTTTAGGGTTGTAAGTTTTAGAGTTTAAGGTTTAGGGTTTAGGGTTTAGGATTTTAGGGTTTAGGATTTAGGGTTTAGGGTTTAGGGATTAAGCTTTTAGGGCTTAGGGTTTAGGGTTGTATGTTTATGGTTTGGGGTTTATGGTTAATTTTAGAGTTTAGGGTTAAGAATTTAGGGTTCAAGATATTTTTTTAAAAAAATTAAATAAACTGGTATGTTTAGGTTTAATTAGTTTATTTAATTTATTTTTTCTCTATTTGAATTTATTTTATTTTTTATTTTTATTTAGGCTTATTTTTATTTTTATTTAGTTTAATTTATTTATTTTATGTTTATTTATGTTAATTAATGTTTTTTATTTTACTTTATTTTTAAGATTTAGGTTTATTTTTAGTTGAGTTTTATTTTTATTTTATTTTTTTAGGTTTAGGCTATATTTTTTATATTTAGGTTTAGGTTATGGTTTTTATTTTATTTTTCTAGGTTTAGGCTTGAGGTTTTTATTTTAGGTTTATTTTTAGGTTTTAATTTTTTAGTTTAGGTTTAGAATTATTTTTAGTTTATTTTATTTTATTTAGTTAAGGTTCAGGTTTAGGTTTAGTTTATTTTAGCTTTAGTTTTAGGTCTTATTTATTCTAATTTAATTTATTTTAGTTTAGATTTAGGTTATTTTTATTTTTATTTTAGGTTTAGGTTTCTTTTCGGTTTAAGATTTAGGTTTTATTTTTTATTTATTTTTAGGTTTATTTTTTAAGTTTAGATTTTTATTTAGTCTTTATTTTATTTTATTTTTAGGTTTATTTTTTTAAGTTTAGGGCTTTTTTTTATAATTTGGTAAACTAGTAGGTTTAGGTTTACTTAGTGTAGTGTACTTTATTTTTATTTTTATTTTGATTAATTTTTTTATTTTTATTTAGTTTAGTTTATTTACTTTAGGTTTATTTATTTTACTTTAGTTTTTTATTTTATTTTATTTTTTAGTTGAGTTTTATTTTTATTTTATTTTTTAGGTTTAGGTTTTTAGGATTTTATGGTTTAAGTTTTCAGGTTTAGGGTTTTAGGGTTTAGACATTAGGGTTAGGGTTTAGGGTTTAGGATTTAGGGTTTCGTGTTTAAGCTTTATGGTTTACGACTTTTTGTGTTTACGATTTAGGGTTTAGGGTTTGGGGTTTAGGGTTTCATGGTTTACAGTTTGTGGTACAGGGTTATCGGTTAAAGGTTTAGGGTTATGGTTTAGGGTTTAGGTTTTAGGTTTAGGGTTCAAGTTTTAGTTTAGGGTTTTGGGTTTACATTTTAGGGTTTTTTAGGGTTTAGGGTTATAAGTTTAGTGTTGTAGGTTTAGAGTTAGTTTTAGTGTTTAGGGTTTATGATTTAGGGTTAGGGTTTAGGGTTTAGGGTTTAGGGTTTAGGGTCCTAGGTTTAGGGTTATAGGTTTATGGTTTTATGATTTAGGGTTTAAGGTTTAGGGTTGTAGGTCTAGGGTTTAGTGTTTAGGGTTTAGGGGTAGTTTTAGGGATTAGGGTATACGGTTAGTTTTTTTAATTTATTTATATTTTTTTTATTTTTTTAAATTAAGTAAACTAGTATGTTTAGGTTTATTTAGTTTTTTTTAGTTTAGTTTATTTGATTTTTTATTTTGATTTAGGATTATTTATTTATTTAGTGTATTTACTTTATGTTTTTTTATTTTAGTTTATTTTTTAGGCTTAAGTTTATGTTTAAGTTTATTTTTTAGTTTAGTTTTATTTTTATTTTATTTTTTTAGGTTTCAATTTTATTTTTTATTTTTAGGTTTATGTTTCGGTTTTTATTTTATTTTTTAGATTTTGGTTTTTGGTTTTTACTTTAAATTTTTTTTATGTTTTATTTTTAGTTTAGGTTTAGGTTTATTTTTAGTTTATTTTATTATATTTAGTTTAGATTTAGGTTTCAGTTTAGTTTATTTTAGGTTTACATTTAAGTTTTATTTATTTTAGTTTAGGTTTAGGTTTATTTTATTTTGATTTTTGGTTTAGGTTTTTCTTTTCGTTTAGGGTTTAGGTTTTATTTTTTATTAATTTTAAAGTTTTATTTTTAGGTTTTAATTTTTATTTACTTTTTATTTTATTTTATTTTAGGTTTATTTCATTTTTATATTAGGATAAGTTTATATTTTATTTTGTTTTTTTTTAGTTTAGTTTAGGTTTTTATTTATTTTATTTTGGTTTAGTTTTTTTTTTTTTTTTAGCTTTAGGTTTAGGTTTATGTTTAGGTTTAGGTTTTCATTTATGTTTTTATTTTATTTTATTTTTTATTTTATTTTGGTTTAGATTTTTTTATTTATTTTATTTTTAGATTTTATTTAGTTTAGGTTTAGGTTTTTAGATTTTTAGGGTTTTGGGTTTAGTGGTTGGGGTTTAATTTTTTTTTTTAGGGATTTGAGTTTAGGGAGGTTTAGGGTTTAGGGTTTAGGGTTTAGGTTTTATGGTATAGGGTTTATGGTTTAGGGTTTTAGGGTTTAGGTTCTAAGGTTTTTAGGGTTTATTATTTTTGGTTTAGGGTTTAGGTTTTAGGTTTAGGGTTTAGGTTTTAGTTTAGGGTTTAGGGATTTTAGTAAATTGCTAGGTTTAGGTTTATTTAGCTTATTTAGTTTATTTTTTATTTATTTTAGTTTATTTTTATTTAGTGTAGTGTTTTTTTATTTTAAGTTTCTTTATTTTAGTTTATTTTTTAAGTTTAGGTTTAGGTTTAGGTTTATTTTCTAGATTAGTTTTATTTTTATTTTATTTTTTAGGCCTAGGTTTTATTTTTTTAATTTGGGGTTTAGGTTTGGGTTTTTATTTTATTTTTTTAGGTTTTGGTTTTAGGTTTTTATTTTAGGTTTATTTTTATGTATTATTTTTAGTTTAACTTTAGATTTATTTTTAGTTTATTTTATTTTATTTAGTTTAGAGTTTAGATTTAGTTTATTTAAGTTTAGCTTTAGGTTTTATTTATTCGAGTTTAGTTTATTTTAGTTTAGGTTTAGGTTTATTTTATTTTGTTTATTTTAGGTTTAGGTTTTATTATCTATTTATTTTTAAGTTTTATTTTTACTTTTATTTTTTTAGTTTAGGTTTTTATTTAGATTTATTTTATTTTTATTTTATGCTTACTTTTTTTATTTAGGTTTTTTAGGTTTATTTTCTTTTTTAGTTTAGTTTAGGTTTTTATTTATTTTATTTAGTTTTGTTTTTATTTTCTATTTTTTTTGGTTTAGGTTTAGGTTTAAGTTTAGGTTTAGTTTTTATTTTATTTAGGCTTTGTTTTTAATTTTTAGGTTTAGGTTTAGGTTTTTATTTTATTTATTTGGGATTAGGTTATAGGTTTTTATTTTAGGCTTATTTTTAGGTTTTATTTTTTAGTTAAGGTTTAGGTTTATTTTTAGTTTATTTTATTTTATCTAGTTTAGGTTTAGGTTTTATTTATTTTAGTTTAGGTTTATTTTATTTTTATTTTAGGTTTAGGTTTTTATTTTAGTTTAGGGTTTAGTTTTTTTTTTGTTTTTTAAAGTTTAGGGTTTAGGTTTTATTTTTAGGTTTATTTTTTAAGTTTAAGTTTTTATTTTATTATATTTTAGGTTTATTTTATTTAGGTTTTTTATTTTTTTAGTTTAGTTTAGGTTTCTATTAATTTTTATTTTATTATAGTTTTTTTTATTATTTTTTTAGGTTTAGGTTTAGGTTTTAGTTTATATATATATTTATTTATTTTGGTTTAAATTTTTTTATTTATTTTATTTTTAAGTTTTATTTAATTTTTTTAGGTTTAGGTTTTAGGTTTTGATTTTTGGTCTATTTCTAGGTATTATTTTTTAGTTTAGATTTAGGTTCATTTTTACTTTATTTTATTTTATTTAGTTTAGGGTTTAGGTTTAGTTTATTTTAGGTTTAGGTTTAGGTTTTATTTATTTTAATTTAGTTTAGTTTAGTTTAATTTTATGTTTAATTTATTTTGTTTATTTTAGGTTTAGGTTTTTTTATAGTTTAGGGTTTATGTTTTTTATTTATTTATTTTTAGGTTTTATTTTCAGGTTTAGATTTTAAGTTTAGGTTTTTATTTACTTTTAATTTTATTTAAAGTTTTGTGCCACCATCTGTCAAGATCTTTGATGGTGGGAACCCATGATAACACATTACACTTTAGTCGGTTGTTTATTGTTTAGCAATGTACTTTCTTTTTTTTCAGCGGTCTCTTAGGTGCATTTGATTGGTGCATTTGAACTACCCAATGGTTCGATGAAGACTTTTGCTGAGCTAAAGCACATCTTCTTGGAGAGGTTTGTTGGAGCTCTGCAGAGGGTGACTGTAGGCAACCTCATTGTAGAGAAACAGAAACTCAATGAGTTGCTTGTTGATTACATTCTCAGGTGGTGCAACCTGAGCATGAAATGCTAATCACAACTATCTGAACAACATGTCATTGAAATTCTTCTCAAGAATATCCATGGCCCAGTAGCCTTCATGCTTAAGTGCTTTACCATCAAAACATTCAAGAAATTAATCAACAAGGCAGCTAGCCTACGAGAAAAACCAAATAGTTGCCCTTTCCTCACCAATCATCTAGGCCCAAGCCATAAAAGGTGTTTGAGAAGAAGCCATGGACAGGTTGTGTTTGGATGGGGAAGGTGAGGTCAAAGATAAAGACTACGAGCTCAAAGAACCTCCTTTGCCACCGCCTCTTCCACCACCTCGACCATCATACCGGCAACCGCAGTTGCTATAAAGACCATTTCCACCACCTCAATAGCCTACCCAATAGCAGTATTCATATACATTGCCAAGTAGCTACTTTCCACCTACTCTTACCGATAAATTGAATGAAGAAAGTTTGGCGTATCCCGAAGGTAGCTACTACTCCACCTACTCAGTTCTATTAGAGTAATCCTTGGGGATACTTACGATCCTCTTAATATCAAAGAAGGTTAGGATATCTCCCTATTCCGAACCTCTAAGAAGATCATTCTAAGATCAAGAAGCTTTCCTTGCAGGTGCTTGAAGTAGCTCAAATCTTCAACGCCAAGGAAGGTTGACTAGTTGTAAAGGACAACTCAGGGAGGGTGACAGCCCAGCAGCAGCAGCAGCAGCTCACCATACTTGCTCGAGATAGCCTAGTAGCATAGCCACCATCCAAGTCAAGTAGTCCCTCCATCGTTGCAGCTACCACATCTTATGCTAGCTCCTCTTCTACCGGCAAGAGCAATGTATCTACGAATAAGGACACTAAATCTTTTACTCCACTTACTTTACTTGATTTCTATCATGTACCTCCACCCAAAAAGAAATTAATGAAGAAAGCTGATTCTACTTATATATTGTCTACTTTTGATGCTCTTGATTATATTCTTATTGAAAGCTCTCCAAGTCTAAATAAAAATAATAGCTCAAGTAGTTTTGATCCTTTCCTTTCTTATTTAGAGTCAGACTATCCTTCTCTTAATCAATTAGGTTCACCTCTTGAGATTAACTTAGAGTCAACTGACTCTGAGGATTCTATAAGAGAAGCTGAAGGTATGCCCATTGAGAAGGTAGAGCTTTCCATAAACTCATCATTCCAAGAAGTCATCAAGTCAATCTGGCAAAGTTCTACCTCCTGTGTAGCACCGTGATAAGGGTAAGCAAGTCATTGGTTCTGAGTGATAGCCCTCCATAGGATGCTCCACCCTTGGATATGCTTGTGGAGGATCAAGCCAGAGTTGATTACAATGTTCTAGCTCACTTTAGAAAGTTTCTAGCTAAGTTAAGCATATATCACCCACTTGTCTTATCCAAAGAGATGAGGGAATCTCTAATCAAGGCCTTACTTGATGTAGAGATATGCTTAGCTCAGCTGCCACTACTAAAGAGTAGGCATGCCACTCGAAGTACATCTTAGGAGTTACATTCAGCGATGAAGACTTACTCCTAGGGATGACTAGGCACAACTGCCTCTTTACATAATAATGGGTTGTTGGGACAAGCTATCCAAAGTTCCTGACCCGTGTATCAATCAACATTATGAACTCTTGCCTACTTGAGGATTAACATCTCCAAACTCCAAAAAAAAAAGGATGATGTTGAGAGGATTCAATGAACAAGGCGAGAGCTTGTTGTTTTATTTTTGGATGTATGCGGGGGGGGGGGGGGTACTTTATCGGTTACAACATTGAGGTATGATGTACTATCTTGAAAGATAAAGGCATCACCATACAATGGACTTAATCATATAATAAGGACTCCTAAGGTATGATGGGTCTTCAAATGTACTAGAGATTTTTCCCCTTCTTTACGTGAATGAATAAAGTAGGGTTTATATTAAACCAGGTTATTAAGTTCTCTATGGAGGCAGGCCTCAATAGTTAATTACATCTTTAGAAATAAAATTACCTAAGAATACTCTCGATTAAAGTAGACAATTATCATCTCCAAAGATTTCAAGGTCAGATTATTAAAAGATTGATTGTATTTAGAAAATCAATTGGCAAAGTTCAAGGAGAAGACTTATTTTTGGAATCCAAATGAAATAAGTAAGAAATGCTCATGATACTAGGTAGCCTAGTGAGCATTCCAATCTATCCTATGGTTGGGCTTTATAATTTTGAAGTTGAGGAGATTTATATTTTTTGAATTGAAATTTAATTAGATAACTAGGGCTTATAATCCACTAACACAAGGTTGTGGGAATGCCTAAAAGGTGAGGATTTATGCTCATAGCCCGAAGGAAATAACTTGAATCCTAAATCTAGGGAGCTTTAGTATGAGCTAAAGCATGACCTAAATCTAAGCGAAGTGTGGACATAAGGGTTTACCTCACAAGAGAGAATAAATTGTCCAACTGACTTATAACCGCCAGAGGACCGCCAAGTAACTCCTCCTATGATTATAAAATGACATAGTCGGTCTTATGAATTGCAAGATAGCTTATTTATTTAATTAGAAAGAGACTAAAGTCCTAAACACACTCCATAAGAGACTAGAGCATGAGTGGTATGAGCATCTGACGTAATCTATATATGCAAAATCTTTTCAAATTTTATTTTATTTTAGACACTTCATTTTGACAGAGGTTTTAGGATTTATTATGACTAAATGCATGATGAAATAGGTTATGGGTTAGATCAGTTAGAAGAAGGTATTCTCCACCACAAGGGACGCCCTCACAGGTCAAATATTCCTTTATTGTGCAAGGATGCAGATCCTTCATGTTCAAGAGAGAAAGAATATGCATGCATGATGTGAAACATACAACCATACAGCTAATGGGTTGCTAAATCTTTTAATTATCTTATTTATTTCTTAGGCTTTATGATGAGGTTATGAGTTATTTAAAAGTTGGATAAAAAAGTTATTTTTATCCTAAGAGCTTAATCATATCCAAGCCACACATAAAAGCATCAATCAGTTAAGAAACTATGAAAGGCATGTCATCCTTATGCACAATGTAAACATAATATGAAACAATTATATAAAATATCATAAAAGAATAAAAAGCACAATGTGGTCGAGTACCATCGTACAACCCAAGAAGAGAAAAGATGGGTAGCCAAACTCTACCCTTATACAACCTTGAATATTAAAGAATAATAATAATTATATTAAATGCTATGGGGGTCTTCTTTCTTCATATCTCTATTTTTGATTTGGTTCCTTCTTTGATTTGGATGGTGCTTGCTTTAAAGACATCACACGGCACCCCAGGACAAAGCCTTATAGCTACTCATCCTAATCCCCATAGCACTAATCCTAATTCCTATACAAAATTACATTTATGTGGGAAAAGTAAATCTAACTACACCTACAAAATAGAGGTTAGCTAAATATATATATAATCCCAAGTGTATTTATAATTTACTTAGCACCCTACACATGGGTAACTAAGCTCACTGTCCTAACTTGGATTATGCTTAAGGATTTAAGCAACCAAAAAAGAGCATTCATTTATTTTAAGCATCCTTAAGCATAATCCCTATAGAAAACATGATTTGGGCTAATATTGGCCTATCATCCGCCTACAAGCATACACCCTAACATCCAATCTAAAATAATACATCATAAAATAAAAACATACATCACATCATAAACCATCCTAACTTAGTAGAAGTGGTGACTTAATTCTGTGTATTAAGGCATGTGTGGTAAGTCTTGTTAGGCTTTAGTGTTGTATTTTCTAAGTGTAGAAGGATTCAATTTAACATGAATGGTTGATTTCACATGAAGTAGTTTAATTGATTTGAGAATTTTAATTTGTGTTTTTTTTTTGTTTCATTTGATTACACGTAGCAACTAAGTGTTATAAAGAGAGGAAAATAGGATTTCCTCTTCATCCCTATCTTAAGTCACTTTCTAAAGTATTTTAATTTGATTTAGTTCTCTAGTGAATGGTTAATTAAATGATTTAATTAATCATAAGTTTAGTTCACTTTAAATAATCTATTCAAAATGAAAGGCATCTTAAGATTAATTTAATTGAATTACTACCACATGACATATATTAAATCATTCCTTTCCATCACATGTAACATGCATATGATTTAATCCTAAGTGTGTCTATACATGCAACATATTTTACCATACTTAAATGATGAATGTATGTGTATGTTTAGAATTTATATTTTATTTGATTGAATTATTTAAACATATTAATTCAAAACTTTATCCAAATTCTTATACAAAAATGACATAAGAATGAAATTAAATAGGCATGTGCCGTTGTTAAACCAGGAAAGTGAGGTAATCAAATGACCTCCTTCGAGCTAGCTAAAGCCTCATATTCTCTGGATGTCTAAACTATATACCCATTTGCATTCAAACATATGTCAATTTGTATACATGAACATAGGAAGTAAGCTTCAAATCAGATGGCTAATTAATTCAACCACTTAGTCAATTATGAATGCATGCAATTTTAATGTTAACTTGGATTTTTATTCACTAATCACATATACATATACATGTACAAAGATATAGGAAACTATGTGTCATTGTTAAACCAAGGAAGTGAGGTAATCAAATGACCTCCTTGGGGCTAACTAAAGCCTCGTATTCCCAAGATGTCCAGACTATATACTTACTTTTATTGGACACACATGTATGTATACATAAATGAGGGAAAAGAAAACCAAGCAAAAATTGAATATATTTTTTTGATTAAATAATGTATATATATATATGAATTAAAGCTTTAGCCAAATTTTAATTTTGAAATACATTAGAATGAAATCAAATGTGTACGTATCGTTGTTAAACTAGGAAAGTGAGGTAATCAAATGACCTCCTTGGGGTTAGCTAAAACCTCGTGTTCCCGTAATGTCCAGACTATATACCCATTACCATTCAATCTTAAGTAAATTAAGACATGAATAGAGAAAGGAGAACTCAACATTTATATACTTAAGCTATAAGCACATACATTTCTTATGTATTTATAACTAGCATCATAACACATATTATTATTCATTTATAAGAATTTGAAAATTACATTTGGAATTAATAGAGATAATAGCCACGCATATATTAAATTAAATCAACACATGCACGCTTACATAAAGGAAATCTATTTTATTTTACTTGATTTTGAAAAGATGAATGCATGAATTTAAATGACATACCAAATTTAACGTGATTAATAAGGACAATCAAATATAAGCATGTGATTCATTCAACCAAACTAGTTCTTAAGGATAATCAAATCAAATAAGATTATTTAAAGCAAACCAAAGCTTCTTTATTAATTAAGTTTTAGATTTGATTTGATTTAAAGAGGAGAAGAGAAATCATCACTTATTTTAAACCCATTCCCACATTTGATTTAATTTAAGGAAATGTAATTAAGTTGATTTATGGGTTAATTAAGTTAAACTTAATTAGATGAATTTATTACCCTATGTCACCTTAAAGTAATTAACTAAATAATTATGAGCTAACATGATATGCATGGAAAATAAACTTGCAATGATCCTAGGAAATAAAAGGGGCCTAATGCAATTGGCTCATGATTAATAGTTAATTAGATTAAGGGACTAAATTGATTATTCTTATGGTTTTTTCATACATATGTACTAACCATTAATTCATTAAACTCCTTTAGGTTATTAAACACCCAAAATATCTACCCATGATTTAATTAATTAAGGTATGATGATTATGATTTCAATTTAATTAAGTGATTTAATTAATTAGTTAAATCTTAATTAATTTCATTTTAAAAGGGTGAAATGAACTTAGGAAAGGGTCCCAACCCTATTCCTTAGTTTACTTACTGTTGAACAATGATTAATAAACTTAAATAACCAATTTATTACTGTTCATGGGATTAATTAATCATTAAATAACTTAAAAGAGTAGTTAAGGTTTAATTATTCAAATTTCTTAATTAAGTGAGCAATAAATACCAAGAAAATCATGGGAGGTAGAGGTCATCCCTTTAAATTAACCCAAAAAATTTGAGATTAATTGCTCAAGGAATTAAGGAGCAATTAAGCTAATTAATTTTATAATTAAACCTTAATTAAACATTAATCATTATTCAAAATTAGTTAAAATCATTTTAGTAAATTCTCCTCTGAAATACTTTAAAATGAGTATTTATTTGCATTTTTTAGTTATTTATGATTTTTAGTAGTTTTAGCCATTAATAATGATTAATTAAGCCTAATTAGCCAATTAGTAATCGAATGCAACGCGCTTTCCATGTGGCATCATAGGATTGGTTACTTAAAATTTATCTAATATGTGGTGGGCGGATGCGCTTTCTCGCCCATACTAAGATCGGATGGCGATTAATCCCACGCTTAATAATAGATTAAATCACATTGATCTAGATCTAATCATGACCGCTCCATTCGATCACGGAAATAGATGGTGTGATCTAACTCACAGTGAGGGAGAATAGAGTCTATTTACCATTGCTCACTTGATTTGAGCTTACCCGAGCTCGGATCAACTCCAAAAGGATCCCACACTTTCATGACATTGGTCGGAGGGGATCTAACAGTCAAGATCACACAAGATGCAAGTTTTCTTCAAAAATCTCCAACCCATTTTTGCCTATGGATTAGTTTTGGAAGCATACCTCACTGGATCTGAAGACTGGTGGCTTGAACATTTGAGGAAGCTTCATCTAGTGGAGATGAATTCCTATTGAGTAGCAATTGGATCAATTCCTTAATGTTTGTTCAGAAGGCCATAAACTATAGATTTGGTTCTCAGCTTTGATCAAAATCCCACCTTCGATGCTCGGGAAGCTTGGGAGATGATTTGTTCTTGCCCAATAAGGACTAGGGAAGGTGCGTGCAAAGTTAATTTGTGTTTGATGGAGAAATGAAGAATTTAGGTTAGAAATGGGAGTGCCTTATTTTGAGATGGACGAGAATGGCATTTTTCGATCAAGAAATGAGATTGGGAGCTTAGGAAATGGCTCTAGCAGCTCATCTTGGGTAGCTAGGGCTCTGAGGAGTGATTTTTGTGTGTGTTTGAGTGGAAACGAGGGGGTGTATACCCCCTTCATCTTGATCAGATGGTTGGAGCTTCTGGTGGTCCATCCAACTATCTCGTGGAATCATGTGAAGAGGTGAGTTAGCTCGCTTGGTTGGTTGCTATGGAGGTGGTCGCCAAGGAGAAATCATGGGTGTCCTATGGGTTTCAAATGCTCCAATGGGGAGGGTAAGGAAATTTCACCTCCCATTGGTCATGTATGACCCAATAACCGATTAGGTAAAGTTGGGTAGTGTCCTAGGTGATTAGGTGGACCATTGGGAGAGTACCAAGTGGCCAAGAAATGGAAAAGACCACTTACATGGGTGATTTGTCTGATGCGATGCCCTTTAACCAAGGATAGAATGATCATTTAGCATTAGATTTAATTTAAGCTGATTTGAAATGAGCCAAAAGTGGGTTAGCCCAAATTTTAAAGTAATTGGAGTTGATTTGGTTAGGTTTGGCTCAATCTGAGTCATTTACAATTAGGTTGGATCAATTGACCAATTGGTCAAACAAGGGGTTGGGTCAAGTTCATATGATCATTTGGAATGTTTTGGTTCAATTGGTTTGGTTTAGTTTGGCTTAAATTTGATTTTGGCTCATTTGAATTCATTTGGGTCAAATGGGTTAAGTTGACCAATTTGACCAAATTGGCCAAATTAGCTTTGATTGGGTGTTGGTTTGGATTTAGTTAACCAATTGAAGATAATTGTAGGCTTTTATTTCAATTAATTTGAATTTTGTTTTGATTTAGGCCAAGTTGAAGCTTTAGGTCAATTTAGGCTAAGTAGGACAATTGGGATCAATTAGGGTCCAATCTTGGCTTTGGTCAAGTTCAACAATCGATTTGGAGTGAACTTGAGCCATTGGTTGCAATCAATTTGGTTATCTTTTTGATTAGACCTAATTTGATCTTTTAGGTCAATTTGGGTCAACTTGGGTCAAGAGGGCCAATTGGGTTTGGTCTGACTCAATTGAAGGTCAAGTCATATTCAAATATTGATTTTGATTTGGAATGAATCATTGGTTTTATGGGATTTGGCTTAGGTTGCAATTTGGCTAGTTTGAGTTCATATGGGTTAAGGGGTTGACTTGGTAAAATGACCAAGTTAACTTGGTTTGACCCAATTTGTGACAATTGGTCAACCTAGGGTGATCAACAATCATGATGGGAGGTTTTGATGGGCTTCAATCCAATTTGGGTAGATTAGAACTTGGCTCAAATAGGTCAAATTTTCCACTTTGGGTCAAGTGGACCAACTGTTTAGAGTTGATTTAGTTGAGTTTATATATGCTTGGGATTGATATATAATTTAATTGCAATTGGCTTGGGTTCAAATGGGTTTTGGTTCATTTAAACATTTCAAGTCAAAGGTTGGTTTTGATGTGGGTTGATTTTGGTTTGGCTTAATGATTGTAGATTTTATTTATATTTAGGAATACGATTGAAGGTATGATTGATTCTTGATAAAATCAATAGAATTTGGGTTTTGGAATGAAGGAATTTGGCTAAGTCCATGGAGTTGGTCATGTGGCTTTAGTTTGGAATTTTATTTGGTTTAATTTAGCTTTGAAGATTTAAATATATATTTCATTTAAATATGTGAAGATGATTGAAAATATGATTGACTTGTGAGAAAATCAATTGAGTTTGACTTAATTTGGATTAAGATCTAGTAAAGTCCATGGGATAGGTCATATGGCTTAGGAAGGGTTTTGATTTAATTTCATTTAGTTTGATTTAGTTTTGATCATTTGAATGTAGATTTGATTTATATTTAGGAAGATGATTGAAGATATAAATTTATTATTAGAAAATAAATTGATTTGGATTAAGATTTGGCTAAATCCATGGGATAGGTCATATGGCTTAGGAAGGGTTTCAAGTATGGATTTGATCATGGGCTTCAATCATTTGGTTTTCAAATTTGGGTTTGGAATTGGATTTGAATTTGATGTTTCAATTGAACTTGAGGTTTGGTTTGAGAAGGTGAACATGGTTTGGATTTGGGTTGTAGGGTAGGTGGATTATCCTAATCCCTAAGGCATAAGCTAATCCTTTGGTTAACCCTTCTATATCTTTAGGCTTAGGTTAAGTGTTTTCTTAATTGTTAGAAGTATCTTATGACTAGGGAAGTCTTAGTGTCTAAAAGACTCCTAAGTCTAAGATGAGAAGATTGAATCCGTACTCCAAAAGTGAGGTCAACAAGCCTTACGCTCCATAGTGTTGCCCTTGGAGATAGTTGATTGGAAGACCGAAGCCAACTTTCACATTATAGACTAGGATACATCTTTCAACACTTTTCTTGGGAGACCATGGATACATGAGAAAAACATAGTTCCATCCCTCTACATCGCAAATGAAGTTTATGAGGTGGGATCATGTTCAAAGGAGATCTCAAGCCATTTACAGTTCACGAGGTCACATATATGAGAATGTGGCTTACTACCTCCCTTAAAATCAATAAGTATATCCTCTCAAACTTGTCCAAAGTTTAGAAATTAAAGAAAAAGAAAAATAAAAGAAAGAGAAAAAGAAAAAGAAAAGAAAAGTGAAAATGAAAAAGAAAATAAAAGGGAGTGGAAATAAACTTGGAGGAAGTGGATCTTGCGTTAGATTCCACCCACAATTTGTTACTCCATTCGAACATATGGGTTATAAGAGCTGAAATCCACCAGGCAGAGGAAGAGGATAGTTCAGAGGTAGTCCCAAGGGTGAAAAACCTCGTTATTGGCCACCCAATAGAAGATATGTCCCATACAGAGTGTCTATCCATAAAGACTTAGAATCTAGTTCATATGATGAGTCTTATAATTAATATACCAACTGTTTCTCAATAGTAGATTCCCTTGAGTGACACTTGAGCTGAGTGATGAACAGTGCCCAAAGCAAAGCATAAGTGTATCCAAGTCTATATGTGAAACAGTTAGGCATCCGTTGGGAACTTTAGCTCTAACTCCACTTTCCTCTCAAAAAGCTGAGGGTTTGGTAGTTAAGGAAGCCCCTAAGTCATTCACAGATGAGAAGACTCAGAGGTTCTTTCTGGAAGCATCATCCTCAAGTCAAAAAGTTGATGTAGAACTTAAGGATGATTCATATAAAGATTTAATATAATTACCTTTGATTGGTACTTGCCTTGTGTTCATAATTTAGCAAAGAAAGGGTTAATTCAACATACTTGGTCAAAGCATCGTTCATACTACTTTAAAAGAATATGTAAGATCAAATGCAAAAGCTCTCAATCAAGACCAAGTCTATGATTTGGTATAGTGTGTTTAGTCTATGATGATAATTACTGCTTAGGCACCACCAATCATTTAGAACTAATAGGTTCTTTTCAAATCACATTAACTCATATGAGGAGCTATACTTAGAAACTTTAGATGATCCAGATGATTTTGAAGTCAAAGATGCACCACTGGAGTTCAAAGAAGAGATCAAGTCAACCATTGATGAGCTCAAGTAAACCAATTTAGGAATTGAAGAAGATCTACTCCCAACATACAACAATTATTTATTGAATGAAATTGAAACCAATGATTTAGTTAGGCTATTGACTGAGTTTAAGGACCACTTTCCATGGAGTTATGAAAATATGTCTGGATTGGCTCCTGATGTAGCTATTCATAAACTAGCAATAGAGCCTACTGCTAACCCTATTAAGCAAGATCCTAGACTCATGCAATTAGACATAGAATAATATGTCATTTCTGAAGTCAAGAAACTGATCAATGTTGGCTTCATCTGAGAAGAAAAATACCCTATTTAGCTAGCCAACGTCATCCCAGTTAAGAAAAAGATTGGCCAAATTCACATATGCGTCGATTTAGGGATTTAAATAAGGCATGTCCAAAAGACAAATTTCCATGAACAATCTTAGAGTTGATGGTGGACATTGCCTCATCTCATGCAGTCTTCTCTTTCATGGATGGCTCATCTGAATATAAACAAATAAAGATGGTTCCTAAAGATGAAAGAAACACTTTTAGAACCCCATCTATAAAAAAATTCGGTGCTACATACCAAGTGCTATGACTCAAATCTTCAATGAACTCATTCATTCTTCATCATGTCGATCATCAAAAGTAGAGAAAAGGAAGACCATCTCTTTGACTTGAAAGTAGTTTTCAAATAGTTAAGATAATTTAACCTCAAAATTAACCCCTTGAAATGTGCATTCAGAGTACCATCAAGGAAATTTTTTATGTTTGTTATTCGATACCTAGGAATCGAAATTGATCCGGAGAAGATCAAGGTGATATTAGAAATGCCAGCCCTTAAAACATTAACTCAACTCAGATCATTCCAAGGGCAGTTGGCGTATCTAAGACAATTTATATCCAACCTATCAAGAAAATGTTAGCTATTCTCAACACTTGTCAAAAAGGATGCCAAGTTCAAATGGGATGACAAGTGTGAGCATGCCTTCAAAGACATCAAGCATTACCTGGTGACGCTACCGGTTATAGCAGTCCTTATTCTGGGCAAGCTATTTATACTTTACACTACTGTGTTAGATGACTCCCTTGGTGCTTTCTTGGCCCAAGTCAATGACAAAGAGATGGAAAACACACTCTAGTACCTCAACGATCGTCTAATCCCTACTAAAGCTAATTATCCACCCATTGAGAAGCATTGCCTAGCTTTAACCTTTGCATCCCAAAAGCTATAGCACTACATGCTTCGTCATAAGGTGAACTTAATCTCTAATATCAATCCACTATAGCATCTCATGACACGACTGATGCTATCTGAATGATTTGCATGACGGTCCATGATCCTCGCATAGTTTGACATTACCTTCATACCCCTCCATGTGATGAAAGGACAAGCACTAGCGGAGTTCTTAGCAGCACACCCACTTGTTGTTGAATCTATGCTTAGTGATAATCTCCCTGATGAACAAATTATGAACTTAAGGGATACCAGCATTCACCATTAGGAGATATACTTTGATGGTGCGGCTTCCTCTCAAAGAAGAGAAGAACCATAATATACTATTCTAAAAAAGGCAGAGGTAGGAATAGTTCTCTTAACTCCAGACTGTGATGTGATGAGATTCTCATATCATCTATCCAATCCTTGTACCAACAATGAAGCTGAATATGAAGCTCTGATTGTCAGTCTGGAGTTAGCCATTCCTCTAGGGATCTTGAACATCAACATCTTCAGGGATTCTTAGCTAGTTATCAACCAAATCATTAGGTACTATAAGGTTATAATGCCCAAGCTCCATCACTACTAGAAGTTCAACATGGAGTTGTTGGCCCAAATCCTAGAGGTTACCATTTATAAGATTCCTAGAGGAGAGAACATCATATCATATGCTTTAGCCAAGGTTGCCAAGAAGTTGGCATGTCCAAAGGATGAGTCCATATCAATAAAGGTCCAAAATAGACAAGTCTTGTCCCTTATTGATATTGAACTCATCAAAAAGTACTCTATTGAATGGGAGGTTGCCATTGCTAAGAAGACGAGGAGTTAGATTGGAGGCAACTATTCATGGATTTCCTAAATAAATGCAAACTACCTCAAGAGAAGTCCCAAGCCTATCATATGAAGTAGAGAACACTTTCCTACGCTCTTGTGGATGGTGTCTTATACTGGCAGTCTTTCGATCATATATGGTTACATTATTTATACAAGAATGATGCCCATAAGATCATAAATGAGGTACACTCAGGATTATGTGGAGCCAACCAATCAGGTCTAAAGATGAAAGCCAAGATCAAGAGACTATGATACTACTGGCCATCGATGATCAAAGATTAAATGGATATGGCTAGGCGATGCCATCAATGCCAAATACACATTATGGTCCTAGACCAAGCACCCAACATTCTACATCCTACATTGGCCTCATGGCCATTCGAGTGTTGGGGTACTGACATAGTGGGTTTGATTGATACTCCTTCTTTCAAGGGTCATCGGTTCATCTTAGCTGCTACTGACTACTTTTTTGAATGGATGAAGGTGATTAGACTCAGATAGGTCATAGCTTAACATGTGCTCCATTTTTTAGAAACCATATCATATATAGGGTTGGAGTGCCTCGATGAATTATATTTGATAATGGTATTGCATTCAAGAGCATTGAGATTAACAACTTTGCCTGGAGACACAACATAGATTGAAGATATTCTACCAATAACTACCCAAGGGCAAAAGGCTTAGCAGAAGCCTTCAATAAAACTCTCATCCAAATACTGAAGATGACACTCGACAATAATAAGCGATAGTGGTATGAGCAGTTAGTTGAAGCCTTGTGGACCTACTGCACCACATATTGAACTCGGACTCAGTCTACTCCTTTCTCTTTAGTGTATGGGTCTTAATCCATCTGACCATTAGAAGTCCAACTCCCATCATTAAGGATAGCTATGGGTAGCAAGATCACAATAAAGCAGAACACCAAGTTACGGTTAGAAGAGATCAAAGGTTTAGAGGAGAGATGCCTATAAGCATGTCAAAACCTCGAACTGTACAAAGCTAAAATGATTCAAGCTCACAACAAGTTGGTCCATCCTACAGGTTTTCAAGTAGGAGAGCTCATTTTAGTTTTAAGGAGACTGATTATTGCCCGTCATAAGATGGGAGGCAAGTTTGAACCCACTTAGGAAGACCCTTTTTCCATAGAGAAGACCTACCAAGGAGGATCTTATCATCTTATTAATCATAAGGGAGAGCACCCAATGCTTCTAATGAATGAGCTCTACTTAAGAAAATATTATAAATCATGTTTGAAAATAACTATTATCAATGAAAATTTCATTTTGAATTCAATCTCTTCCATGCTGAAAGTATTCTTGTTTGAGAACCTGCCATAATGTCTTTACGGGAGGTGTAATGAACCCAAGTGGCATCTCATCCTTCATCGACACAAAAAAAACACAAACTACACACAAAAATATAAAATAAACACATATCTTTTATCTCAGGCTACTCTAAATTGAGATAATATCCCAAATGACACTCACTCAGTAGCAGCTCTAGGTCGGGCTAACGTGCTTCCCTACTAATGTGTCACCCCAGTAGTCTTGTTGCTTTGGAGGATGTAAGTCTACTACGCTTTCCTTCCTTTCTTGGCCACTGCACACCAATGAGTGCCTTGTTAGTTTGGTAGGCCTTACTGTGTGGCCAGTAAACTACCTCATGTTGGCTTCATTTAAGAGGATGTTAGTCTTCTATGGTTTTTTTCTTAGATTAGCCTTCATGAACTAACTGGGTTGAGTATATCTGAGTTTTAGGATAAGTCCCCTAGCAACCCCTTCCCTTCTAACTGCTTCAAGGCTTGGTCAAGTCCTTCCTCGGGGCTCCCCGCTTAGTAGTCACTCTAAGTTAGATAGCATCTGTCTCATCGATGACAGACTATCCCGATGATCAGTTTTGCTTAGAAAGTTGTAAGCCTACAATTTTCTTTCTAGATTGATCATTGCACACTGATGGGCACCTTAGGTTGGTTGGTTCTCACTATGCTGATGAATACACCACTCATATTGACAGATACACATTAGGTTGGTTGGTTCTCGCACCTTAGGATACACTACTCATGGCGGATGTAAGTCTGCTATGCTTTCTCCTTGAGTTAGCCACCACACACCTATAAGATTTTTTTTTTCTAGGGCTCAGTATAACACCCCTAGTAGCACCTCCCTTGTTGACACTATATTTGGATCATGTCCTTACATTTAGACATTACCCGACAGATTGACAGCTCTTTCCTAGAAATCCACCCTGTTGGAGAATTCATCTTGAGGATGTGTAGATTCTCCCTTGGTCCAATAAATCTCAGATAGGTCCAGATCGACATAGCCCCTTCTCCCCCACACACTAATAGGGTCCTTGCAAACATATAAACAAAATATATATTCACTTATGGATTAGGAGGACACCCTTAATGGTACCTTTTCTTAAGCAAACATCCTATCTTTAGGTGTAAAAACTCCCTATAAGAACTCCCCGACACTTTAGTTGATATAAGTCCCGACATTCCAAGAGTCTCCCCAAGTCGGGTTCTATTTATTATGCTACCAAGTCACCCTAGTTGTTCTTGCTTTAAGAAGATGTAAGCCTACTACACCTTCTTCCTAGCACAACCATTCACACCGAAAGGAAACCCCTTAGGTTGGTTAGCTCTTCCCCATGGCCAGTAGACTATTCTTTTGGATTTCTAAATCTGAGATAGGATAAGTCTAATATAACACCTTCTCAGTTGGGCCATCACACACTACCATGGTCCATAAATTAAATCTATCAAATTTGACCGAGCTCACATCCCCAGTAGATATGCCCTCAATTTGAAATCAAGCTAAACCAAACAAACCATATCAAATCATAAGAAATTAAGATAAAATTAATCTTGACTACTTTTGAGTCAACATAAGTCCCAATATTCAATCTAGGGGTTCAATTTATTGCATCCACAGGTTACTCAGTGGTTGTTCCTCACTTTAGAAGATGTACTTTTGCTTATGCCTTCTTCTTAGCACAACTGTTGCACACCGAAAGGCAACCCCTTAGGTTGGCTAGCTCTACCTCGCAGCAGGTAGACTATCCTTTTGGATTTGTAAACATGAGGTAGGTCAAGGCTGATATAACCCCTTTTGAGTGGGTCCATCCCACACAGATAAGGTCCATACATTAACTCAGATTAAATTAAACTTGATATGATTTTCTCTAGTGGAGTTAAATCATACCCTAGGAGTCCCAAATCATATATAAATAAGTCAAGCAAATAAATCAAATTCAAAAACAACCTCCCGAGTGGAGCCAAATTAAGCTAACTCCCCCAGTAGAGTCTAAATCAAAGAAATCCAACCAAACATTTATTCTCAATGGATACATCCCGAAACAAATCTATGAAATCAAACTCAAATCCCAATCCACAGTCGATAGCTTAAGCCTACTTCACTAGTGGAAGGTTCTTATACCTGATCCCCAGTGGACTCGAGCCCATATCTCTAGCAGATGTGCCTCCACATCAATTAAAACAAAATAAATTAAAGTCAATTTGATCTTAATCCATTATGAATTATAGATTCTTATCCCTAACAGATCTTTTTTCTACAAATCATATAATAAATTCAAATTTAAACCTTATGCCCGGTTTTCTTCTATGCCCTCGACATACCTCATATGTCGCTTAATGCATGTGATCTCTAGGATCTCCCTCTATGTGTTTGACATGGAATTCTCATCAAATCTTATTTCTTCTCTTATGCACACCTTTAATACTTCAACTAAAAGCCTAACAATGTATTCATTCATATTACATCATCTTAACATTATATTCAATATCTTATGATTTGTGATGGCGCAAGCTCAAACTAACTATACAATATCATGCGAAACATATTATAGTGTGAATTAACACACTATATTATATTATAATATATGATGTTATATTATAATTTTCTATAATATAATATATTGTCTAACATGATACCTCATTAGAGTTACTTAAAAAAAAACAAATAATAAAATTTTCTCAAAATATGAATAATGTTCATTTTGGATGTAAAATTATTTATTTTCTATTAGAAATGGTCCAAAATAGCATAATTTTGGTGTTTCTTCTTGGTGTGTGCCGTGAATTTGGCCAAATTCTTCCATCTCAATCTTCAAATTAACATTTTTGTTAGTTTGGACCCAATGTATTATAACAAAAGTTAAACATACTAAAATGTACAATAACATTTAGTAATACACCAACACATTCATATATATGTGAAGTTATATTGTTATGTACATTATATTCTAATATGCTTTCATATAATATATTATCTTACATTACACTTTAAAATGAATCACTTTAAGCAAAAACTTATAAAATTTGTTTGAAAAATGAACATTTATTTTGGATGCAAAATCCCATTCTTTTGATTAAATGACACACCACAGCACACCCCCAATGATGTTTCCTAAAGCTTACCTTAAATTTGGCTAAATCCCATCATCTGAGCCTATAAATTAGTATTTTTATGAATTATACCAATACAAACTCTACTACAACATTCTATAATAAACTAAAATGTACTAAACAATAAGTAATAATACACAATAGTATACTATAATGCATGATGCTACACAATGTTATGGCATCCTATATTATAATACACTATAATATATTATATTACATTATATTGCATATCACATCACAAGAGATTTCTTAAGATAAAAAATCATAAAATTAATCTAAACAATAAATAAACTATATATTTTAGTTGTATCACTTACATATTTTAAATTAAAATAATATATTATGATGCCATGCTCTAACTATTATGAATTTGTCCAAATTCCACCATTTTAAAGTATAAATCAACACTTTTATAAATAATCCTAGTGTAGGCTCGATTGCATGATTGTAAAATACTAAAAGAATTTAAAATGTGCAGAATAATTTATTATGCTATATGATGCTATACTATACTAAAACATATAATATTTATTCTAAACATAAATTCTTACTTTTTAGACTACAACTGGCGTGGCACTTCATCATTTGATTTATTAAATCAATATTTTTATGATTTAAATTAATATAGACTATAGGGCGCAATACCATAATATACTAAAACATTTTAAAACATCTTATAATATCCAAAAACACATCAGTAGATGCTCAAATATATGATGCTACATTATACTATAATATATGGTATTTTAATATAATTAGGGTTAGGGTTTAGGGTATTCAAATCTCCAATAGTCATGGGAAAGTCTCTTAAACACATTTTCTTTAGCTACCATAACTATGTTAGGAATAGGTCATTCTTTAGATCTATTCCAAATGACATCTTTATTCAAGGTTTAGGGTTTAGCATTTTTGGGTTAAGGTTTAGGGTTAGTTTAGGGTTTAGAGTTTAGGGTTTAGGGTTATTTTAGGGTTTATTATTTAGGGTTTAGGGTTTGGGATTTAGGGTTTAGGGTTTAGGGTTATAGGTTTTAGTGTTTAGGATTTAGGGTTTAGGGTTTAGGGTTTTAGGGTTTAAGGTTTAGGGTTTAGGGTTTAGGATCTAAGTTTTAGATTTAGGGTTTATGTTTTAGTTTAGGGTTTAGGGTTTAGGGTGTATGGTTTTTTTTAACAGAGATAAAATTCAAATTCAACATTTCTTCTTTTCGATTTGATAAACCAAGTAGCACCCCATGTTTTCTAAGACACAAATAACAAAATAGATAAAAAATGAGCAATAGAAAAATCAAAACCTCAGATAAGTAGAACTGTCTCTACTATAAAGGCACAGTTCCATAAGCAACATATCAGATCAGTCATTCTTTTGTTTCTCTAGTTCCCATCAAAATTATCCCCTCCTCTCGAGTAGCGGGATCCACCATTATTTTCTCAATCTTTCCCTCCTCCAGCACCCCACCATCATAACTTTCATCACTTCTCCCACCTCTATAAGCACCAGTACTCTGACCACCACCACCTCCATATCGACCAACACCTCTAGATCCCCCACTACCACTATGTTAATCGCCGCCTTCGCCTATGCCTCCACCGCTAGATCTAGACTGCGCCTAGTTTATGGTGATGTCCCTGTCATCAAGGTTTTTCCCATTCAAAGGGTTTAGGTTTAGTTTAGGGTTTAGGGTTTGGGGTTTAGGGTTGTAGGTTTTAGGGTTTAGTTTAGAGTGGTTGGGTTTAGGGTTTAGGGTTTATGGTTTAGGGTTTAGTGGTAGTTTAGGGTTTAGGTTTAATTTAGTTTAGGGTTTAGGGTTTAGGGTTTAAGTAGGGTAGAGTTAGTTTAGGGTTTAAGGTTTAGGGTTAATTTATTTAGGAGTGGTTAGTGTTTAGGATTTAGTTTATTTTTAAAATAAATTAAACCAATGGTTTAGTAGTTTATTTTTTATTTAGTATTTATTTTTATTTTTTATTTAGGTTTATTTTTTATTTTTACTAAGTTTAGTTTATTTATTTTGGGTTAATTTATTTTATTTTAGCTTTTTTATTTTAGTTTAGTTCTTATGTTTACGTTTATTTTTTAGTTGAGTTTTTTTATTTTATTTTTTAGGTTTAGGTTTTATTTTTTATTTTTAGGTTTAGGTTTTGGTTTTTATTGTATTTTCTTTGGTTTAGGTTTAGGTTTATTTTGGTTTATTTAGTTTAGTATTTAATTTAATTTATTTTATTTAGTTTAGGTTTAGGTTATTTATTTAGTTTAGTTTATTTTACTTTAGGTGTTTATTTTATTTTATTTTAAGTTTAGGTATTTTAGTATTATATATTTATTTTAGTTTATTTTTATTTTATTTATTTAATACTTTATTTTTAGTTTATTGATTTAGGTTTTATTCTAGGTTTATTTTATTTTAGTTTAGTTTAGGATTTATTTATTTTATTTTTATTTAGTTTATTTTATTTCATTTTATGAGGTTTAGGTTTAGAGTTTATATTTATCCAAGAGTTTTATTTATTTAATTTTATTAAGTTTGTGTTTAGGTTATAGGGTATGGTATGGTTTTTTTAGGTTTGGGTTTAGGGTTTAGGTTTGGGTTAGGTCAGGTTTGGCTGGTAGTTTGTAGGTTTGGTGTAGGGTTTGGTTTAGGGTTATAGGGTGGGAACATTTATGATTTAGTGTTTAGGGTTAATGATTTAGGATTTAGAGTTTAGGGTAGGGTGGGGTTATAGAGTAGGGTTTAGTGGTTTAGGGTATTTTAGGTGGGTTGGTTTAGGGTTATTTAAGATTTTGGTAGGGTAGTAGGGTTTTCAAAGAAACCAGTATGTTTAGGTTTATTTAGTTTATTTTTATTTATCTTTTATTTTATTTTATTTAGGTTTATTTTATTTCATCTAGTTTATTTATTTATTTATTTAGTGTTTTTAATTTTAGTTTATTTTCTAGTTTAGGTTTATGACTTTTAGTTTAATATTACTATTTTTTTTTTAGGTTTTATTTTAATTTTTGTTTAGTTTTTTTTTTATTTTATTTTTTAGGCTTAAGTTTTTTTTAGGTTTAGGTTTAGGTTTTTATTTTATTTTTTTAGGTTTAGGTCTTTGGTTTTTATTTTAGGTTTTATTTTTTAGTTTAGGTTTAGGTTTATTTTTATTTTAATTTATATTATTTTTTTTGTTTTGGGTTTAGGTGTAGTTTATTTTAGGTTTAGGTTTAGGTTTTATTTAATTTTGTTTAGGTTTAGGTTCATTTTATTTTGTTTATTTTAGGTTTAGCTCTTTTTAGTTTAGGGTTTATGTTCTATTTATTTATTTATTTTATGTTTTATTTATATGTTTATTTTTTATCCTTAGGTTTTTACTTACTTTTTATTTTATTTTATTTTAGGTTTATTTTATTTTTATTTTAGGTTTTGTTTTTATTTTATTTTGGTTTTTTATTTTTAGGTTTTATTTATTTTATTTTAGTTTAGTTTTTATTTTTATTTTATTTTCTTTTTTAGGTTTAGGTTTTGGTTTGGGTTTAGGTTTAAGTTTTAGTTTAGGTTTTTATTTTATTTTATTTATTATTTATTTTTGTTTAGGTTTTTTTATTTAATTTTTTTTTTAGGTTTTATTTTGTTTAGGTTTAAGTTTTTAACTTTTTAGGGTTTAGGAATTAGAGTTTAGGGTTTAGAGTTAGTCGAGGGTTTAGGGTTTAGAGTTTAGGGTTTAGGGTTTAGGGTTTAGGGTTTAGGTTTTTGGGTTGAGGGTTTAGGATTTAGGGTTTTGGGTTTGGATTTTTTTAGGTTTGGGTTTAGTTTAGTCTGGGTTCAAGTTTTGGTTTAGGGTTTAGGATTTTTAGTTTTATTTTTTTAATTTTAATATATAACAAATTTAGATTCAACATTTCATCTTTTTGATTTCATCAACCAAGTAAAACATCAGGTTTTCTAAGACACAAGCGATGACATAGATAAAAAATGAGCACGATGAGAAAACTAATGATTTATAAGCTCGGATCGGTCATTCTTCTTTATTAACCCCTCTAGTAGGGATCCACCATCATATCCTGATCTCTCCTTGTAACCACCACATCTCAGAACCTCTCTTTCCCATAACCCCACTACTTCAACCACCACCTCCATATCCACTAGCACCCCCAAATGCCCCACCACCACTATGATAGCTACCACTTCTGCCTTCCCATTCACCTGGATCTAGTGTTGACATTGATGTTCTTTGTCGTTCAGTTGTGTGCTATTTTAGTTTAGTATGTTTAGGGTTTAGGTTTATTTTTTAATATATTTAGTTACTTTAGGTTTAGGTTTAGGATTTGGGTTTTACGGTTTAGAGTTTAGGGGTTAGGGTTTAGGGTTTAGTGTTTAGGGTTTAAGGTTTAGGGTTTAGAGTTTTAGGGTTTATTCTTTTAGGGCTTAGGGTTTAGGTTAGGGTTTAAGATTTAGGGCTTAGAGTTTAGGGTTTAGGATTTAGGGTTTAACGATTAAGGTTGTAGGTTTAGTATTGTAGGTTTAGGGTTTAGAGTTATTTTCTAAAAAAAAATTAAGTAAACTATTAGGTTTACTTTACTTTAGTTTATTTTATTTTTTATTTATTTATTTATTTATTTCTTTTATTTATTTATTTTAGTTTATTTTATTTTTTATTTTTATTTAAGTTTATTTTTTATTTTTATTTAGTTTAGTTTATTTATTTTAGATTTATTTATTTTAGTTTATTTTTTTATCTAAATTTATTTTTTAGGTTTAGGTTTAAATTTATTTTTTAATTAAGTTTTATTTTTAGATTATTTTATAGGTTTAATTTTTTTTTTAGATTTAGGTTTAGGTTTTTATTTTATTTTTTTAGGTTTAGGTTTTAGGTTCTTTTAGGTTTATTTTTAGGTTTAGGTTTATTTTTAGTTTATTTTACTTTATGGTTTAATTCGTTAATTAAATTGCTTAATTAATCAATTTGAAACAATAATCACATGGAATCTTAATTAATCAATTCTTGGGTAGATCTTTAGGTGTTCAATAACCTAAAGACATTTAAGGAAATTATGGTTAATCCACATATGTGAGAAAACCATGAAAGTACTTAATTAAGTTTCTTAACTTAATTAATCACTAATTGTGAGCCAATTGCATTAAACCTCTTTCATTTCTTAGGTTCATTGCTAATCTAATATCCAATGTATGTACATATCATGTTGGCTCATAATTACTTAGTTAACTAAATTAAGGCAACATAGGGTTAATTGATGAATTTAATTACAACCTAATTAACCCATAAAATTAACTTAATTACTTTTCATTAAACCAAATTAAATCACAAACATGGGAATGGGCTAGGATCAGCAAACTTTCCCTCATTTATTCAAACCAAATCAAATATGAAATTGAAAGTGATAATTAAAAGCCTTGGTTTTCTTTAAATGCTTTTATTTAATTTCATTGTCCTTAAGAATTAATTTAATTAAATAAAATCACATGTTTATGTTTATTCATTCATTTCTAATCATGTTAAATGTTGTATGTCATTTGAAATCATACATTCATCTTTTCAAAATTAAAATCAAATGGTTTTCTTTTTTTGTCAAACTTGCATGTGTTGATTTATTTTATAATATGTGTGGCTATTATCACTATTAAATCCAACATATTTTCCAAAGTATATAAATGAATGGTTGTATATGCTATGAATGCTAGTTATAAATACATAGGAGATGTATGTGATTATAGCTTAAATGTATGAAGTGAAGCTCCTTTCCTTTTATTCATGTATTAATTTATGTGAGTGAGAATGTTAATGGGTATATAGTCTGGACATCCGAAGAATATGAGGCTTAAGTAGCCCCACGGAAGTCATTTGATTACCTTACTTCCCTAGTTTAACAATGACACGTACTCCATATGATTTCATTCTTATGTATTTCAATACTAGAATTTGGATGAGTCTTTAATTCATATAAATAAATGATTCAATCAAATTGAATATCATTTTTTACATTAGTTTCATTTTCCAAATTATGAATGCATGTGTATGTATCTAAGAAAAGCTGTATATAGTCTAGACATCTTGGGAATATGAGGCCTTAGCTAGCCCTAAGGAGGTCATTTGATTACCTCACTTCCTTGGTTTAATAAACATGTACTTACTTATGTCTTTTATAAATACATTTTTGTATTTAATTAGAAAATGGTAATCCTTCCTTTTTATTAAAAATACATGCATTTGCAATTATTCAAGTGATTGAATTAATTGATCATGTGATTTGGAGCTCTCTTCCTTATGTTCATGCATGAAAATTTACATATGGTCTGAATGTAATGGTATATAGTCTAGACATCCCAGGAATACAAGGCTTTAGCTAGCCCCAACAAGTTCATTTGATTACCTCACTTCCCTGGTTAACAATGACAAGTACATATTTAATTTCATCCCTATGTATCTTTGCATAAGAATTTAGATAGATCCTTAAATTAATATGATAAAATAATTCAATTAGAGGGGAAATATAAAGCTTCAAATGTACATACTCACATCCATCATTCAAGTGTGCTAAAACATATTGAATGTGTAAGTATACTTAAGACTTAATCATATGCATTTTACATGTGATGGAAAAAAAATGATTTAGCATGTGTCATGTGATAGTATTTCAATTAGATTAATCTTAAGAAGCCTTTCACAATGAATAGAATTATTTAAAGAGAACCTAAACTTAGGATTAATCTAAAATGTGTAATAAGCCATTCACTTAAGAGAACTAAATCAAATTAACATGCTTTAGAAAGTGTTTTAAGGTAGGGATGAAAGAGGAAAACCTCTTTTCTTCTCTTTACAACACTTATTAATTAAGCATAGGTCATATGGAAAAAAAAAGAAAACATAAATTAAAACTTGCAATCAATTAAAGCACTTGAAGTGGAACCACCATTTAAGTTGAATCTTTCTATACTTAGATAATCTTAACTCTAAAGCCTAGTTAGGACATACCACACAAGCCTTAATACACTCACATTAGACTAAGTCACTACTTCTAGCCTTATGTTAGGACGGTGCATGGTGTGATGTATGTTTTGTTTTGTGATGTATTATTTTAGACTGGATATTAGGGTGTATGTTTCATAGATTGGATTGTAGGTCATGATTAGCTTAATTATATTTTCTACAGGGAATTATGTTTAAGGGGCCACTTAAAAATAAATATAAATGCTCTTTTTGTAGGTTGCATAAGCCCCTAAACATAATCCAAGTTAGGACAGGTAGGCTTGGTTACCCATGTGTAGGATGCTAAGTCCGAATTATAAGTATAACTGCTAGGGTTCTATGTGTGTTTAGCTAACACTTATCTTATAGATGTAGTTATATTTACTTTTTTTTTATTTCTAATGTAATTTTATATTAGGAATTAGGATTAGTGCTATGGGGCATAATAATGAGCATTGGCTAGAAGGCCTTGTCCTAGGAGTCCATGTGATGCCTTTGAAGTGTAGCAAATCAAATCAAAGGAGGAAGATACATGAAGACAGGAAGACTTTAAGACATAGCATTTATCATTTGTAAATTGCAAATTATTCTTTATGTACCAGGTTGTTTAAGGGTTGAGCTCTACTACCCATTTTTATGGGTTGTACAGCAACGCCCAATCGCACTAACCTATTATTCTTTTGTATTAGCTATAAAAATTATTTGATATTGTGTTTAAAGTGAGCAATTAAGGTGGCATGCTTTCCTTAGTTTCTTTATATGGTTGATGTTTGAATGTGTGGCCTGGAATGCGATTAGGCTCTTAAAAAAAAATTACCTTTCTACTCAACTATATCTCATAGCTAAAGTTTTAAACAATTCATAACCTCACATAAAAGCCTAAGACATAAATCAAAATAATTAAAAGATTTAGCAATCCCTTAGCTAAATGTTGAATGACCAACAACATGCACATCATATTATTTCACTCTTGAAAATAGATTTCCATCTTTGCATGATAGGGAATGCTTGACCTGAGGCATCCCTTGTGTTGGAAAACACACCTTTCTTGTTGATTTAGCCAACAACCTTATTTCATCATGCATGTAGGCATAAAAAAGCCAAAGCCTTTATCAAAAAAGGTGTCAAAATAAATATAATTTGAAATTATTTTGCTCTAAACTAAGTCATATGCTCATACCACTCATGCTCTAGTCTCTTAGGAGTGGATGTGAGTCACTATAGCACCCAAGAGGAGGGTGTGAATTTGGTGATTTAAAAAAATTTAAAGTTAAATCTTAAATTTTAAGTTTTAATAGAAAATTAATTTTTGATTTTATAATGACAAGATGACAAGATACAATTCTTAATTCAACAAAAAACAAAAATATAGTAAAGTAAAGAGAGACAATAGGCACACAATTTTTACGTGGTTTAGTCAAACTCTAAAACAGGCCTACATCCATGCCTAGCCACCCCTAGCTAGGAATCCACTAAATGCAAAATAGATTATGAATAGTACTCTCCTATAAGGGGGAAAGTATAACCCCTACAATAATATGTACTCTCCTATAAATGGGTGAGTACAACCCCAATATAAATTTTATAGCACAAAAAGAAAAATACAAGATAATAAATTTTGATAAAATAAATCTCTCACAAATATACCAAGCTATCCAATTCAAAAAATAATCTCACAACTTATAAATGATCACTTTCAACTTAAAAATTTTGGCAAGATAAAATGCTCACTTAATATTGATAAGAAATAATAAAATAAATATCTTAAAGTGATCTTACTAAGTTGTTTATGTTATTACAATTTGTAGACTAATATAAAAATGATTTCAAAATAAATTCACAATATTCTTTTGCACAATAAAACAAATTTCAAAAAGGATAATTTAGTATATTTTAACCAAAAAGATGCTGTCAATTAATGCAAATCATCACAAAATACTTAAATAAAATTAGTGTATGATAGATCTAACTAGGCTAGTAAACTTTTAATTAAATAAAAAAGATATCTATCAAATATGAAAATAATTTCAGCACAATAAATTAATTTGAAATGCTTAAAATATACTTCTAAAATAGATCTAAGAATAAATGATCTTTCAAAATAAGACTAATGAAGAAATATTTCAAGAAACCAAAAGAAATTTGTAGGAAGTTAAAAATTTCAACAAGTTGAAATAGATCTAACAAACTATCACAAGAGTTTTTCACAAAAAAATGATTGAGAAACTTTGATGTGAAAATAATGTCCAAAGACTAATCCACCAAAAGTATAAATTGGAAAGAATAAATAGATGGTGAAAATAGCATGAACAACTAAAAGGATTAAGATCAAGAAAACAAACTCATGTAATTTGAGAAAGCTTTCTTAGTTGAAGATGTTGAAGCTTCCACACCAAGGATTTGATCTTGCAATATTTGGAGAACACTTGGAAGGAAAATCTAAGAAATTTTCTCTTAGATTTCTGGAGGATTTTAATTTGAATGAGGAATGCTTTCATGAAGAGAATGAGGCTATTTATAGGCAAGAAGGCCATTTTGAATTATTTCAAAATAATATATTATTCTAACATCATGTTTTCATCTAATAATTTAATATTCAATAAAAATATAATTTATATTAAATAAATATTAAATTCAAGTAGCCAAAATTTGGCTATTCACATGGGCAAGTCAAAAAATAATCAAATATGGCTCTTAATATATTCAAAGCATGTAGCATGCATTCATTATTAAAATTAGCTAATGTTTGAAAAGTCATAATAAATTCAATTTTAATCAAACGTGGGTCTTGTAACCTATCAAATTAAAGGAAATAAATCTGAGGAATCTAATGGAGATGAAATCAGATATAAATTCATTGATTATAAAATGATTTTGGCTAAAATACAAAATTTCAAATATTTTTGTAAATATGATATTTAAATATTATGATATAATTTATATATAATCATACATATGTTAGTTATCATATAACCTTAAAATTAAATCAAAATATTTAATTATATTAAGTAAAGAAAATAATTACACTTAATAGTCATAAATTATTATCATTTATTATTTTGACAATTCAAATGCTATGTATGAAACATATAATTGAATGTTAATTAGATAGAGATTTATATAAATTAACCTCATTAAAATAATATATTAATTTGTGAGCAAATTGATTCATGTCAATGAACTCAAATGAATTACTAAGATAGTTATAAATGCATATAACCTAAAATATTGTATCTTGAGCTTCACATTATCCATTTTGATCTATCTTTCATTCTTCTACTCTTGCAATTTTCTCAAATATATTATGAGATGTATTGGATATGTAATTAGCAATTCATATATTTGAAACACATAAAACATTCATTAGAACATCCAAGCATTCATTTGTTATCATCAACAACAGTGGGTTTAAAGACTTTAGTTTCTTTCTAATTAAATAACAGCCTAACTAATCTTGTAAATCATATGATCAAACTTCATGGATTTAAAGAGTAGGAGGTGTTAGCTGGCTACCACTCTAGGTGATTGAAAGTCCAGCAGTTGGGTAGTTTATCCTTTCTTATGGAGTTAAACCATATGCCAATTTTTTCTTATATTTAGGTCACACTTTGGCTTATGCTAAATCTCCCTAGATTTATTATTTGAGGTGGTTATTCTTTGGACTGCATAAATCCTCACCTCTTATGCATCTCCATAATCTTGTGTTGTTGGATTACAAGTCCTAGCTTTCTAATGAAATGTCAACTTTAACAAAATTGATCTTCTCTTTAATTTCAAAATTATAAAGCCCAATTGTAGGATAGGTTGAAATGCTCACTAGGTTTCCTTGTATTAAGAGCATTCCCTACTCGTTTCCTTTAGCTTCAATAATAAGTCTTCTCCTTGAGTTTTCCAGCTTGATTTTCCAATATAACTAATCCTTTGATAGTCTAGCCTTGAATTCTTTAGAGACTTTTATTACTTTATCGAGTATTCTTAAGGGATTCACATCCCTTAGGATGTAATTAACTATGGAGGCTTGCCTCCATAGAACTTTAACTTAATATAAAACCCAACTTTACTTTTCCATGTAAGTAGGGAAAAGATCTGGTACATTCAAAGACCCATCATGCCTTAGGAGTCCTTATTAGGTGATTAGGTCCATTATAGAGTGATGATTTCTATCTTTTGAGATAGTGCATCTTTCCTTAATATCGTACCTGAATTTCAATAAGTACCCCTTAAGATCTACATGGTGTCTAACATCTTAAAATTGAACACCACGATTTTTAGCTCTCTGGGAGGTTCCTCTCTCCATCTTTAGTGGCAATTATTGTCCCCAAACATTGATAGTGGACTTGTATTTTATATGGGTCCAAGACTATCTTTCTTTTCATTGGAACTTAGCCTATTTCATCCTTAGGTTGAGCTAGATAACATCCTTTAGGTTTTAAGACCTCACTCCATGAAGGTCTTAAAACCCCTATTGGTCCACCAATAGGTTAAAAAAAATTTAAATAACTAAAGGAGATGACTAAAAATTTAGAACCTTTTACCATTCTCTTGGTGAGGCAAGGTTCATCTCACACTTAAGAAAATAAACTCTTTGCAAAAAAAATATATACTTTCAAAAAAACACTTCTCAAATTAAATTTCATATGACAAAAGGTGCATTGAAAGATAACCAAAGTTCATGCAACAATATCCATGATTGTTGCATGGAGGTTCTTTCAAAATTTAAAATCAAATAATTTTAAAATCCTTTTTCAAAAATCACATATTTTAAAACAATAATCTCCATTCAACACACCTAAGATTGTTGAATGAAGATTTTATTTTCAAACAAGATTGTGACATAAAAATGAAATTTCATTTAGCACATCCTACATGTGCTAAGTTTGAATTTCTCTTTTCAAAAGCAACATCACACACAAATATCTCATCTTTGAAAATCAAAAAGAAAAATATAATTGATTTCCATTCAACATACCAAAATTTGTCAAATGGAAGTCCCCTTTTTCAAAATCACTAAAATTAAAACACATTTGAATTCCATTTGACATACCCAAATTTGTCAAATGAGAATTCCCTTTTCAAAAAATTGCACTCTACTTAACATACCCACATTTGCTAAGTAGAGTACCCTTTTTAAAATCACAAATAAATCAAACACACTTGAACTCCATTTGACATACCCAAATTTGTCAAAAGTCCCACCTTTTCAAAATTGAAAACAAATTGAACTTTATTTAACATACCATATTTGTTAATTAGAAGTTCTCCTCTTTCAAAACAAAACAAAACAAACTCATCAAACACAAGCCTACTTAGCATACCAAATTTGTTAAGTAAGGGTCTCATTTTTCAAAATCAAATCAAAATACATCAAACACATTGGTCTTCACTTAGCATACCTAAATTTGCTAAGTAAGGATCCCATTTTCAAATCAAATTCAATAAATCAAACACATGACACACATGATCGCTAACAACATAAATGCATTCAAAAATTATTTTCAAACATGCACTTGAATCTCATTTAGCATACATAAATTTGCTAAGTGAAGATTCCAAAATCAAATCCAAAACAAAGTCAATTGACCTTCCATTTAACATACCCAAATTTGTTAAATGAGGGTCCCAAACTTAAAATTAAATTCAAATGTGAGCCAATGAAAGCATCAATTAAGAGCCACTCAAAAGCATTTGAACCCCATTCAACACACCCGAATTTGTTGAATGTGGGTTCTGAATTTAAATCAAATTCAAAGTCTCTCCTCCTCCAAAAATAAAATTTTAAAATCTCTCCAATATTTGAACCCCATTTAGCATACCTAAATTTTTTAAATGAGGGTTCCAATTCAACAATCAAATCAAGTTAACAATTCAAGTCAACAAAATTCAAGCAAAGGTCTGATATGGTTCTCTTTCTAGCAATGCAAAGATTCCAACCCTCATGACCATCAATAGAGAGGAGGTGGCAGGCAAGAAGCCACTTCTTCAGTTTGACCTACAACCTGATTCTGAGTTTCCCTAACCAAAGGAGAAAGGCCATAAAAGTTCCTTCAAGAGCCAAGAATAAGATCAATAAGGATTTTTGAGTATGTCTTATTTATTATAGATAAGTATGACTCCAATGATTTGAATCCTAATTCCCAAAAGAAGACAACTCTCAAAATGATAATCACAATAATGATTAATCCATAAAATAGCGATCGATGGACTTGATGTCTTTAAGGATTCCAACTTCAGTAGAGATACCCTCATTTCTAAAATTTTGTGTTTTCACTATTGATAAAGAGTTAGAATCATCAGATCTAATAAAAGAAATTTTGGGCACCATAAAAGAGTTGGTAGACATCAATTCTACCTCTCTTTTAGAATATATCATAAAAGTCGATTATTATAGTGGTAGGGTCCTACCACTTTGATCAACACCATAGGAAGAAGCAAACTAGTCATTGGAAATAATCTAACTCTAAATCTTTCTTAAGCTACACCTCACAATCCAAAATAAGGGCATCAAACTATTCTGAAGGTTAATGTTAAGGTCCTAAACTATCTTATGTTGGCTTAATGAGCCTCATGTTCAATCCGATCAATTTTGATGATAACTAATGAATGCTTGGTTGTTCTAATGTATGTTTTATGTGTTTTAGATATATTAATTGCTAATTACATATCCAATAAATCTCATAATATGTTTGAGGAAATTGCAAGAATAGAAGAATGAAAGATAGATCAAAATGGATAATGTGAAGCTCAAGATACAATATTTTAGATTATATGCATTTATAACTATCTTAGAAATTCATATGAGTTCATTGGTATGAATCAATTTGCTCACAACTTAACATATTAATTATTTTATATAATGATAATGAGGTTAATTTATAAAAATCTCTATCTAATTAACATTCAATTATATGTTTCATACATAGCATTTGAATTATCAAAATAATAAATGATAATAAATTCTGACTATTAAGTGTAATTAGTTTATATACTTAATATAATTAAATATTTTGATTTAATTTTAAGGTTATATGATAACTAACATATGTATGATTATATATAAATTATATCATAATATTTAAATGTCATATTTCAAAATGAACAAAAATATGTGGAAATTTTAGCCAAAGTCATTTTATAATCAAGGAATTGATATCTGATTTCATCTCCAATAGATTCCTTGGATTTTTTTTCTTTAATTTGATAGGTTACATGACCCACGTTTGATTAAAATTGAATTTATTATGACTTTTCAAACATTAGCTGATTTTAATAATGAATGCATGCTACATGCTTTGAATATATCAAGAGCCATATTTGATTATTTTTGACTTGCCCATGTGAATGGTTGAATTTTGGCGTTTGAATTTAATATTTATTTAATATAAGTTATATTTTATTGAATATTAAATTATTATATGATAAAATGATGTTAGAATAATATATTTTTGAAATAATTCAAAATGATCTTCTTGCTTATAAATAGCCCTCATTCTCTTCATGAAAGCATTCCTCATTCCAAATTCAAAATCTAGCTAAGAGAAAATTTCCTAGATTTTCTTTCCAAGTGTTCTCCAAATATTGCAAGATCAAATCCTTGGTTTGGAAGCTTCAACATCTTCAACTAAGCATGCTTTCAAATTCTTGAGTTTGTTTTCTTGATCTTAATCCCTTTTTAGTTATTCATACTATTTTCACCATCTATTTATTCTTTCCAATTTATATTTGTTTGTGGATTAGTCTTTAGACATCAAAGTCTAAGTTGTCACATCAAAGTTTCTTCAATCATTTTTTTTTTTGTGAAAAACTCTTTCGATTGTCTGAAGGATTTATTTCAACTTGTTGAAAATTTTACCTTCCTACAAATTTCTTTTGGTTTCTTGAAATATTTCTTCATTAGTATTATTTAAAAGATCATTTATTCTTAGATCTATTTTAGAAGTATATTTTAAGCATTTCAAATTAATTTATTGTGATGAAATTATTTTCATATTTGCTAGATCTTTCTTTTAATTAAAAGCTTACTAGTTTACTTAAATCTATCATATATTAATTTTATTTAAGTATTTTGTGATTAGTTGCATTAATTAAAAGCTTCATTTTGGTTAAAATAAAATAAAATATTGCTAGAATTTTAGAGTATATGCTAGATCTATTATAAATCAAGTTTCTTTATCAAAATAAAAATTTATAAAAAATAAATTATTTTATTTGTTACTTATCATTTTATTTCAACTAATATCCTTTATTTTAAAAATTTTATCTTGCTGAAATTTAGTAAAGCTTTCTATTTTCATTATTTAATAATTAAGAAAAAGGAAATTTAGTAAAAAGTTAATCTTTCTTACACTATTATATACTTACTAGTTATAGTTTCTCTTAAGGTTAAAATTATTCCTTGCTGAAATTTAATTTATTGTGCAATAGACTAATATGAATTTATTTTGAAATCATTTTTATATTAATCTACAAATTGTTATAACATAATCATCTTAGTAAGATCACTTCAAGATATTTATTTAATATTTTTTATCAAAATTAAGTGAGCATTCTATCTTGCCCAATTAGTAAGTGGTAAAGTGATCATTTATAAGTTATGAGATCACTTTTTGAATTGGATATCTTGGTATATTTGTGAGAGATATATTTTATCAAAATTTATTATTTTGTATTTTTTTTGTGCTATAAAATTTATATTGAGGTTGTACTCCTTTTGTAGAGTACATATTGTGTGGGGTTGTACCTTGTTATAGAGAGTACTATTTGTAAGCTATTTTGCATTTAGTGGATTCTAGCCGGGTGGCTAGCTGCATGTAGATTTTGGGGTTCAACCACATAAAAATTGTGTGCCTATCTCTTTACTTTATTGTACTTTTATTTTTTACATTAAGAATTGTATCTTGTCATTATAAAATCAAAATTAATTTTCTACTAAACTTAAAAAATTTAAGATTTAACTTTTAAAATTTTTAAATTACCCCTTGCTATAGTGACTCATAAATGGTATACAGTAGGCTCTTTTATTGGCTTAACATGCAAGAGTAGATCATTTCACTGGGATAAGGTTTCCAAAGGGTTCACTAGAGGACAATCCACTCATAGACCTCCACTTTTAGATAATGTACCATTTGATTATTGGAAAAATAGAATTAGTACATTTTAAGAGGTCAAGATGCACGATGTGGTATATGTTGACACATCAATATCATACACCCACAGAGAAGTAAATGGCATTAAAGTAGAAAAACCTTTTGAGGAATGGATTGTAGCTAAAAGAGAACTTGTAATACTTTACATTGAGCTTTATTACCTAATGATTACATCAAAATTTCTATGTTAAGTACAACAAAAGAAATATGGGATAAACTCATTATAACTTATGAAGGAACTAGTGAAGTTAGAGATGCTCACATAAATAGACTTGTTGATGAATATGAGTTATTTTCTAGATATTTACGATATGTATACTAGATTCATGAAAATAATTAATACACATTGCATTCTCTTGGAAAAAACATATAGGAATCAAGACTTAGTCTATAAGATTCTTAGATGTCTTCCAAAAAAGAATGGGAAAAATACTATTAGTGAAGCTAAGGATTTATCTACTTATCCACTTGATCAATTTTTGGGTTCTTTGATAGCACATGAACATAGGTTATTGCTTAAAGGGATAAGATGGATAACTTCGACAAAAGGGAGAAGGAGAAAGGAAAAGCCATTGCATTACAAGTTGATGATAGTGATGAGCATAACACCTCAAGCTCATGGTGATAGTGATGAGGTGGTTATGCTATCCAAAACTTGTGAACTTGCTGGAAGAAGAATCAAAGGTATAAAAAATCTAAAACTATAAATTTCAAACTAAGAAATTTCTTGAGTGAAGGGATCATTTGCTACTAATGTAAAAAGCTTGGACACATAAGAGGTGATTGTCTAGAACTTGCTGAATCAAAAAAGAAAGAGATTGAAGTGGAAAGAAGAAAAAATATGAAGGAGAAGAAGTATCATAAGAAGAAGAAGAAGAAGGCTTTATGGGCCAATCCAGATTCAAATGAATCAAGTACTTGCTCATCCAATGAAGAGGTCAACATATGTCTTGTGGAAAATAGAGAATAAATTCTCAAGAGGTATGTAATGATATATCTTATGATGAATTAGATGATGCTTTTAATTATTTAGTTATTGAATATAAAAAAAATTAAAATGAAAATACAAAACCTTAGAAAAAGAACATAAAAATTTAGATATGCATTTTTGTGATTTAAAAAATTAATGTGATAATTTAAAAAGTAAAAATAATTCTTTATTAAATTGTTCCTTACTTGTATGTAAACTTGAAAGAGAAAATCTTGTTAAAAGCAAGATTAGAATTATGTTTGAAATCACAAGTTCATTATAATGCTTCATCAAGTAAAACATTTAATAAAATTATTTGCATCATACACATACCACTCATATACCTTATAATTATCATGCTAATATATGCAAACACTAATGTTTGGTGAACTATTATGATAGAAAAGGGCATATTTCATTTGATTGTTATGCACATAAATTACAAAACACTAAGCAATCATCTTATGTATGGGTACCAAAGGTAAAAACTACACAAACCACATGCTAGATATCTTGCTTCAAATTTAGAATGTGGAACCAAACATGTTTGGGTTCCAAAAGTTAACATGTGATTTTCTTTTGGAGGAATGCCTTCAAAGCAAAATCAAAGAAGGCATGTGGTACTTGGTGGATGTTCAAGACATATGATGGGAGATAAAGATAAATTCATAACTTTAGAATCAAGTGATGGAGGATTTACTACATATGGAGATAATGCAAAGGGAAAGATCATTGGCATTGGTTCTATTTGTAAAAATTCTATCACTATAGATAAAGTTTTTCTAGTAGAAGGATTAAAACATAATTTAATTTCTATTACTCAATTATGTGATAAAGGTCAGAATGTAGTATTTCATGCATCATGTTGTATTATAAAAATAATGAAAAAATATTTATATCATTGACTTAGATAGCTTTCATGATGTTAATTTGAATTTACTTTGTAAAAACTCATGATGATATATGGTTATGGTATAGGAGACTATATCATATTAACATCCACACACTCAATATTGCTAAACTTGGATTTAGTATGATTGCCTAAATTAAATTTTCATTCAAACTATGTTTTTGATGCATGTATTCATGGTAAGCATTCTAGAAGCTCATTTAAAAGTAAAAATATTGTTTCTACTTCTAGACCTCTAGAATTGTTGCACGTGGATTTGTTTGGACAAATTAGCACCACTAGCTTAGGTGGAAAAAATTATGGTTTTGTGATTATTGATGATTTCTCTAGATATACTTGTGTTTTGTTTGTAACTTACAAGGATGATGTTTTTGGTGAGTTTAGAAAGTTTTCTAAATATATTCAAGGAGAACAAGGCCTTTTGATTTATAGGGTTCAAACAAATCATGGTGGAAAATTTGGAAATAAATTATTTGAGGATTATTGTGATGAAGATGGGATTAAACATAATTTTTTTTTGAACTCCCAATAAAATGGAGTAAGAGAGAGAAAAATTAGAATATTAATTGAATTAAGTAGATCTATGCTTGATGAGTATAAATTGCCAAAATATTTTTGGGTAAGTAAATACTCATGTTATGTGATGAATATGATCTATTTTAAACTAATTTTGAAGAAGACACCCTATGAATTATTTTTTTGGAAAGAAGCCTAAGATTGAACACTTTCATGTATTTGGATGTAAATGCTTTATTTTGAATAATGGAAAAGAGCATTTAGGTAAGTTTGATTGCAAAATCGATGATGGTATTTTCTTAGGATACTCTCTTTCTAGTAGTGCTTATAGAGTTTTCAATAAGAGAAAAATGATTGTAGAAGAATCAATACATGTTATTTTTTGATGAAAATTTAATTGATCCCATTAGAAATGAAGTGATTGATGAAGAGATTGATAATTTTAAGAAAATATCTTTAGAAGATAATGTGGATGATTGATTGCCTAAAGAATGGAAATATAATAAAAATCATCCAAAGGAACTAATTATAGGAGATCCTTCAAAAGAGTTATGAGAAGACATGACATAGAGAGGTTTTAGATCATTCAGCATTTTTATCTGAGGTTGAACCTAAAAATTTAGAAGAAGAATTAAAATATAATTTTTGGATTATTACTATGGAAGAGGAGTTGAATCAACTTGTAAGAAATGATGTTTCGAAATTAACCCCAAGACCCCAAGATCAAAATGTCATTGGAACAAAGTGGGTCTTTAGGAATAAGCTAGATGATTCATGTTGTATTGTTAGAAATAAAGCTAGGTTAGTTGCACAAGGGTGCACACAAATTGAAGGTATAGATTTTAAAGAATCTTTTGCATCCGTAGATAAACTAGAAGCTATTAGGTTACACCTTTCTTATGATTATTTTAGGGACTTTAAACTTTTTCAAATGGATGTCAAGTGTGCATTTTTGAATGGATTTATTGACCAAGATGTATTTGTAGAGCAACCACCTAGATTTGAGAGCCTTGATTGTCCAAATCATGTGTATAAATTAAAGAAATCCTTATATGGTTTAAAATAAGCTCCTCATTCTTGGTATGATAGGTTAAGTAACTTTTTGATAGATCATGGATTTAGAAAGGGTAGAGTAGATACCACCTTATTCCTTAAGAGCATAGATGATGATTTGATTGTGGTACAAGTTCTTGTAGATGATATATTATTTGGAAGTACAAATAAATCTTTGTGCCATGAGTTCTCATCTTTGATGTCTAAAGAGTTTAAAATGAGTATGATGGGAGAACTTTTTTTTCTTTGGTCTTCAAGTGAAGCAAAAGAAAATGACACATTCATCTATCAAACCAAGTACACAAATGAATTTCTTGAGATGTTTGACATGAAAAGATTTAAATCTAGTAAAACTCCTATGAGCCCATCTAAAAAATTGGATTTAGATGAATTAGAAAAATCTATTGATTAAAAACTTTATAGTAGTATGATAGGTTCACTTTTATACCTTGCTTCTAGTAGGCCTGATATTATGTTTGTTGTCTGTTTGTGTGCTCATTTTCTAGCCAACCCAAAAGAATCTCATTTAATATAAGCATATATATCTTTCGTATTTGATAGGCACTACTAAGTTAGATTTATGGTATCCCAAAAAATTCTATCATGTGATTTGGTTGCTTATTCTGATTTTGGTAGATGTAAAGTAGATAGAAAAGCACATCAAGCACATGTCAATTTTAGGATCATCACTTATGTCTTGGTCATCCAGAAACAAAATTATAGCTTTATCCATTCGAGGTTGAGTACAGTCATAGTTGTGTGTTGCTCAAGTCCTTTGGTTAAAGCAATAATTAAAAGATTTTGGTATTATGCAAGATCACATTCTAGTTCAGGAGGATAATACTAGTGTTATTAGTTTGACCAAAAATCCTATCCAGCACTCATAAACCAAGGATATAGAAATTAGACATCATTTTATTAGGAATCATGTTTTGAAAGGTGATGTTAATATTAATTTCATTAGTACCGATTTACAAATTGTAGATATTTTTACAAAACCATTACCAGAAGAATGTCTTTGTACTTTAAGATGCATGCTTATAATGTTTGATCCTAATATTTAAAATTATATGTAGTTTATTCTCACTTTGTGATGTTGTCAAAAGGGGGAGAAGAGTAAAATGTTGGTTAGTATTAAGTCTATTTCATGCATACATTTAGGGGGAGCAACATTATTCATCTCTTGTGCATAAATTTTTTTTTAGAAGAGAATTTTTTTTTTCAAAAACTATGATGAAAGGTCAATTTGCACCTTCATCAAAATTAATACCCAACATTAGTTTGTCATCATCAAAAAGGGGAGATTAGCTTAATAGCATCATGTTCAATCTGATCAATTTTGATGATAACAAATGAATGCTTGGATGTTCTAATGATTTGTTTTATGTGTTTTAGATATATTACTAATTACATATCTAATACATCTCACATATGTTTGAGAAAATTGCAAGAATAGAATAGAAAAAAGATTGATCAAAATGGATAATGTGAAGCTCAAGATACAATATTTTAAGTTATATGCATTTATAACTATCTTAGTTCATATGAGTTCATTGGCATGAATCAATTTTCTCACAACTTAATATATTTTTTTATTTATTTTAAATAATGATAATGAGGTTAATTTATATATATCTCTATCTAATTAACATTCAATTATATGTTTCATACACATTTGAATTGTCAAAATAATAAATGATAATAAATTATGACTATTAAGTATAATTAGTTTATATACTTAATATAATTAAATATTTAAATTTAATTTTAAGGTTATATGATAACATATATGATTATATATGAATTATATCATAATATTTAAATGTCATATTTCAAAATGAACAAAAATATGTGGAAATTTGTATTTTAGCCAAAGTCATTTTATAATCAAGGAATTTATATCTGATTTCATCCAATGGATTCCTTGGATTTTTTTCCTTTAATTTGATAGGTTAAATGACCCACATGTTTAATTAAAATTGAATTTATTATGACTTTTCAAACACTAGTGAAGTTTAATAATGAATGCATGCTACATGCTTTGAATATATTAAGAGCCATATTTGATTATTTTTAACTTGCCCATGTGAATATAAATTTTGGTTGTTTGAATTTAATATTTATTTAATATAAATTATATTTTTATTGAATATTAAATTATTATATGATAAAATGATGTTAGAATAATATATTTTTGAAATAATTCAAAATGACCTTCTTGCTTATAAATAACCCTCATTCTCTTCATGAAAGCATTCCTCACTCAAATTCAAATCTCTAGAAAATCTAAGAGAAAATTCCTAGATTTTCCTTCCAAGTGTTCTCAAATATTGCAAGATCAAATCCTTGGTTTGAAGCTTCAACATCTTCAACTAAGCAAGCTTTTCAAATTACTTGAGTTTATTTTCTTGATCTTAATCACTTTTAGTTGTTCATACTATTTTCACCATCTATTTATTCTTTCCAATTTTTTTTTTGGTGATTAGTCATTGGACATCAAAGTCTAAGTTTTCACATCAAAGTTTCTTCAATCATTTTTGTGAAAAACTCTTGTGATAGTTTGTAGGATTTATTCCAACTTGTTGAAATTTTTATCTTCCTACAAATTTCTTCTGGTTTCTTGAATTATTTCTTCATTATTCTTATGTGAAAGATCATTTATTCTTAGATCTATTTTAGAAGTATATTTTAAGCATTCAAATTAATTTATTAGTGAAATTAATTTCATATTTGCTAGATCTCTTTAATTAAAGATTAGTTTACTTAAATATATCATATACTAATTTTATTTAAGTATTTTGTGATTAGTTGCATTAATTAAAAGCTTCATTTTGGCTAAAATAAGATAAATTATTGCTAGAATTTTATATATATGTTAGTTCTATTATAAATCAAGTTTCTTTATCAAATAAAAAATTTATAAAAAATTAAATTATTTTATTTGTCACTTGTCATTTTATTTCAACTAGTATCCTTTATTTTAAAATTTTATCTTGCTAAAACTTAGTAAAGCTTTTTTTTCATTGTTTAATAAAGAAAAAAGGAAGTTTAATAAAAGTTAATCTTTCTTACACTATTATATACATACTAGTTATAGTTTCTCTTAAGCTTAAAATTATTCCTTGAAATTTAATTTTTTGTGCAATAGACTATTATTAATTTATTTTGAAATCATTTTTATATTAATCTACAAATTATAATAACATAAACATCATAGTAAGATCACTTTAAGATATTTATTTAATATGTTTTATCAAAATTAAGTGAGCATTCTATCTCGCCAAATTAGGTTGTAAAGTGATCATTTATAAGTTGTGAGATCACTTTTGAATTGGATAATATTTGTGAGAGATATATTTTATCAAAATTTATTATTTTGTATTTTTCTTTTGTGCTAAAATTTATATTGGGTGTTACTTCCCTTGGGGAGTACATATTATTGTAAGGTTGTATCCTCATTAGAGAGAGTACAATTTGGAAGCTATTTTGCATTTAGTGGATTCAAGGATGGCTTGTGGATGTATATTTTGGGTTTCAACCACAAATGTGCCTATTGTCTCTCTTTACTTTACTAGTTTTTTATTTTTTTTGCATTAAGAATTATATCTTATCATTATAAAATCATTAATTACTAAAACTTATAATTTAATATTTAATATTTTTTAATATTTAAATTTTATATAATCTTTATTCTCTAAGCTAAAATAATGATATCTCAATAAGGAGATAGAAATTTGATTGGAACTTAAGATTCTTTTACTACAATCCTCAAGTCATATGACATAGAATATATGGAAAGAAAGCAATTCAGATCATAAACAAAGACTTAAAAAAAGGAGAGAAATAAAAAGAGAAAAGAAAGAACATAAAAAATAAAAAAAATGAATGAAAAAAAGAGAAAAAGAGAAAGAAAAGAGAAGAAATAGAAAAGTAAGTATTCACTCACTTGATTTTAAAGGATAAATCATTTATGATAAATTCAAAAGAAAATGAGAGAAAAAAAGAATATTGAAATAAATTTTGAGACTACTTTTAAGTCTTTTGAATAAAGAAAATAAAAAGTTCTAAAAAGTCAACCTAAGATGAAGATGACTAAAACATATATGACCATTACCCATTATCTCATGATATTAAGGATGTTAAGACAACCTCAATAATAATAATAATAATAGATATATATGAATATATTATATATATAATGTGATATCAAATTTCCACTTTCATTTCTTCAAGCTCAAAAAGAGGATTCAAATTAGATAAACCTCAAATGAAGTACAAAATCATCTTTTGCATATTCTACCTCTTGCTTAAAGAATTTTGAACAAGTTAGAGAATACACATCTAATTGAGAAGAAAATTAGATCATCAACCAATGAGTTTTAAAAGATTAATCAAAACATAAAGGTAGAATAACATTCCATATATGATAAGTGAAAAGAAAAATCTTTAATATCTTATTTTAAAGATGTTCCATATGATGTGAATACATCTTTAAAGAAAGTAGTCTACAAACTCAAATTGAACCTATCAAGATTCAAGCAAACTTTTGATGTGAACATTTGCACCAAGAAAAAGATGAAAGTTTAAAACCTATTGAAGAAGAAATATGCTTCATGATTTAAAATTATTTAAAAGAATGCTTGAAGATAATCCATTATTACCTATTTCAAATTTAAAAAAATCCTCTTTTTTCCAAATAATTTCAAAATTATTTATAATTTTAATCATTGAATTTTATCTATTATGTTCAATCTCATAGTGTTAAGAAATAAGACCATCTTACCAAATCTTATCTTATGACACACAAACTACAATTGATCTAGTATAGAATTAGAGATGAAGAAGGCATCCTAATGAATACTAAGTTAGGGGTAAGAGAACCCGAGTGGCATCCTTTCTTATTGGAGTCACATTGCCCCTGTGGCACCAATTCATCCACTCTTCGATGTGTTTAGGGTAGGTGTAAGGAACCCAAGCAGCATGCTCTCCTTTATCAACAACACAAATACATACTACACACAAACACATGAACAAATACACATCATTTGTCTCGGCTACTTTGATGTGGGATAATGCCCCCAGTGGCCCTCACTCATTAGTACTCTAGTTGATGTGTTACCGCTAGTGCATCACCAAGTGGTCCTTATTCGAGGATGTAAGTCGTATGCTTTCCTTCGACTTGATCAATGGGCTATGGTAGGTAAGCTACCCTCATGTTGGCTTCATTTAAGAGGATGTAAGTTTGCCACACTTTCTTCTTAAACTAGCCATCATTTATTGACTTGGTTGAGTATATCTGACAAACACATATACACATCTTTTATCTCGGGCTACTTTGATGTAGGATAACAACTCCTGCGAGACTCACTCATTAGCTGTTCTAGGTTGGTCGACCCGCTAGTGTTACCAGTGGTCCCTTATTTAAGAGGATGTAAGTCTTCTACACTTTTCCTTCTTGACTTAACCATTGCACACCTATGAGCACCTTGTTAGCATGGTAGGCCTTATGATGCGGTCGATAAGCTACCTTCATGTTGGCTTCATTCAAGAGGATATAAGGCTACTATATGCTTTCTTCTTGGACTAGCCATCATGAACTAACTTGGTAGAGGATATGTCCCACAGTGGCACCTTTCCTTCTAACTACTTCAAGTTTGGGTCTAGTCCTTCTTTGTGACTCCCTACTTAGTAGTCACCCTTAGGTTGGGTTTAACTTATTATGCCAACAATTGGTCACCCATTGTTCCTCACGAAGATGTAAGTCTACTACGCTTTTGTAAGTATAGCATCACACTAATACCTAGGTGGATAGCACTATCGAGCCAACGATAGACTATCACTATTAGTTCCACTTTAGGTAGATATAAGTCTACACACCATCTTCCTAGACAATTGTCGCACATGGGCACCTTAGGTTGGTCTTCACTATGCGGACAATGACACGGATGGCACTCATGGTAGATGTGTGAGTTTCTCTATACACCTACAAGCTTTCTTATTTACAAGGTCCAAGATACCCCTAGAGGCACCTCCTGTGGGCACTCTATTGGATCACATCACGAGTTACTAGGATTGGACAACCCCTTTCCAATCCACCCTATAGTTAGAGATTCTATTCCACGGATGAAGATTCTCCCTTGGTCCAGTAAATCTAAGATAAGTTCAGGCTGACATAGCCCCTTCTTAGTGTGGTCCCTCACACACCAACAGGGTCCACAATAACAAACAAACAATATATATAGTCACTTGTGGATTATGAATTAATTCCCCCAGCGGCACCTTTCCAAGAAGGCATCATACATTTATGGTAGAGTCAGCAAAACTCCCTATAAGAATCGCCTGACTACTTTTGAGTTGAGATAAGTTCCCCATGTTACTCTCTCAGAAGTCACCCTTAGGTCGGGTTCAATCTCGCTTGGTTACCCGATGTCACCTAGCTTTAAGATGTGCTATGCATTCTTATTTCTAGCATAACTGCTGCACAATCTTAGGTCGTTTGATTTGTTGTGCATCCAATGGGTCACCCCAATAGTTGTTCCTTACTTTGGAGATGTAAGTCTCTTTCCCCAAAGATACCCATTGCACATAAAAGGAACCCCTTGGATAACCTTCAATCGACTACTCTTTGTATCGATAAATCTAAGATAGGCCAAGGCCGACATAGCCCCTTCTCAGTGCGGTCCATCGCACACCAACAGGATCCATCAAATGAAATTAAAATAATTGAAAACAAATTGAATCAAATTAAAATAAATCAATGAAATTAATCTTGACTACTTTTGAATTGACTTAAGTCCCTCAATGACATTCACTCAGTAGTCACCCTTAGGTCGGGTTTGATTTATTATGGATCCAACATCTCACCTTAGCGGTTGATCCCTTCTTTGGTAGATGTAAGTCTACTACCCTTTCTTCCTAAGTACAATCATTGCACACTGAAAGGCAACCCCTTAGGTAGGATAGTCCTACCTTGTGATTAGTAGACTATCCCTTTGGATTTGTAAATTTGAGATAGGTCAAGGAGAACATAGCCCCTTCTGGGGTCCATCTCACACCAATAGGTCCATAACAAACTAAATTTGAAACCAACCTTCGTGGAGTCAAATTAAAACATATCGAATAAACCAAACTTCTCCTTAGTGAGGCGCAAATCAAATTAATCTCCCCAGTGGAGCCATAAGAAATACCATCAAATGCTTATCCTCAGCAGATAGCCCAAACTTTCTTCCCGAGTGGAAGGTTCACATTCCCAATCCCTAGTAGATTATAGATTCTTATCCCCAGCAGATACATACCCAAACAAATCATATTCACAATCAAACTCAAATCCATATCCCCTGATAGCTTGAATGCTTCCAGTGAAAGTTCACATACTCAATCCCCATGGATTCCTTCTGCCTCTTCCCTTGGCATAAAGAGGCTACTTTGCACTAAGATCGGATTCTATCTTCCTTTAAGTTTAGGTATATATAATTTTGTTTGTAGTCTTTTGGATGTTGTCATCATGCCATTAATATGTGCCTTGTTAGTTACACACACCTTGGGGTCCTTTGTTAACCTCACTTTTGGAGCAGTTCTCAACTCTCTTCTTAGACCTAGGAACCTTTTAGACACTAAGGTTAGTCATAAGACACTTCTAGAGATTAGGTGAACACTTAACCTATGCCTAGAAACTTAGAAGTGTTAATCATGGGATTAGGCCATGCCTTAGAGACTTAGAAATCATCACCCCTATAGCCTAAACCCAATCCATGTACACCTTCTTAAATTAAATTCAAATCCAAATTTCCAACTAAACCTCAAACTCAATTTCAAATCCAAATCCAAACTCAATTCCAAATGATTGAAACCCAAGATCAAATCCAAACTTGAAATCCTTCTCAAGCCCTTTAATCAACCTTCATGAACTTAGCCAAATTTTCATCCAAATCTAAGCTCAATTGATTTTCTTATAAATCAATTGTACCTTCAATTATCTTCAAATATAAATGAAATATAAATTCAAATAGCCAAAACCAAATCCAAAATCAAATTAAAACCCAATTTAAACTCTTTAAGCCATTTCCTTGAACTTGGCAAAACCCATCCAAGCCAAAATCAATGGATTTTTCCTTGAATCAATCATTCCTTCAATCATCTATCCAAATATAAATGAAACATACAATCATCTAGTCAAACCAAAATCAAACCCAAGTCAAACCCATAGACCATTTGACTTGAAATATTCAAATGAACCAAAGCTCATTTGAATTAAAATAATTGAATTTATATTTTAATCTCAAATCTATATATAAACTCAACTAAATCAAACTCAATCCAAAATCAAGCCAACTAATTGGTTCACTTGACCCAAAGTGGCCAATTTGACCTACATGAACCAAAATCTAATTCAATCCAAATCAAAGTGAATTATACCAATCCAAACTATTATTTCATTTTTGATCCCCAAGGATGAAATTGATATATCAAAACCAAGTCAACCTTGACCAAGTCAACCCTTTAGCTTATATGAACCCAAACTAGCCAAATTGCAACATAATCCAAATCCATTGAAATTAATGATTCAAATCAACTCAAAATCAAGATTTAAGCATGACTTGACCTTCAATTCAGCCAAACCTAGCCCAATTAGCACTCTTGACCCAAGTTGACCTAAATTGACATAAAGGGTCAAATTAGACTAAACCCAAATTAAATTAAAATCAAACCAAAGCATACAATCCTTACCAAATAGTCATATGAACTTGACCTAACCTGTGGTTTGACCCAATTTGACCAATTGGTCAACCTAACCCATTTTGACCCAATTTGATCCAAATGGGTCAAATTGAGCCAAACCTAACCAATTAAACTCCAAATGACATGAAATTTTGTCCAACTCACTTTTGACTCATTTCAAATATGTCTAAATCAAATTCAATGCCAAATGACCACTCTATCCTTGGGCTAAGGGTATCACATAAGATAAAACACCCATCTAATTGGTTATTTCTCTTCCTTGGCCACTTGACACTCATCCATTGGTCCACCTGTCCAAGGACATCCAACTTGACCCAAGAGGTGGTTGGGTTAGCCATGACTTATGGGGAAGTGAAATCACCTCCCTCCCCATTGGAACACATGGCATGAAGGACCACCACTTTCCTTTCCTAGGACACCCACTTATCCTTCATAGCAACCACCTCCCATGCCTTGGCCAACCAAATTAAGCCAACTAAGGAGAATCCCAACCACCCCAAGCCAAGGACACCAACTTAGAGCAAAAAATAACCATGAATGAGGTGATTTTTGGCCATTACAGGGAGACTGAAAGTAGAGAAACAAAAACTCATCCTCACACGCTCATTTTACTCTCCTAGAGCGCCCAAACTAACCAGCAATCATTCTCACTTTTTTTTTTATTGGAAGCCATCAAAATCAAGTGGATTCCAGTGAGGAAGTGGTGACCATTGGTGGATACATTATTCTAAAGTGAAGCAAGAGCCCAAACCCATTATAAAGCTTCTTCTTGCACTCAGGAGCACACTCGGATCATCACGCCACAGAAATCATCCTGAGGTAATTTTAAGAACCGTAGCCATTCTTTTTGTGATAGTTTTGCTCAATTTTAGGAATTTCTTTTAGATTACCCTTACAATTTTTTACATCATCCCCATGCATTTGGAGTGATTTTCAACGAAGATCGCTAGAAAATTGAGCCTAAAATGAAGTTTATGTTCAATTTTTCACAAGAATCAAAAAATCATGCCTAGAAATTCTATCCACCTTCATGAGATCCCCCTCCAGCCATCCGATCTCCCATTCGTGAGAGATGGATGGCGATCATGTGGATCATGTGGTTGATTGATGGATCATGACTTTGATCACGTGGATCACTATCAATCTAGAATATCGATCTACAATCGATCGATCCATCCTCACCGCATTCTCGTCATCTAGCACGCGTGACATCACGCTGCAATCATGTGGTGCGTGGTCGCCGCCGTGCGCGCAGGGTTAAGTAAGAAATTAGATTTTCTTTTAAAATTAATTAAAACACCTAAAATTTAAAATTCATAAAAAATAAAATAATTAAAAAATTACAAATAAGGTCGTTGGATTTGTCATTCTACGTGGAATCCAATTTATTTCATTGAATATTTTGATTTTAACTTAAGTTTTAGGTAAAATCAAATTTCATTAATTAAACCAAAAGATAGATAGATTGATTTGAAATTTTAGATTAAGAATGAGCATAAAATCTATCGACCATAAAAATTTCAAGTCAAAAGGATTTCTAGATCGGTAGATATTTCATTTTAAAGTTCAAATAGTTAAAATAAATTAATGGACTTTATAAAAATGATGGAAAATCATTTAAATTAGCTGAAACTTTGAAAAATTATAACAAATCATAGAAAAATCATGAAAATGCAAATATTTATTTTGAAGGTATTTTAAAGGAGATTAAATTAGAATTGATGTTAAATTTTGAATAGTAATTAAGGCTTAATTTAGGTATAATTAAAATTTTAATCATCTTAATTACTCATTAATTACCTAAGCAATTTATCCCAAACTTTTTGAGGTTGATTAATGGGATGACCTCGCCTCCCATAATTTTCTTGAATTTATTACGATTAATTAGGAAATTGGTTGTCTTAACCAATTACTTTCCTAATAAAAGAAATTAATTTATATTCTAAATAGTAGGAAAATCATTAATTAAGCTTGCTAATCATTGTGAAATTGTGAATGGGCATGGGGAATGAGATTCAGACCTCTTTCCCTAAGTCCATTTCACTTGAAATTTGGGATTAATTGATGGTTGAATTCATTAATTAAATTGCTTAATTAATCAATTCAAAACTATAATCACATTGTGTCTTAATTAATCAATTCAAGGGTAGATCTTTATGTGTTCAATATCCTAAAGACATTTAAGGAAATTATGGTTAACCCACATGTGTGGAAAAACTATGAAAGTACTTAATTAAGTTTCTTAACTTTATTAATCACTAATTGTGAGCCAATTGCATCAGGCCTCTTTCATTTCTTAGATTTATTACTGATTTAATTTCCAATGTATGTACATATCATGTTGGCTCATAATTACTTGGTTAATTAAATTAATGTGACATAGGTAAGGGTCAATTAATGGATTTAATGCATAGTATAACCTAATTAACCCATAAAATCAACTTAATTACTTTTCATTAAACCAAATTAAATCACAAACATGGGAATGTGTTAGGATTAGAAAACTTTACCTCATTTCTTCAAACTAAATTTAATATAAAATTGAAAGTGATAATTAAAAGCCTTGGTTTCTTTAAATGCTTTTATTTGATTTGATTGTCCTTAGAAATTAATTTAATTGAATGAAATCACATGTTTATGCTTATTCATTCATTTCCAATCATGTTAAATGTTGTATGTCATTTGAAATCATACATTCAACTTTTCAAAATTAATTAAATCAAATGGTTTTACTTTATGTCAAGCCTCCATGTGTTGATTTAATTTATAATATGTGGCTATTATCATTATTAAATCCAAACATATTTTCCAAATCTTATAAATGAATGGTTACATATGCTATGAATGCTAGTTATAAATACATAGGAGATGTATGTGATTATAGCTTAAATGTATGAAGTGAAGCTCCTTTCCTTTTATTCATGTATTGATTTATCTAAGTGAGAATGTTAATGGGTATGTAGTCTGGACATCCTAAGAATACGAGGCTTTAGTTAGCCCCAAGGTGGTCATTTGATTACCTCACTTCTTGGTTTAATAGTGGCATGTACTCCATTTGATTTCATTCTTATGTATTTCAATACTAGAATTTGGATGAGGCTTTAATTCATATACATAAATGATTCAATCAAATTAAATATCATTTTTTTTGCATGATTTACATTCTCCAAATTATGAATACATGTGTATGTATCTATGAAAAGTGGTATATAATCTAGACATCCTAGAAATACAAGGCTTTAGCTAGCCGTAAGCAGGTCATTTGATTACCTCACTTCCCTGGTTTAACAAAGGCACGTACTTGCTTATGTATTTTATACATACATGTGCGTATTTAATTAGAGAATGGTAATCCTTCCTTTTTATTAAAAATACATTCATTTTCAATTGTTCTAGTGATTGAATTAACTGATCATATGATTTGGAGCTCTCTTTCTTATGTTCATGTATATAAATTTACATATGGTTTAATGTATATAGTCTGGACATGAAGGAACATGAGGTTTTAGCTAGCCCCAAGGAGGTCATTTTATTACCTCACTTCTTTAATGACATGTACCTATTTAATTTACCCATATGTATTTTTGCATAAGAAGCTAGATAGAGCCTTAAATTAATATGATAAAAGAAATGAATCGGAGTGGAAATATAAAGCTTCAAGTGTACATACTCACATCCATCATTTAAGTGTGCTAAAATATATTGTATGTGTAGGTATACTTAGGACTTAATCATATGCATGTTACATGTGATGGAAAGGAATTATTTAGCATGTGTCATGTGATAGTATTTCAATTAGATTAATCTTAAGAAGCCTTTCACATTGAATATAATTATTTAAAGAGAACCTAAACTTAGGATTAATGTAAAATGTGTAATAATCCATTCACTAAAGAGAACTAAATCAAATTAACATGCTTTAAAAAGTAGTTTAAGGTAGAGATGAAAGAAGGCAACCTCTTTTCTTCCCTTTACAACACTTAGTTGCTAAGTGTAGGCCAAATAAAATAAAAGAAAACATAAATTAAAACTTGCAAATCAATTAAAACACTTGAAGTGAAACCACCCTTTAAGTTGAATCTTTCTACACTTAGAAAATCTTAACTCTAAATCCTAGTTAGGACATACCACCCAAGCCTTAATACACACACATTGGATTAAGTCACCACTTCTAGCCTTATGTTAAGGCAGTGCATGATGCGATGTATATTTTATTTTATGATGTATTATTTTAGACTAAATGGGTGTATGTTTTGTAGACTGGATGGTAGGATGTGATTAGCCTAATCATATTTTCTACAAGGGATTATGTTTAAGGGGCTACTTAAAAATAAATATAAATGCTCTCTTTGTAGGTTACTTAATCCCCTAAGAATAATCCAAGTTAGGATAAGTGGGATTGGTTACCGATGTGTGGTGCTAAGTCCAAATAAAAAATAAGCTTAGGTTGTATGTGTGTTTAGCTAACACTTGTCTTGTAGGTGTAGTTAGATTTACTTTTTCTATTTTAATGTAATTTTGCATTATGAATTAGGATTAGTGTTATGGGGATAAGGATGAGCAAGCTAGAAGGCTTTATCATGGGAGGCCATGTGATGCCTCTAAAGTGGAGCAAACCAAAATAAGGAGGAGGAAGATACATGATGACATGAAGACTTGAAGACCCCCCATAGTATTTATCATTTATAAACTGCAAATTATTCTTTTATGTACTTGGTTGTATAAGGGTAGGGCTCGACTACCCATTTTTCTTTTTTATGTGACCTAACCTGTATTCTTTTAGCTATAAATTTTTTTGATGTTGTGTTTAAAGTGTGCAATTAGATGATGCTTTTCTTAGTTTCTTTATATGTTTGATGATTGAAGGTGTTGCCGGAATGCATTAGGCTCTTAGAAAAAATTAACCTTTCTACTCAACTACAACTCATAACTAAAGTTTTAAATAATTCATAACCTCATATAAAGCCTAAAATAAAATCAAGATAATTAAAAGATTTAGCAACCCCTTATTAAATGTTGAATGGCCAACAATAAAGTATCATATCAAATTATTTCACTCTTAAAAATAGGGATTTCCATCCTTGCATGATAGGGGAATGCTTGACCTGTGAGGGCATCCCTTGTGTTGGAAAACATCCCTTTCTTATTGATTTAGCCAAGAACCTTATTTCATCATGCATGTAGGCATCAAAAACCCAAAGCCTTTGTCAAAAAGAAGTGTCAAAATAAATAAAATTTGAAAATATTTTGCACTAGACTAAGTCATATGCTCATACCACTCATGCTCTAGTCTCTTAGGGAGTGGGTTTAAAGACTTTAGTTTTTTTTCTAATTAAATACTAGCATAACTAATCTTAAATCATATGATCGGACTTCATGATTTAAAGCGTGAGGTGTTAGTCGCCACTCTGAATTGAAAGTCCATTGATTTATCCTCTCTTATGGAGTTAAACCATATGCCCATATTCACTTAGATTTAGGTTTCTCTTGGCTTATGCTAAAGCTCCTAGATTTAAGATCTTAGGTGGATGTTTCTTTCAGCTAAATCCTCACCTCTTATGCATCTCCATAATCTTGTATTATTAGTTTACAATTCCAAGCTTTCTAATGAAATCTCAACTTTAACAAAATTGATCTTCTCTTCAATTTCAAAATTATAAAGCCCAATAATAGAATAGCTTGAAATTCTCATTAGGTTTCCTAGTATCAAGAGGATTCCCTACTTATTTACTTTGGATGTGATAATAAGTCTTATCCTTGAGTTTTCCCAATTGATTTTCCAATACAACTAATCCTTCGATAGTACAGCCTTGAAATCTATGGAGACTTTAATTGCTACTTTAATCGAGAGTATTCTTAAAGAATTCACATCCTTTAGGATGTAATTAACTATGGAGGCTTGCCTCCGTAGGAAACTTAACAAATCCTGACTTAATATAAACTCTACTTTACTTTTTCATGTAAAGTAGGGGAAAGATCTCTAGTACATTCTAAGACCCATCATGGCTTATGAGTCCTTATTAGGTGATTAGGTTCATTATAGGGTGATGATTTCTATTTTTTGAGATAGTGCATCTTTTCTTAATGTTTTACGATCATTTCAATAAGTACCCTTAACATCTATGTGGTGTCTCACATCTCAAAAAAACACCACACCAAGTTTTCTATGACATAAGATAACATAGATAAAATTGAGCATGCATACAAATAAAAAATCCTAGATAACTAGAACCATCTCTACTGTAAACACACAGTTCCATAAGCAGCAGATCAGATTGACCGTTCTTCAGATTCTTCAGTTCCCAATAGAACCTCCCCAGCCTCTTGAGTAGTATGATCCAACATCATATCCTTGATCTCTCCCTCTGCCACCATCACATATGTAACCTGTCCATAACCACTACTTCTTTGACCACCACCTCCATATCCACCAGCACCTCTAGATCCCCCACCAACATTGTGATAACCACTGCCTCCGCCTTCGCCTCCACTAGTAGATCTAGATTGAGCCTAGTTGACGGTGATGTTCATACTATCAAGGTTTTGTCCATTCATAGGGTTTACTTTTAGGTTTAGGTTTATTAGGTTTTAAGGTTTAGGATTATTTTTTAATTTATTTGGTTACTTTAAGTTTAGGTTTTGGAGTTCAGAGTTTATGGTTTAGGGTTTTAGGTTTTATGCTTTTAGTGTTTAAGGTTTAGGGTTTAGGGTTTAGGGCTCAGTTTGTTTAGGTAGGGTAGGTTAGAGCATTTAGAGTATATTTGTGGGAGGAAAGAGGTGGAGGAGAGAGGTTTATGATAGGGTAGGAGTGTTAGGGCTTATGATAGGATGAGGTTTAGGTAGGTATAGGAGGTCAGGGTTTAAGATCTTTAGGGCCTGGGGTTTGATAAAAGGGCCTAGTATGGTTTTAGGTAGGGTAGGTTGTGGGTTAGAGCCCAGCATTAGGTTTGTGGGTTTAGGTTAGTTTAGGGTCATTTTAGTTTTGGTTTTTTAAAGTAAACTAGCAGGTTTAGGTTTATTTAGTTATTTTTTTATTTATTATTTTATTTTATTTTTTATATTTTTATAGGTTTATTTATTATTTTATTTAACATTTTTATATTTTAGTTTTATTTATTTTATTTTATTTTAGGTTTATGTTTATTTTTTAATTTTAGTTTTATTTTATTTTATTTTTAAGTTTAGCTTTATTTTAATTTATTTATTTTAGGTTTATATTTTAGTTTTTTTTTTTTTTTTGTCTCTTTATTTTTTTTAGTTTAGTTTAGGTTTATTTTCACTTTATTTTTTATTTTATTTAGTTTAGGGTTTAGGTTTAGTTTATTTTAGATTTAGGTTTATGTTTTATTTATTTTAGTTTAGGTTATTTTAGTTTAGGTTTAGATTTATTTTATTTATTATTTTAGGTTTAGGTTTTTATATTTTAGATTTAGGTTTTATTATTTTATTTTTAGGTTTATATTTTTAAGTTTAGGTTTTATTTATTTTATTTTAGTTTTAGTTTTTTTTATTTTATTTTATTTTAGGTTTAGGTTTAGCTCAATTTTAGTTTAGGTTTTTATTTTAGTTTATTTTTTTATTTTTTAGGTTTAGGTTTATTTATTTATTTTATTTTTAGGTTTTATGTAGTTTAGGTTTAGGTTTTAAGTTTTTAGGGTTTATGGTTGTGGGTTCTGGGTTTTGGGTTTAGGGTTTGGGGTTTAGGGTTTAGGGTTTAGGGTTTTGGGTTATACATTTTAGGGTTTAGAGTTAAGAGTTTAGGGTTTAGGGTTTAGGTTTTAAGTTTACGGTTCATGCATTTTAGTTTAGGGTTTGGGGATTTTGGTTTTTTTAAAGAGAATAAATTCAGATTTAATATTTCTTCTTTTTGATTTCATCAACCAAGTAACAGACCAAGTTTTCTAAGATACAAGCGATAACATAGATAAAAAATGAGCACACATAGAGCAAATCAAAAATCCTAGATAACTAGAATCATTTCTACTATAAAGACATAGTTCCATAAGCAGGAGATCAGATCGGCCATTCTTCAATTTCTCCAGTTCCCATCAGAACCACCCCAGCCTCTTGAGTAGTAGGATCTACCATCATATTCCTGATCTCTCGCACAACCACCACCACCACTGTAACTTCATCACTCCTCCCACCTCCATAACCACCACTACTATGACCACCACCTCCATATCTACTAGCACCTCCAGATCCCCCACCACAACTATGATAACTACCACCTCTGCCTTCACCTCCATCCAGATCAGATTTATGACTGATGTTCACCATCAAGGTTCTTCCCATTCTTAGGGTTTAGGTTTAGGTTTTGGTTCTTTAGGTTTTAGGGTTTAGGTTTACTTTTTAATTTATTTATTTACTTTAGGTTTAGGTTTAGGGTTTCGGGTTTAGGTTTAGGGTTTAGGGTTTGGGGTTTAGAGTTTAGAGTTTAGCATTTTGGGTTTAGGTTTTTAGGTTTTATTTTAGTTTATTTTGGTTTAATTTTATTTATGTTTTTTCTTTTTTTTATTTTATTTTATTTAGTTTAGTTTAATTTTATTTAGTTTTGGTTTAGGTTTTATTTATTTAATTTAGTTTATTTTAGTTTAGGTTATTTATTTTATTTTAGGTTTAGGATTTTTTTTAATTTAGGTTTAGATTTTTTTTAATTTTTTATTAGGTTTTAGGTTTTTTATTTTTATTTATTTTTATTTTTTATTTTATTTTATTTTACATTTAATTTTTATTTTATTTAGTTTTATTCCTTTTATTTTATTTTTTAGTTTAGTTTAGATTTTTTTATTATTTTATTTATTTATTAGTTTATTTAATTTTATTTTTTAGGTTTTTTTTAGTTTATTTTATTTATATTTTATTTTTTATTTAGGTTTATTTATTTATTTTATCTTTTTAGGTTTTATTTAGTAGATTTAGGTTTTAGGTTTTAGGCCAGGTTAGGGTTTAGGGTTTGGGCTCAGGGTGGGGTTGAGGGTTTCCTTTTAGGTTTTGATCAGCTCAGGGTTAATTAGTAGGTTTAAGGTGGATAGGGTTGGCTTTAGGATTTGGGTAAGTGGCCTCTAGGTAGTCATTAAGCCTAGTGTAGCTCAGTGGCCAGTGTGTGGTCCAGAGTTAGGGTTAGGTTTCAGTTTAGGATTAGGTTTAGGGTTTAGGTTTTGTGGTTGATTTATGATTTAGGGTTTAGGTTTAGGGTTTGGGTTTTGTTTAGTTTAGGGTTTAGGTTTAGTAGTTTAGTTTAGTTTAGGGTTTAGGGTTTAGGGTTCAGGATTTAGGGTTTGGGATTTTTTTTTAAAATTAAGTAAACAAGTAGGTTTAGGTTTATGTAGTTTATTTTTTATTTATTTTAGTTTATTTTATTTTTTATCTTTATTTAAGTTTATTTTTTATTTTTATTTAGTTCACTTTATTTATTTAGGTTTATTTTATTTAGGTTTTATTTTAGTTTATTTTAAGTTTAGTTTTAGGTTTGTTTATTTTTTAGTTTAGTTTATTTTATTTTATTTTTAAGGTTTAGGTTTTATTTTTTATTTTTAGGTTTAATTTTTTGTTTTTATTTTACTTTTTTAGGTTTAAGTTTTACGTTCTTACTTTAGGATTATTTTTAGGGTTTTTTTTAGTTTTGATTTAGGGTTTTTTTTAAGTTATGAGTGATTTGTTTGGTAGAAAAGTTATTTTTTATCATAAGAGCTTAATCGTATCCAAGCCACACCTTAAAGCATCAATCATTTAAGAAACAATGAGAAGCATGTTGTCCAAATGCCAAATTTGAACATAACATCAAACAATTATATAAACTATCATAAAAGAATAAAAGGCCGGTGCGGTAAGGTACTACATTACAACTTGAAGAGAGAAAAGATGGGTAGCCGAGCTCTACCCTTATACAACATGGAATATGATAGAATAATTATAATTGTATTAAATGCTATGGGGGTCTTCATTCTTTATATCTCCATTTTTGATTTGGTTCCTTCTTTGATTTAAATGGTGCTTGCTTCAAAGGCATCAAAGGGCACCCCAGGCCAAAGCCTTCTGGTCACTGCTCATCCTAATCCACCATATCACTAATCCTAATTCCTTTTGCAAAAATTACATTTATGTGAGAAAAGTAAATCTAACTACATATATAAAATAGAGGTTATCTAAATATACATATAATCCTAAGCAGTTGTATTTATAATTTGGACTTAGCACCCTACACATGGGTAACTAAGCCCACCCGTCCTAACTTGGATTATGCTTTAGGATTTAAGCAACCTACAAAAAAAGCATTTATATTTATTTTTAAGCATCCCTTAAGCATAATCCCTTATAGAAAACATCACTAGGCTAATATTAACCTATAATCTAGTCTACGAACCATACACCCTAACATCCAACCTAAAATAATACATCATAAAAAAACACATCACATCACACATCATCGTAACTTAGAGCTATAAGTGGTGACTTTCTAATGTGTGTATTAACGCTTGTGTGGTAAGTCATGTTAGGCATTAGTGTTGTATTATCTATGTGTAGAAGGATTCAATTTAACATGAAAGGTTGATTTCACTTGAAGTAGTTTAATTGATTTGAGAATTTTAATTTGTGTTTTCATTTGATTACACTTAGCAACTAAGTGTTATAAAGAAGGAAAAGAGGATTGCCCTCTTTCATCCCTACCTTAAGTCACTTTCTAAAGTATATTAATTTGATTTAGTTCTCTTTAGTGAATGGCTTATTAAATGATTTAATTAATCCTAAGTTTAGGTTCACTTTAAATAATCCTATTCAAAATGAAAGGCATCTTAAGATTTAATTAAATTACTACCACATGACATATATTAAATCATTTTTCCATCACATGTAACATGCATATGATTTAATTCTAAGTGTATCTATACATGCAACATATTTTAGCACACTTAAATGATGAATGTATGTATATGTTTAGAATTTATATTTTATTTTTTTTGAATTATTTAAACATATTAATTTAAAACTTTATCCAAATTCTTATACAAAAAGGAGGTAATAATGAAATTAAATAGGCATGTGTTGTTGTTAAACCAAGGAAGTGAGGTTTATCAAATGACCTCCTTTGAGCTAGCTAAAGCCTCGTATTCCCGGGATGTCCATGCTATATACCCATTTGCTTTCAAACATATGTAAATTCGTATGCATGAACATAAGAAGTAAGCTCCAAATCATATGGCTAAATAATTCAACCACTCAGTTAATTATGAATGAATGGAATTTTAATGTCAAATGGGATTTTCATCACTAATCACATATACATACACATGTACAAAGACATAGGCAAGTACATGTCACTGTTAATCTAGGGAAGTGAGGTAATTAAATGACCTCCTTGGGGCTAACTAAAGCCTTAGGATGTCCAGACTATATACTTCCTTTTCTTGGACACACATGCATGTATACATAAATGAGGGAAAGAAAACCATGCAAAGATTGTATATATATATAGATTGAACCATTAATATATATGAATTAAAGCTCTATCCAAAGTCTAATGTTGAAATACATAAGAATTGAAATCAAATGGGTCCGTGCTATTGTTAAACCAAGGAAGTGAGGTAATCAAATGAACTCCTTGGGGCAAGCTAAAGTCTTGTGTTCAGGAGATGCTTAGACTATATACCCATTACCATTCAATCTTATATAAATCAACACATAAATAGAGGAAAGAGAACTCAACATTCATACACTTAAGCTATAAGCACATGCATTTCTTATGTATTTATAACTAGCATCATAACACATATTATTATTCATTTATAAGCTTTTGAAAAATACCTTTGGATTTAATAGTGATAATAGCCATGCATATATTAAATTAAATCAACACATGCAAGCTTACATAAAGGAAATCCATTTTATTTTACTTGATTTTGAAAAGATGGATGCATAAATTCAAATGACATACCAAATTTAACATAATTTGATAGAGGAAAATCAAATATAAGCATGTGATTTATTCAACCAAACTAGTTCTTAAGAAAAAATAAATCAAATAAGATTATTTAAAGCAAACCAAAGCATCTTTATTAATTAAGTTTTGGATTTGATTTGATTTAAAGAGGAGAAGAGAAACCATCACTTGCTATTTTAAACCCATTCCCACATTACTGATTTGATTTAATTTAAGGAAATGTAATTAAGTTGATTTTAAGGGTTAATTAGGTTGAACCCTTAATTAGATGAATTAATTACTCTTACGTATGTCACCTTAAAGTAATTAACTAAATAATTATAAGCTAACATGATATACATGGAAAATAAATTTGCAATGATCCCAGGAAATAAAAGGGGTCTAATGCAATTGGCTCATGATTAATAGTTAATTAGATTAAAGGACAATTAATTACTTATGGTTTTCCTACACATGTGGACTAACCATAATTTCATTAAACTCCTTCAACTTATTAAACACCTAAAGATCTACCCCATTATTTAATTAATTAAGGTCTAATGTGATTATGATTTCAATTTGATTAAGTGATTTAATTAATTAGTTAAATATTAATTAATTTCATTTTTAAAAAGTGTGAAATGAACTAAGGGAAAGGGGTCCCAACTCTATTCCTTAGTTCACTTACTATTGAATAATGATTAATAAACTTAATTAACCAATTTATTACTATTCATGGGATTAATTAATCATTAATTAACTTAAAAGAGTAGTTAAGTTATAATTAGTCAATTTTCTAATTAAGTGAGGAATAAATCCCAACAAAATCATGGGAGGCAGAGGTCATCCCATTAAATTAACCCACCAAATTTGGAATTAATTGCTCAAGTAATTAGGGAGTAATTAAGCTAATTAATTTTAAACTTTAATTACTATTTAAAATTAGTTAAGATCATTTTTAATTAATTCTCCTATAAAATACTTTTAAAATGAGTATTTATTTGCATTTTTTATTTCTCTATGATTTTTTATGATTTTTAGAAGTTTCAACCATTAAAAATGATTAATTAAGCTTAATTAAAGCCTAATCCTATTGCTGCCATGTGGTGCGCTGATGCGGCCCTCTTTCCACATGGCATCGCGGGATTAGCTACTTAAAACATATCCGACTTAGCGCCTACGTGGCGGCAGTGGATGTACTTTCTTGTCCATCGTCTAATCTAAGATCAGATAGCTAAGATTAATCCCATAGCTTAACAGGATTAAATACGATCCATCTCATAGAACTAATCACATCCACCCATTCCGATCATGCGGAACAGACGGTGTGTGGTCTAACATCAAGCGAGTGAGGGAGAATGGAGTTCTTCCTCCACTGCTCACTTGATCTAAGCTTACTTGAGCTCGGATCAACTCTAAAAGGATCCCACACCTTCACGACATCGATCGGAGGAGATTCAATGATCAAGATCACATAAGATGCAAGTTTTCTTCAAAATGCTCCAGCTCATTTTTGCTTAAGGATTAATTTTGGAAGCATACCTCACCAGAGCTCAAGATCGGTGGCTTGAATGATTAAGGAAGCTTCATCTAGTGGAAACGAAGCCTTATTGACTAACAATTGGATTAATTCCTTGACGTTCGCTCGGAAGGCTATGAACCGATAATTTAGAGCTCAGCTTTGATCAAAGTCCCACCTCTAGTGCTCGAGAAGCTTGGGAGATGACTCATTCTTGCTTGATGAGGCCTAAAGGTGCGTGCAAAGTTAATTTGAGTTTAATGGAGAAATGGGGAAGTTAGGTTAGAAATGGGAGTGTCCTATTTTGAGATAGATAGGAATGGCATGTTTTGATCGAGGAAAGAGCTTGGGAGCTTAAGGAATGGCTCTAGCAGCTTGTCTTGGGTAGCTAAGTCTCTGAGCAAGGATTTTTGTGTGTGTTTGAGTGGAAACTAGGGGGTGTATACCCCCCTTCCTCTTGATCAGACGGTGGCATCAGGTTTGGCTCCTGGTGGCAGTGTGGCCATCTCAAGAAGTCATGGGTACCAGGGAGGAGGTGAGTTGACTTGACTTGGTTGGTTGACCATGTGGAGGTGGCTGCCAAAGAGGAATCATGGGTGTCCTATGGGTTTCAAATGCTCTGACGGGGAAGGTTGAGGTGATTTCACCTCCCATGGGTCATGGCTGACCCAACCACCCTTCAATCAGGTTAGGCAGTGTCTTAGGTGCCTAGGTGGACCATTGGGAGAGTTCCAAGTGGCCAAGGAATGGAAACTACCACTTACTTGGGTGATTTGTCTCATGTGATGCCCTTGACCCATGTGTAGAATGATCATATGACATTAGATTTTATTTTGGCAGGCTTAAAATTAGCCAAAAGCGGGTTAGCTAGTATGAATCATTGGTTTGAATCATGTTAAATTATGTCAAATTAAAATATGAGTAGGTTTGGTCATATTCAAATATTGATTTTAATTTGGTATGAATCATTGGTTTCAAGGGATTTGGCATAGGTTGTAATTTGGCTAGTTTGGGTTCATATGGGTTAAGGGGTTGACTTGGTCAAATAACCAAGTTGACTTGGTTTGACCCAATTTGTGCTAATTGATCAACTTAGGGTGATCAACAATCATGATGGGAGGTTTTGATGAACTTGGTTCAATCCAATTTGGGCAGGATTAGAACTTGGCTCAAATAGGTCAAATTGACCACTTTGGGTCAAGTGGACCAATTAGGTTTAGTTATATTGATTTTGGGTTGAGTTTGATTTAGTTGAGTTTATAAATGAATTTGGGATTGATTTATAAATTCAATTGTAGATGGCTTGGGTTCAAATGAGTTTTGGTTCATTTTAACATTTCAAGTTAAAAGGGTTTTAAATTGGGTTTGACTTGGGTTGATTTTAGTTTGACTTGATGATTGTAGGTTTCATTTATATTTATGATTAGGATAGAAGGTATGATTGATTCATGAGAAAATCAATTGAATTTAGGTTTCGGAATGAAGTAATTTGGCTAAGTCCATGTAGTTAGGTCTTGTGGCCTAGGTTTGGATTTTGATTTAGTTTTATTTACTTTTGATGATCTAAATGTATATTTCATTTAAATTTGTGAAGATGATTGAAAATATGATTGATTTGTGAGAAAATCAATTGAGTTTGACTTGATTTGGATTAAGATTTGGCTAAGTCCATGGGATAGGTCATATGGCTTAGGAAGGGTTTTGATTTAATTTGATTTAGTTTTATTTAATTTTGATCATTTGAATGTAGATTTGATTTATATTTAAGAAGATGATTGAAGATATAAATTGATTATGAGAAAATCAATTGATTTTGGACTGATTTAGATTAAGATTTTCCTAAGTCCATGGGATAAGTCATATGGCTTAGGAAGGGTTTCAAGTTTGGATTTGATCATGGGCTTCAATCATTTGGTTTTAGAATTTGGGTTTGGATTTAGATTTGAATTTGATGTTTGAATTGAACTTGAGGTTTGGTTTGATAAGGTTAACATGGATTGGATTTGGGTTGTAGGGTAGGTGGATTATCCTAATCCCTAAGGCATAACCTAATCCTATAGTTAACCCTTCTAAGTATTTAGGCTTAGGTTAAGTGTTTACCAAATTGTTAGAAGTGTCTTATGACTAAGGAAGTCTCAGTGTCTAGAAGACTTTTAAGTCTAAGATGGTAAGATTGAATCCACACTCCAAAAGTGAGGTCAACAAGCCTTAGGCTCCATAGTGTTGGCTGTGGAGATAGATGATTAGAAGACTAAAGCCAAGTTTCACATTATAGACTCCGTAGTGAGGTCAACAAGTCTTAGGCTCTGGAGTGTCTTTCAATGCTTTGTTTGGGAGACCATGGATACATGAAAACAACATAGTTCCATCCTCTCTACATCAGTGTATGAAGTTTATGAGAGGTGGGATCGTCCACTATGTCAAAGCAGATCTCAAGCCATTTAGTTCACGAGGTTGATATATGTGGAGGGCTTACTACCTCCCTCAAAATCAACAAGTCTATTCTATCGAACTTGGCCAAAATTTAAAAATAAGAGAAAAAGAAAAAAAAAAGAAAAAGAAAGAAAAAAATAAAAAGAAAAGAAAAGAGAAAATGAAAAAAAATAAAAGGGAGCGAAAATAGACTTGGAGGAGGAAGTGGAGACTGACATTATATCCACCCACAATTAATTACTCCATTCGAACATATGGGTAGGACGACCTCTCACCAAGCAAAAGGAAGAGGCAGTTTAGAGGCCCGGGTGAAAACCTTTTATTGGCCACCTAATAAGATAGCTACCAGAGTACACGATATCCATATAGACTTAGAATCTAGTTCATAGGATAAGTCTAATATGGTTAGCACACCAGCCAAGTCTTTGTAGCAGTAGATTCCTTAGAGGTGACACTTGAGCTAGATAGCGATGAAGATCAGGCTCCAAAGCAAAGCATAAGTGTATCCAAGTCTATATGTGAAACATTTAGGCATTAGTTGGGAACCTTATCTCTAATCCCACTTTCCTCTCAAGAAGCTGAGAGTATGATAGTTAAGGAAGCCTCTAAGTCATCCATAGTTATGAAGACTCAGAGGTTCTTTCTGGGAGCATCATCCTTAAGTCTAGAAGTTGATGTAGAACTTGAGGATGATTCATATAAAGATTTAATAGAATTATCTTTTGATTGGTATTTTCCTTATTTTCATAATTTGGCAAAGAAAGGCTTAATCCCACATACTTGGTCAAAGCACAGGTCAGACTACTCCAAAAGAACATGGAAGAACAAATGTAAAAGCTCTCAATCAAGATCGGGACTAGGATTCGATATAGTAGGTCTTATCAATGGTGATGATTACTGCTTAGTCATCACCAATCATTTAGAATTTGATAGGTTCTTTTCAAATCACATTAACTCATATGAGGAGGCTTAGAAACTTCAAATGATCCAAATGATTTTGAAGTCAAAGATGCATCACTGGAGTTCAAAGAAGAGATCAAGTCACCCATCGATGAGCTCAAGGAAATCAAGTTAGGAACTGAAGAAGATCCACGCCTGACGTACATCATTTTTTGATGAATGAGATTGAAACTTATGACTTAGTTAGGTTATTGACTGAGTTTAAGGATTGTTTTGCATGGATTTATCAAGAGATGTCTGGATTGGCTCTTGACATAGTGGCCAATAAACTAGTAATAGAACCTACTGCTAATCCTATCAAGCAAGCTTCTAGATGCATACGATTAGACATAGAACAACATGTCATTTCTAAAGTCAACAAACTGATTGATGCTGCCTTCATCTGAGAAGAAAAATACCCTACCTGCTTAGCCAGCATCATGCCAGTTAATAAAAATATTTGCCAAACTCACATAAGCATCAATTTTAGGGATTTTAATAAGGCATGTCAAAAAGACAAAATTTAATTACCAATTCTAGAGCTGATGGTGGACATTTCCTCATCTCATATAGTCTTCTCTTTCATGGATGGCTCATCTGAATATAACCAAATAAAGATGGCCCCTAAAAATGAAAGAAACACTACTTTTAGAACCCCGATCGAAATCTATTGCTATAAATTCATGCATTTCAACCTTCAAAATGCAGTGGTACATACTAGTGGGCTATAACTTGAATCTTCGATGAACTCATTCATCATCAAGTTGAGTGTTATATCAATGATCTCATGGTCAAAAGTAGAGAAAAGGAGGACCATCTCCTTGACTTGAGAGTAGTTTTCAAACAGTTAAGATAATATAACCTCAAAAATGAACCCCCTAAAGTGTGCATTCAGAGTTACTTCAGGAAAATTCCTTGGGTTTGTTATCCTACACCAGGGAATAAAAATTGATCTAGAGAAGATTAATGTAATATTACAAATGCAACCCCTAAATGTTAAACTCAACACAAATCATTCCAAGGGCAATTGACATATATAAGATGCTTTATATCCAACCTTCCGGGAAGATGTCAACCATTATCAACATTTCATAAAGAGGATGCCAAGTTCAAGTGGGATGATAAGTGCAAGCATGCCTTTGAAGACACTAAGCATTACTTGATGACGTTGTCGGTTCTATCAATCCCTATCTTGGGCAAGCTGCTCATACTTTACACTATTGCATTAGATGACTCCCTTGGTGCTTTGTTGGCCCAAGCGAATGATGAAGGGAAGGATAATGCACTATAGTACCTTGGCCATTGCCTAATACTTGCTAAGGTTAATTATCCACCCATTGAGAAGAATTGCCTAGCTTTAATCTTTGCATCCCAAAAGTTACAACACTACATGCTTTCTTATAAGGTGAACTTGATCTCTAGGATCAATCCAATACAGTATCTCCTGACATGATTGACGCTATCTAGACAGTTGGAACGATGGTCCATGATCTTCTCATAGTTTGTCATTACTTTCATACCCTTCCATACAGTGAAAGGACAAGTGCTAATGAATTTCATAGTGACTCACTCACTTCTTACTGCCTTTTTGCTTAGTGATGATCACACTGATGAATAAATCATAAACTTAAGGGACACTAGAATTCACTACTGGGAGATGTACTTTGATGGTGTGGCTTCTTCTAAAAGAGGAGACGAACCATAATCTACTATTCCATGAAAGGTGGGGCAGGAATATTTATCTTAACTGCAGACCATGATGTGATGAGATTCTAATATTATTTGTCTAATCCTTGCACCAACAATGAAGCCAAATATGGGCCTCTCTTTACCAGAGTTAGCTTACCAAGCATCCGAACATCAACATCTTGGATTCTCGCTAGCTATTAAACAAATTGCGGGTCCTATAAGGTTATAAGCTCCAGACCATAGGTACACCATGGAGTTGTTGGCCCAAATCAGGTTTCCATTTATGAGATTCCTCGAGGAGAGAAGCGCTTGGGAGCAAGCAGGAGGATGAGCCAGCCAATAAAGGTCAACATCTTAATATTGAACTCATCAAAAGGTTTAGGATTAGGGGAGGGAAATTCATTGGAACTTACTTAAGCAAACTATCTCGGATGAAGTAGAGAGCACTTGCCTATGCTCTTGTGGATGGTGTCTTGTGTCGGCGGTCTTTCGATCATATGTGATTATGTTGTTTAGACAAGCATGAAGCCTATAAGATCGTGACCGAGGTACACACAGGATTATGTGGAGTCAACCAATCCGGTTCAAAGATGAAAGCCAAGATCAAGAGACTAGGATACCACTGGCCATCGATGATCAAATATTGCATGGATACGGCTAAGTGATGCCACAAATTTCAAATACATGGTGTGTTCCTACACCAACCACCCAACATTCTACATCCTACATTAGGCTCATGGACATTTGAGTGTTGGGGGTACCAACATAGTGGGTCTGATTGATCCTTCTTCTTCCAATGGTCATCGATTGATCTTAGCTGCTATTGACTACTTTTATAAATGTGCGAAGGTGAATATGATCAAAGAGGTCACAACTCAGCATGTGCTCTAATTTTTTAAGAACCATATCATATATAAGTTTGGAGTGCCTCGATGAATTATATCTGATAATGGTATTGCATTCAAGAGCACTGAGATCAACAACTTTGCCCAGAGACATAGTATAGATTGGAGATATTTTACCATCAACTACTCGAAGGCAAATGGCTTAATAGAAGCCTTCAACAAAACTCTCATCCAAATACTGAAGAAGGCACTCGACAACAAGCGATAGTGGCATGAGCAATTAGTTGAACCATTATGGGCTTACCGCACCAGATATAGAACTCCAACTCAGTCTACTCCTTTCTCCTTAGTGTATGGGTCTGATGCCATTCTACCATTTGAAGTCCAACATCCATCACTAAGGATAGCTGTGGGTAGTAAGATCATCATAGAACATAATGCCAAGTTACGATTAGAAGAGCTCAATGGTTTGGAGGAGATATGCCTGCGGGCATACCAAAACCTCAAATTGTATAAAGCTAGAATGATTCAAGCTCACAATAAGTTGGTTTTTCTAAAGCTTTTAAGTAGAAAAGCTTATTTTAGTTCTAAGGAGACCAATTTTTGCACATTGTAAGATGAGAGGCGAGTTTGAACCCACTTGGGAAGGCCCTTTTTCCATAGAGAAGGCCTACCAAGGACGATCTTATCAACATATTAATCATAAGAGAGAGTACCCAATACTTCCAATCAATGGGCTCTACTTAAAGAAATATTATAAATTATTTTTTAAATTTATAATCATCAATGAAAATTCCATTTCAAATTCAATCTCTTTCATGTTGAAAGTATTCTTGTTTGAGAATATGACATGATGTGTTTAGGGAAAGTGTAAGGAACCTGAGCAGCGTCCTATCCTCCATTGACACAACACAAACACAAACACAAACTACACACAAACATATAAAACAAACACATATGTTTTGTCACAGGCTACTTTGAGTTGAGATAATGCCCCCAATGACACTCACTCAGTAGCTGCTCTAGGTCGGGCTAACATGCTAACCTGCTAGTGTGTCACCCTAGTGATCTTCTTTCTTTGGAGGATGTAAGTCTTCAATGCTTTCCTTCCTTACTTGGCCCCTCAACACTGACGAGTGCCTTGTTAGTTTGGTAGGTCTTATAACATGGTCGGTAAGCTACCTCATGTTGCCCGGTAAGCTACCCTGCTACGCTTTCTTCTTGGATTAGCCTTCGTGCACTAAGTGGGTTGAGTATATTTGAGATTTAGGATAAGTACCCTTATGGCTCCATCCCTCCTTACTACTTGAAGTTTGGGTCCAGTTCTTCCTTGGGGCTACCCGCTTAGTAGTTGCTCTAGGTTAGATAACATTTGTCCTATCGACGATAGACTATCCCGATGATTAGTTCTGCATAGAAGTTGTAAGCCTACATGGTTTCTTTCTAGTTTGATTGTTGCACACTGACGAGCACCTTAGGTTAGTTGGTTCTCACTATGCTGATAGATACACCACTCAAGCTGACAGATACATCTTAGGTTGGTTGATTCTCGCACCTTAGGATAGATGAAAGTTTGCTATGGTTTCTCCTTGAGTTAGCCACTGTATACTTATAGGCTTTCTTTTCTAAGGCTCAGGATAATGACCCTAGTAGCACCTCCCCAGTGGGCACTATATTTGTATCACGTCCTTTGTTACCCCATTTAAACACTATCGGGTTACTATTGGATTGGACAGTTCCCCTTTCCTAGTAACCACCCCTATGGTTGGAGAATCCATCTTGTGGATTTGCAGATTCTCCATTAGTCTAGTAAAGTTGAGATAGGTTAAGGATGACATAGCCCATTCTCAGTGTAGTCCCTCACACACCAATAGGGTCCACACAAACATATACATAAAATATATATTCACTTATGGATTAGGAGGACACCCTTAGTAGTACATTTTCCCAAGCAGGCATCCTATCTTTAGGGCAGTGTCAACAAAACTCTATAGAAATTTCCTAACTACTCTTAAGTTGATATAAGTCACCAGCGGCATTCACTTAGTAGTCGCCCCTAAGTTGAGTTTGATCTGTGTGCTACCAATAGGTCACACCAGCAATTGTTCCCTGCTTTAGAAGATGTTAGTCTACAATGCCTTCTTCCTAGCACAGTCATTGCACACTGAAAGGCAACCCCATAAGTTGGCCAACTCTACTCCATGACCAGTAGATTATCCCTTTGAATTTGTAAATCTGAGATAGGATAAGTGCAATATAACCCCTTCTTAGTGAGTCCATCGCACACCGATAAGGTCCATAAATTAAATCTATCAAATTTGATTGAGCTCACATCCCCAGTGAATATGCCCTCAATTCAAAATCAAACTAAACTAAACAAACCTTATCAAATCTCTTGAATTTAAGATAAAATTAATCTTGATTACTTTTGAGTTGACATAAGTCCCCAACAGCATTCACTCAGTAGTCACCCTAGGTCAGGTTTGATTTGTTGTGTATCCAATAAGTCACCCCAGTAGTTGTTCCTCTCTTTAGAAGATGTACGTATGCTACGCCTGCTTCTTAGCATAGTCATTGGACACCAAAAGGAAACTACTTAAGTTGGATAGCTCTACCCTGTAGCGGGTAGACTGTCCCTTTGGATTTGTAAACTTGAGGTAGGCCAAGGCTGATATAGCCCCTTCTCAGTGGGTCCATCGCACACTGATAAGGTCCATACATTAACTCAGATTAAATTAAACCCAATATGATTTTTTCCAGTGGGGTTAAATCACACCCTTCTCCCTAGTGGAGCCCCAAATAATATATAAACAAGTCAAGCAAACATATCAAATTCAAAACCAACCTCCCTAGTGGAGCCAAATTAAACCAACTACCCTAGTAGAGTCTAAATCAAAAAAAAAACTAACCAAACTCTTATCCCCAGTGGATACATCCCCAAAAAAATCTATGAAATCAAACTCAAATCCCAATCCTCAATTGATAGCCCAAACCTACTTCCCTAGTGGAAGGTTCATATACCCGATCCCTAGCGAACTCGATCCCATATCTCTAGCAGATATGCCTCCAAATCAAATTAAAGTCGATTCGATCTTAATCCTTGGTGGATTATAGATTCTTATCCCTAGCAGATCTTCTCTCCATAAATTATATAATCAAATCAAATTCAAACCTTATCCTTAACTAATTTTCTTCTTATATGCCCTCAACATACACCCTTCACATGTCATGTCTAATGCATGCATGATCCCCTAGTAGATCTCCCTCCATGCCCTTGACATGGAATTCTCATCAAATCTTATTTCTTCTCTAATGCACACCTTTAATACTTCAACCAAAACCTAATAATGTATTCATTAAAATTACATCATCTTAACATTTTAATCAATATTTTATGATTTGTGATGGTGCAAGCTCAAACTAACTATACAATATCATGCAAAACATATTATAGTGTGAGTTAACACACTATATTATATTATAATATATGATGTTATGTTATTATTTGCTATAATATAATATATTGTCTAACATTACACCTCGTTAGAATCACTTAAAAAACAAATAACAATTTTTTTTCAAAATATGAATAATGCTCATTTTGGAAGTAAAATTGTTAATTTTCTATTAGAAAAGGAATAAAATAGCATAATTTTGGTGTTGCTTCTTGGTGTGTATCATGAATTTGACCATATTTTTCCATCTCAACATTCAAATTAACATTTTTTTGAGTTTTGGCCCAATGTATTATAACAAAAGTAAAACATACTAAAATGTACAATAACATTTAGTAACACACCACCACATTTATATATATGTGAAGTTATATTGTTATGTACATTATATTTTAATATTCTTTCAAATAATATGTTATCTTACATTACACCTTAAAATGAATGAATTTAAGCAAAAAAATTATAAAATTTGGTTAAAAAATGAACATTTACTTTGAATGCAAAATTCCATTCTTTTGATTAAATGACACACCATAGCACCACCCAATGATATTCCCTAAAGCATACCTTAAATTAGGCCAAATCCCATCATCTTAGCCTAAAATATGATTTTTTATGAATTATGCCAGTACAAACTCTACTACATCGTACTATAACAAACTAAAATATGCTAAACAACAAGTACTAATACACAATAGTATGCTATAATGCTTGATGATATGCTATGTTATGGCATCCTATATATCACATCATAATGGGTTGCTTAAGATAAAAAATCATAAAATTAGTCTAAATAATAAAAAAACTATATATTTTATTCGTATCACTTACATATTTTACATTAAAATAATATATTATGATGTCATGCTCTACCTATTATGAATTTGGCCAAATTCCACCATTTTAAAGTCTAAATCAACATTTTATAAATAATGCTAGTGCAGGCTCGACTGCATGATTGAAAAATACTAAAAGAATTTAAAATGTGCAGAACAATATATTCTGATATATGATGTTATAATATGCTACAACATATAATATTTATTTTGAACATAAAATCTTACTTTTTAGACTATAAGTTACATAGCACACCTTTGGTACTACAACCTAATTCCCACTTTAAATTTAACAAATTTCATCATCAAAATTATTAAATTAATATTTTTATGATTTATATTAATATAGACTATCGGGCACAATACCATAATATACTAAAACATTTCAAAACATTTTATAACATCAAAAAATAGATCACTACATGCTCAAATATATGATGTTATATGGTATTATAATATGATCTAAGGTTAGGGTTTAGGGTATTCAAATCTCTAATGGTCAAGAGAAAGTCTCTTGAAGACATTTTCTTTAGCTACGATAACTATGTTAGGATTAGGTCATTCTTTAGATCTACTCCTAATGACATCTTTATTCAAGGTTTCGGATTTAGGGCTTAGGGTTTGGGGTTTAGGGTTAGGGTTAGTTTAGGGTTAGGGTTAGTTTAAGGTTAGTTTAGGGTTTAGGGTTTAGGTTTTAGGGTTTGGGGTTTACAATTTAGGGTTTTAGGGTTTAAGGTTTAGGGTTTAGGGTTTATGGTTTCAGGTTTAGGATTTAGGGTTTAAGGTTTAGGGTTTAGTGTTTATAGTTTAGGGTTTTTAGGGTTGGGGTTTAGGATTTAGGGTTTGAGGTTTAGAGTTTAGGGTTTAGTGTTTAGGTTTTAGGTTTAGGGTTTTGTGTTTAAGGGTTTTTTTAACAAAGAACGATTCAAATTCAACATTTCTTTTTTCAATTTCATCAACCAAGTAGCACACCAAGTTTTCTAAGACACAAGCGATGACATAGATCAAAAATAAGCACCCATAGAGAAAATAAAAAACCCTAGATAAGTAGAACCCTCTCTACTATAATGATAAAGTTCCATAAGCAAATGATCAATCTGGTTATTCTCCAATTCTCATCAAAACCATCGCCATTTAAGTAGTGGATTCACCAACATATCCCTGATCTCTCCCTTAGCCACCACCACGGCTGTAACCTCCATCGCTCCTCCCGCCTCCATAACCACCATTGCTCCAACCACCACCTCCATACCCACCAGTACCTCCAGATCCCCCAGCACCAATGTGATAACTACTCCACCTTTACCTCACCAGATCTACTAAGCTCATGATGATGTTCTATAAAGTTTTTTTTCCCATTCTTAGGGTTTAGGATTACTTTAGGGTTTAGGGTTTAGGGTAGTATGTTTTAGGGTTTAGGGTTTAGGGTTTAAGGTTTATGGTTTAGAGTATAGGGTTTAGGATTTTAGGGTTTAGAGCTTAGGGTTTAAGGTTTAGGGTTTAGGGTTTAGGGTTTAGGGTATAGCATTTAGTTTTTTAAGGTTTAGGGTTAGTGTTATAGGTATAGGGATGTTTAGAGTTGTAGGTTTAAGGTTTAGGGTTTAGGGTTTAGGGATTAGGATTTAGGATTTAGAGTTTTTTTTAATTAAGAAAACCTATAGGTTTAGGTTTATTTAGTTTAATTTTTTTTTATTTGAGTTTATTTTATTTTTTATATTTTATTTATTTAGTTTATTTATTTTAGTTTATGTTTTTCATTCTAGTTTATCTTTTTGGTTTATGTTTAGGTTTATGTTTGTTTTTTAGTTTAATTTTATTTTTATTTTATTTTTTAGGTTTAAGTATATTTTTATTTTAAGTTTAGGTTTAGGTTTTTATTTTATTTTTTTAAGTTTAGATTTTTATTTTAGGTTTTATTTTTTAGTTTAGGTTTAGGATTATTTTTAGTTAATTTTATTTTATTTTATTTAGGTTTAGGTTTAAGTTTATTTTATTTTAGGTTTAGTTTTAGGTCTTATTTATTTTAGTTTAGTTTATTTTAGTTTATTTTTAGGTTTATTTTATTTTGTTTATTTTTTTATTTTAGGTTTAGGGCTTCAATTTTTATTTATTTATTTTTAGGTTTTATTTTTTGGTTTATTTTTTAAGTTTAAGTTTATATTTAGTTTTTATTTGGTTTTATTTTATGTTTATTTTATTTTTATTTTATGTTTAGTTTTTATTTTATTTAAGTTTTTTATTCATAGTTTTATTTTATTTTTTTAGTTAGTTTAGGTTTTATTTATTTTATTTTAGTTTATTTTATTTTTAATTTATTTAATTTTTAGGTTTAGGTTTAGATTATGATTTTATTTTATTTTTTATTTTATTTAGGTTTTAGTTTTTTTATTTATTTCCTTTTTAGAATTAATTTAGTTTAGGTTCAAGCTTTTCAGTTTTTAGGGTTTAGCGTTTAGGGTTTAGGATTTAGGGTTTAGGGTTTTAGGGTTTGGGGTTTAGGGTTTAGGGTTAGGGTTTATGGTTTAGGTTTTAGGGTATAATGCTTAGGCTTTAGGGTTTAAGTTTTGAGGGTTTAGGGTTTAAGGTTAACTTAACGTTTAGGGTTAGTTTAGGATTTAGGGTTTAGTGTTTAGGCTTTGGGGTTTAGGGTTTAGGTTTTAGGGTTAGATTAGGGTTTAGGGTTTAGGGTTTAGGGTTTTAGGGTTTAGGGTTTAGGGTTTAGGGTTAGGGTTTATGGTTTAGGTTTTAGGGCTTTGAGTTTAGAGTTTAGGATTTAAGGATGTAGGTTTAGGTTTTAGGGTTAGTTTTAGGGTTTAGGGTTTTTTTGTAATTAAGTAAACTAGTAGGTTTAGGTTTATTTAGTTAATTTTTATTTGTTTTAGTTTATTTTATTTTTTATTTTTATTTGTGTGTATTTTTTATTTAGTTTAGTTTATTTATTTTAGGTTTATTATTTTAGTTTAGGTTTATTTTTTAGGCTTAGGTTTAGGTTTATGTTTATTTTTTTAGTTTAGTTTTATTTTTTATTTTATTTTTTTAAGTTTAAGTTTTATTTTTAATTTTTATGTTTAAGTTTAGGTTTTTATTTTAATTTTTTAGATTTTAGTTTTAGGATTTTATTTTAGGATTATTTTTAGGTTATTTTTTAATTTAGGTTTAGGTTTATTTTTAATTTAATTTATTTTATTTAGTTTAGGGTTTAGGTATAGTTTATTTTAGGTTTAGGTTTTATTTATTTTAGTTTAGGTTTAGGTTCATTTTAATTTGTTTATTTTATGTTTAGGTGTTTTTTATGTTTATGGTTTAGGTTTTGTTTATAATTTATTTTAAGGTTTATATTTTTGGTTTAGGTTTTTAATTAGTTTTTATTTTATTTATTTAGGTTTTTATTTTTAGGTTTATTTTATTTTTTTAGTTTTGTTTAGTTTTTATTTATTTTATTTACTTCAATTTTTATTTTTTATTTTATTTTAGTTTTAGGTTTAGGTTTAGTTTTTAGTTTATGTTTTTTATTTCAGTTTATTTTTTATTTTATTTAGGTTTTGGTTTTTATTTATTTATTTTATTTTTACATTTTATTTAGTTTAAGTTTAGGTTTTTAGGTTTTTATGGTTTAGTGTTTAGGGTTTAAGGTTTAAGGTTTAGGGTTTAGGTTTTAGGATTTAGGGTTTGGGATTTAGGGTTTAGGTTTCAACATTCTAGGTTTAAGGTTTAGGGTTTAGGGGTGTTTAGTGTTTTAGGGTTTTGGGTTTTGGGTTTTAGGTATAGTATTTAGGGTTTAGTGTTGTTGGTTTAGGGTTTAGGATTTAGGGTTAGTTTTAGGGTTTGGGGTTTTCTTTATTTTATATTTTATTATTTTTATTTTATTTATTTTATTTATTTTTTGAAATTAAGTAAAGTGGTAGGTTTTGGTTTATTTAGTTTATTTTTTATTCATTTTAGTTTATTTAATTTTTATTTTATTTATGTACATTTTTATCTTTATTTAGTTTAGTTTATTTATTTTAGGTTTATTTATTTTAGCTTGGGTTTTTAATTTTAGTTTATTTTTTAGGTTTATGTTTAAGATTATTTTTTAGTTTAGTTTTATTTTTATTTTATTTTTTAGGTTTAGGTATTATTTTTTTTTAGGTTTAGGTTTAGATTTTTATTTTATTTTTTTAGGTTTAAGTTTTATGTTTTTATTTTAGGCACATTTTTAAGTTTTTTTAGTTTAAGTTTAGGTTTATTTTTAGTTTATTTTATTTTATTTTATTTAGTTTTAGGTTTAGGTTTAGCTTATTTTTTGTTTTATTTTTATTTTAGGTTCATGCTTTTTTTTTAGTTTAGGGTCTAAGTTTTATTTTTTATTTATTTTTAGGTTTAGTTTTTTATTTAGTTTTATTTCATCTTATTATAAGTTTCTTTACATTTTTTTATATTTAGTTTTTATTTTAATTAGGTTTTTTATTTTTAAGTTTAGTTTGAGTTTTTATTTATTTGATTTTAGTTTACTTTTGATTTATTATTTTATTTTATTTTTAAGTTTATTTTATGTATATTTTAACTTTATTTTTTATTTTATTTAAGTTTTTTATTTTTAGGTTTATTTTATTTTTTAGTTTAGTTTAGGTTTTTATTTATTTTATTATAGTTTATTTTTTATTTTTTATTTTATTTTATCTTTAGGTTTAGGTTTTAGTTAAGGTTTTTATTTTATTTTAATTTTTTATTTTATTTAGGTTTAAGTTTTTTTATTTATTTTATTTTTAGATTTAATTTTGTTTAAGTTTAGGTTTTTAGGTTTTTATTATTTAGGGTTTAGGGTTTATGATTCAGGGTTGTAGGTTTTAGGGTTCAGGGTTTTAGGGTTAAATGTTTAGGGTTTTGTGTTTAGGATCTAGGGTTTAGGGCTTAGGGTTTTAGGGTTTAGGGTTAGTTGTAGGGTTTGGCATATAGGGTTAGGGCTTATTTTATTTTATTTTATTTTATTTTTTTAAAATTTTTTTTAAAATTAAGTAAACTAGTAGGTTTAAGTTTTTTTAGTTTACTTTTTATTTATTTTAGTTTTCTTTATTTTCTATTTTATTTAGGTTTTTTTATTTTTCTCTTTTTAGTTTATTTATTTTAGGTTTATTTATTTTAGTTTAGGTTATTTTATTTTAGTTTATTTTTTAGGTTTAGGTTTGGGTTTAAGTTTGTTTTTTTAGTTTAGTTTTATTTTTATTTTATTTTTTAGGTTTAGGCTTTATTTTTTATTTATTTAGGTGTGGGTTTTTATTTTATTTTTTTATGTTTAGGTTTTAGGTTTTTATTTTAGGTTTATTTTTTTACTTTACATTTTTTAGTTTTGGTTTAGGTTTATTTTTTAATTTATTTTATTTTATTTAGTTTAGGTTTAGGTTTAGGTTTTACTTATTCTAATTTAGGTTAAGGTTTATTTTATTTTTATTATAGGTCTAGGTTTTATTTTTTAGTTTAGGGTTTAAGTTCTAATTTTTATTTACTTTAAGGTTTTATTTTTAGGTTTATTTTTTTAGGTTTAGGCTTTTATTTAGTTTTTAGGTTTAGGTTCAAGTTTAGGTATACATTTTACTTTAGGTTTTTATTATATTTTATTTAGGTTTAGGTTTATTTATTTATTTTATTTTTAGATTTTATTTAGTTTAAGTTAATATTTTTAAGGTTCAGGGTTTATGGTTAGTTTTAGAGTTTAAGGTTTAGCATTTAGGGTTTAGGATTTATTGTTTAGGGTTTAGGTTCTAGGGTTTATAGTTTAGGGTTTAGAATTTAGGTTTTCGGTTTTTTTTTAAAATTAAGTAAACGGGTAGGTTTAGGTTTATTTAGTTTATTTTATTTAGTTTATTTTTATTTAGGTTTATTTTTTATTTTTATTTAGTTTAGTTTATTTATTTTAGGTTTATTTATTTTAGTTTAGGTTTTTTATTTTAGTTTATTTTTTATGTTTAGGTTTAGGTTTATGTTTATGTTTTAGTTTTGTTTTAGTTTTATTTTATTCTTAAGGTTTAGGTTTTATTTTGTATTTTAAGGTTAGGTTTAGGTTTTTATTTTATTTTTTTAGGTTTAGGTTTTAGGTTTAGGGTTTAGGTTTTAGGGTTAGGGTTTTTTTATTTTTTTATTTTTTATTTTTTATTTTTATTTAAATTAAGTAAAGTGTATGTTTAGGTTTATTTAGTTTATTTTTTATTTATTTTAGTATATTTTTATTTTTATTTAGTTTAGTTTATTTATTTTAGTTTAGGTTTTTTATTTTAGTTTATTTTTTAGGTTTATGTTAATTTTTTAGTTTAATTTTATTTTATTTTATTTTTAGGTTTAGGTATTATTTTTTATTTTTAGGTTTAGGTTTATGTTTTTATTTTATTATTTTTAAGTTTAGGTTTTAGGTTTTTATTTTAGGTTTATTTTTAGGTTTTATTTTTTAGTTTAGGTTTAAGTTTATTTTTAGTTTATTTTATTTTATTTAGTTTAGGTTTAGGTTTAGGTTTAGGTTTAACTTATTTTTGTTTTTATTTACTTTAATTTACATTTTGGTTTATTTTATTTTGTTTATTTTATTTTTATTTTAGGTTTAGGTTTTTTTTTAGTTTAGGGTTTAGGTTTTATTTTTTATTTTTTTAAGTTTATTTTTTAAGTTTAGGTTTTTAATTAGTTTTTAGGTTTAGGTTTAGGTTTAAGTTTAGGTTTATGTTTTGGTTTTAGTTTAAGTTTTTATTTTATTTTATTTAGGTTTAGATTTTTTATTTATTTAATTTTTAGGTTTTATTTAGTTTAGGTTAAGGTTTTTATGGTTTAGGGTTTAGGGTTTAGGGTTTAGGGTTTTTTTTAAAAAATTAAGTAAACCGGTAGGTTTAAGTTTATTTAGTATTTTTTATTTATTCAGGTTATTTTATTTGGAGGCAATAGCACCATTGAAAAAAAACATGATTCACATTGAAAAGGTATCCAACCCATCAGTGTTGAAAGGCAAACACTAGTAAAAGCCTCAGATATAAACATCCACCTACTAATAATAGTGGTTAAAACATTATTCCCAGCCAGATCAAAGAAAAAATTACACAAAGCCAATAGAGCCAAGAATAACCTTATCCAGCAGTCTAACCCATATAGCATAGGCACACGCACAAGAGCTAACCAAGCAGCAAGCAACTAATTAGTAAGAAAACCAATAAGCCAAATAGTACCACAACACAATGAATCAGCTGGCTCAACAAAATAAAGCAATATACCATCCAACCGATTGACAAAAAAGCAAATGAAATAAACTAGAGAATGAGACAAGCAGACCAGAAGGGAGGCAGTTCCATTACAGAGAATAAGAGCCATAATAAAATTCAAAAAGTAAATAGCCGAAGAATCCATCGAATTAAGGGTAAATAGCCCAACAGCTAAGCAACCGAAGCTAGAGAGGGGGACATTACCATCAATAGCCAAACTAGAGGGAAGAGGAGAACTAACAAAACCCAAACCAGACATAGAAACCTCAAGAAGCACAATAATAAGAGGGGAAAAATAAACAACAACCATAAATGGAAAATCACCTAATCCATCCATGAGGGATGAAAAAGAGAGCAGCATAACCTAGTAGGTCCAGTAAAACCCAATAGTCCCATCTAAGAAAGCTAGCAGCATGTAAAGATAATAACCAGCATAGGTAAGGGAAAAAAATAGCTACAAGTAACCAATAGAAGAGGCTGAAGAGCCAAACACCACATGAACAAGAACACCAAAAAATGCAGCAAAAAATTGAGAAAAGTAAAGAGCAGACCAAGTAAAATAGAAAAAAGAAAAAGACAGATATAGAAACCAATTAAACCATGCTAGAAAACAAAACAGTTCAACTTAACTTCTGAGATAAGGTAAACCAGAGTTATCCAAACTAACCAAACCTCGCAATTGTCTAAGAAGATTGAAATTATCAAATAGAGTGAGCTCATTTAATCTAGCACCTAGATTAGCAAGATAATCAGTAGAAGCATTTCCTACATGCCAAATGTGGGTGATTTTAAAGCAGGCTTGAGAGAGGAAAGCTCTAGTATGGTTAAGAAGGTAGTAAAAATTTGTGTTCCCCACCCTGGTGGAAGTCAACATGTCAATGAGTAATAGAGCATCCACTTCAATCCAAATATTGAACCAAATTTTTTTCAAAAAAATATCAATAGCTTTATTAATAGCCATTAATTAAATAAAGATAACAGAATAAGCTTTAAGGGGATAAGGAAAAGCACAAATGACATTACCTTTAAAGTTTCTGCAAATACCACCACAACCAAAAGCATTCTGAGATATTGAGCCATCGGTATTAATTTTGATAGTATTATTGTGTGGTTTTATCCAATAAATAATCATATCTTCTTTACAGTAGGAGATCTCAAGCAAGCTAAGGCCCAGCTTGTTGGCCACAAATTTGCAACCTCTAAAATGGGTGTTTGTAATTAAGCTAGCATTAAATAAAGAACAAATTTTTCCTTTAGTTCTAGCAATAATCCTTTTATGGTTCATAGGGATACCACGATGTTTAGCATCATTTTCGTCCATCTATATGAACCATATAGGAGTGATGGCAATTAACACTTTAATGTGACCTTTCACAATTATTTGAAAATAAGCATCAAGAAGTTGATATAATGATAAAGAGCCATGGAAATGGTTAATATTGAAGATATCATCATACCAAACCCATAATTTGGGGGTAATAGCACCATTGACAAAAACATGATTCACATTTTCAATGTGAAAATAGCAAGAACATTTAGAAGGCAACTGAAAGCCTTTATCCCACATCAAAGAATCAACATGAATGAAGTTTTTCAGAATTCTCCAAGTAAGGAGGAGTAAGAGATAGGAATAATGTTATTCCAAAGTTTTAAAAAGACATTAGAGAAACCATGAGCATCTCTAATATGATTCCAGACCTCTTTAAGAATAAAATCACCATACGAGACAGCTTAAAAAGAATTTGATCTGGCTTATTAGAAATGATAAGAATGTTAGTGAATTAATCCAAAAGAGAAATAGGAATATAATAAGTGAGTTTACTATCATTCCAATTATTATTAATCCAAAAGGAGTTCACTTTAATAGTAGTAGTCGAATGAGTAGATAATAAATCATCAATTGAACCACTATCAATCCAGTTGTCTTTCCAAAAGAAAGATGTTCCTAAATTTATACCCCAAGAAATTAGGGATTCAGCTTCCCATTTGATGGAGCAAAGTCTTTTACAAACTGGGGAGTCACCCACTTTATAAGGACAACTAAGAGGATGCTTACCCTGGCAGTATTTAATAGTCATGAAGTTAGCCCAGAGACTATTTTTGATCCTAAAATTCCACCAGAGTTTATGAGAGAATGTAGTAATAGCTTCATGAATAGACTTATAGCCAAGCCCACCTTCAGCTAGGGTGCCACAACATTTATGCTCAGAAGTCCAATGCATCCTTTTAGCAGAATTGTTAGAACCCCAGAAGAAATTATTTTGGAGACGGTCTATTCTATTTATGGTAGAATTGGTAGGGATGATGGTTTGAATAAGATATAAAGGCATCAAATTTAGGGTACTCTTAAGCAAAGTAAGCCTACCACCAAAGGAGAGCAAGTGAAATTCCCAAACAAAAATTTTATTAGTAATTTTTGAATTAGGTCATAAAAAAGATGGGATCTTTTTTGACCTTTGAATAGAGGAGCACCTAAATATTTAATAGGAAGTTATTGGTGTTTAAAGTTAGTAATTCTCAAGATTTGATTGATTTTTTTACTAGAGATTTTAGAGGATGTAATGAAATAACTCTTATTTTCATTAATAAGAAGACCACTTTCTTTTCCAAAAATATTTAAGAAATTCTTAAGGCTTTTGATATGATGGATGGAAGCATTACAAAAAATAATGAAATCATCAGTAAAATTAAGATGGGAGATAGGTATACCACCAAGAGTTCTAAAGTACATGCTAGGATTGTTATTGAAAAGATCATTTAAGCTCCTAGATAGATATTCCACAACATTAATAAACAAGGAAGGGGATAAAGGATCGCCTTGTCTCAACTAATGGGAAGAAGGGAAGAAACCTAAGGCCTCACCATTAAGAATAATAGAAAACCAAATATTACTAATACAATTTTTGATTAGGTAAATGAAATTATCAGAAAAGCCAAACAAATGAAGGATGTTTAAAAGGGAATCTTAGGAGATATTGTCAAAGGCTTTAGAAATATCTAATTTAAAAAGGATGTTACCACCTCTAGTAGAAACATCCAAATCATGAACCTGCTCTTGAGCAAGAGGAATGTTATCAGATATAGATCTACCTCTAACGAAGCCAGGTTGGTTGAGGGAGATAATTTTTTGAAGCAAAGGACTAAGTCTATTAGCAAGTATTTTAGCAATCAGTTTGTGAAAGAAAGTACAAAGACTAATAGGTCTGAAATCACTCCAAGAATCAGGATTATCAATTTTAGGTATAAGAATAATGGAAGTGCTAGAAAAATATCTAGGAATAGGATTATCAGTAAAGAAATCGACAACATCATCAATTAAGTCATGCTTAATAATTGGCCAACAATGCTAGAAAAATTGAGTGTTATAGCCTTCTCGACCAGCAATAGAGTCAATGTCCATATTGTTATGAACTTTACCAATCTCATCCTCCGTAGGAAACCTAGTAAGCAAATGATTGTCATCACTAGTAATAGTAGAGGGGATCAAATGTGAGTTAGAAATAGCATCTAAAGGGTGGCTCTTGTTATGCATATTTCTAAAATGGTTAATAATAGATTATTTAATCTCATTAGTGTTAGTGATCCAATATTCATTATCACTTTTAATTTTTTGGATAGAGTTTAAAGCTCTCTTTTTATTAAATAAAGCATGAAAATACCTGGTATTTTTGTCCCCATTAATAATATATTTACATGGTAGCCTTTTGCCACCAGTAAGTTTCTTCCATATTTTGATAGTTAACCAGATTATCTTTGGCTTCATTCAAATCCTTCAACTTAGAAGAATTAGTCAAAATAGCATTTTCAAGATTACAAACCAAAAGGTCCATATTTTTGATATTAGCAAAGAGATTTTTAAAATAATGTTTATTCCACCAAGCTAAGTTTTGTTTAAGCCTTTTAAGCTTAAACAATAATCTAATCATACCCCTAATCGAGTTGTCAGGGTGTAAAGGGGCAACCCAATTAGTGGCAACAACTTTTAAAAAATTGAGGTGCTGAATCCACATATTTTGAAATCTGAAAGAAGAAGAGGAAGATAACCTTTTAGAGTTATTTTTAACCGAAATCAAAAGAGGAGCATGATCCGAAAAAGTTCTACTAAAATGTTCAACAGAGGTAAGAGGCCATTGATTAATCCAATGTTAGTTAAAAAGGATTCTATCAAGGTGTTGCCAAAGTTTAGAGTTGTGCCAAGTGTAATTAGATCCAGTAAAACTAATGTCAATAAGGTTGCAATCTAGAATGATATTAGAAAATTCTTCCATAGAATGAATATTGGGAGAGCAACCACCCCTTGTTTCAAAGGAAGAAAGGATAGTTTTGAAATCACCCCCAACTAGCCAAGGTTTGTTAATAGTTAAAGCAAAACTTCTCAAATTGTCCTAAAGAATATTCCTACCAACTCTGTTACAGGAAGTATAAACAAAAGAGCCCAAAATTGAAGAATCACCAAAAGAGATCTGAACATTAACAACTTGTTGAAGATCATCTAAGATGGAAACTTTTAAGGAATTATTCCAAAAGCACCAAATTTTATTACTGGTATTAGAGAAGAAAGTATTAAAATTGAGCATTCTAGCAACATGATTGATCTTAGAAGCAAGTATGACAAGTTTAATAACAACATGTAAAAATATATTTTTAACATGGCAGAGACTTCTAACACGATTACGGACAATGAGGGTTCCAATAGCGTGAACATTCCAAATAAGAGAATTAAAAATAAAGAAAATAATAAATAAAATAATGGGAAACAAGAAAATAAAGGGGTTAGAAAGGAAACAACCTCTCCAATGCTAATAGACCATTATTTATGAGAGGATGAACCAGTTCTAGTAGCTCTGGTCGAGTTCTGTGGAAAATTTTTTCTTTGAAAGATTTCTTTTGAAAATAGTTTAGAATGCTCGATTTTTATCCAAAGTATCACCATCAGAAATGGATTGATTAGAGGTACTAATAATAGGATCAGAATCTGCCAGAACATTTCTAATCACAACTTCCCCTTCTTCAATTTTAGGATTAAGCTGAAAGGTGGGTTGAAGATGAATGTCAATCTTAGGATTAGCAGTAGAGGAAGTAGTACCATTAAGAGCACAAATACAAGTGTCAGATTTTGAGTTTTGTTCCAGATTTTCAGCCTTATTCAAATTTTCATTCAAATTATCATTAAAATTCTCATGCTCTTCAATTACAAGAGGAAAGGAAACCTGAATAGATTTATTTGTGAGGGAATCAGAATTTTTTTCAGCCTCTTTTAAATTTGAATTATCTTGAAAAAGCAAGTTATCATGTAGAGAAGGATTGATTTACAAACCATCAGATTCAACATTAGTAATATCTTTGAATCAATAAGATGGAGTGGTGGGAGTAGAATTATTAAGAACATTAGTGGATTCCAAAGAGGCTGAAATAATATTACCATTTGTGTTGGCATTAAGCACATCAATTGGTTTTTTGGACTTTAACATTAGGTAGAGTAGAGTTAGGATCATTCAAAATGTTCTATTTTAGATGTGGATGAAGAACAAAACACTCAGAGTTATCATGCCCGTGAATTTTATAGTGTGAACAAAAAGCTGAAAAGTTTTCAAATTCTTTTAAAAATAGCCAAACTTTTTGAACCAATCAAGACTTCCTTAGGATGTCTTTTAGAAATATCAAGTTCAACCATTATATGAGCAATAGAAGGACAAGATCTCACAGTGGTGGCCTGATCAATTTGAAGCCGCCGATTGAAAAGAGCCCTAATAGCAAATAAAATATGATGAGTAATATAGTGAATCCTCATATTCGGAAAAGCCAATCACACAAGAACAATCAATGATTCCTCCTTTATGTAAAAAGGGGAGACCACTTTAACAATCACATTTGGCAATTGAATACGGAAGAAGATCGACAAGAGAAAACCCTTGAGCAATCCAAATCATTTATAAGTTGAATTAAAACATGTCTAGGATCGATCAAACCAATAGAGAAAGCACCTGAGAGTTTAAGGTTATGAAAAAAAGAATGAATTATGTCAAAGTTTGAACATCGCAAAGAAAATTTACCAACCAAAGTAAATTTGAAATGCTTTGCAAGCTTCTTGACATCAAGATCCAAACACATGATTTCAAGGGTGCCACAAAATGACATCGAAATCAGATTCACCGAATCAGAGGAGGAAAGGCTCTTACAAGATAGAGCATCCTTAAAGGATTTAATAGTAGGCATAATAGGAGGGACATTAGATTATGGAATACCCAAGAAATCAGATGCCCTAGCTAGCACATCCAAAAAGGATAGAGCAAGCACTAGGGCCAATGGAATAGTTGCCATCTTCAATATATACACATCAATCGCACGGCTAGAGTGAAACTGAGCAAAAAATTTGATCAAGATTGATGAAGAATCACCAAACTGCAAGAAGAAAATGCTTAAAAAGGGGAAAATGAAATCGTTAGAGCACCACAGGAAGGAGGGTTTAGGTTGAGGGTTTTCTTATTTTTAGGTTTAGTTTTTATAGTTTATCTTTAGGTTTTTAGGTTTTTTAGGGTTTAGGGGTTAAGGTATAGGGTTTTAGGGTTTAGGGTTTAGGGTTTTTTTTAAATTAATTAAACCAATAGGTTTAAGTTTATTTAGTTTATTTTTTTAATTATTTTTGTTTATTTTATTATTTTTAATTTTATTTAGTTTTATTTTTTATTTTTAGGGTTTAGGGTTTAAGCTTTAAGGTTTTAGGGTTTTTTCCCTCTGATTCATGATCGAGCTGTGGTTTAAGGTTTAAGTTTAAGTTTATTGTTTAAGGTTTAAGTTTAAGTTTAAAGTTTAAGTTTAAGGTTTAAGGTTTTATGGTTAATGCTTTTTAGGGTTTAGGGTTAGGGTTAATGTTTAGGGTTTAGTGTTTAAGCTTTAAGGTTTAGGGTTTATTGTATAGGATTTAGGGTTTAGGGTTTTGATTTAGGGTTTAGGGTTTAGGGTTTAGGATTTGACTGTTTAGGGTTGTTTAGGATTTAGCATTTAAGGTTTAGGATTTAGAGTTTAGGGTTTAGGGTTTAGGGTTTAGGGTTGTAGAGGGTCTAGGGGTTTAGGGTTTAAGATTTTAGGGATTAGGGTTTAAGGTTTTGGGATTAGGGTTTTGGGTTTAGGGTTGTAGGTTTAGGGTTTAGGGTTTTTTATTGGGAAACCCCATATAGGGGGAATTTTATTGCTACAAAAAGATGGTTATAAGATCCTTAAGAGGGGATAAACTCCAAAACTACTACTCAAAGAGCTACAATCAGCCTAGATAGTAAATCCCCTATCTAAATACAACCAAAAGCAAAATAAAAGAGAAAAATGAAGCAAAAGATACAAAGTGATTAACATAGATAAGCCAATGGATAGATCAGGGCCAAAAGCTCTTGGGATGATAGAATGCATGCCGAGAGAACAAACTGATGAGAAAAGAGAAGTGCATGCAAAAAATGAAGAAAGATAGAAATTAGAACAGTTAAAGTAGTACAGAGAAAGTGAAAAGTGAGAGCAGGATAAACTGAGGAAAATTATAGAGAAGTGTGTGAAAGAAGGGTCAAGCTCAGTCACACTAAATTGGGGCAGATGCAAATATGAGCATCCAAACTTCAGCGGAAGGGTTACATCACAAGAGCTACTACCAAACCAAGAAGGAGTGAAAACATCGACCATCATAGCACGCAAACCTGTGAGAAGAAAGCGACCATTTGTTGATAGTCTTATGGGCCTTAATACACGCAAAACAATAAACAAAGCCATATATAATATAGAAAGGAGATAGAGCGAAAGATAAGGGGTCCCATCCAGGAAAATTATCATCAATATAGTCACCATAGCATGAGAATCCCTATACATATGAGAATGAGCCATCTTTACCAGAATCCCTTTTAAAACCATAGCCAAGAGTATAATTAGGCCAGCATAAAAACCCACCACAAGAGAATAATAGAAAAAACAACCTGCTGAAATCCTACTAAGCAAATCAATGTGCCAAACCTATGAGACATATAAGAAACTTTCAGGCTAGGAGAACAACCCTGGAGTATAGTCTAGAAAAGAAACCCAATCATAATAAGAAATGCAGATGTTAACAACCCCCTTATTAATAAACATTGTAGAAGTTAACAAAAAGCAAATGTAAAGCAAGTCAGCATAACCCAAACCCAAATACAACAAGTGATAAGTCTACAGAGGTGAGAATGCAGCAACAGATTAGTTGTACTAGTAACCACAAGAAATAGGCTGCATCCCACCATAAATAGCACCAAATAAAGATAATCAGAAAGACAACCCCAGTAACAGCATGCTGGGCATAAAACTCGATAATCCAGATCAGCAAACAACCAAAATAGTAAGACAGCAAAAGACAACAGCTTTCCATAGAGCCAACCATTCAGAATAGATAGTGCATAAGATAATAACCAAGTAGAAAGAAGCATAATCACAGGGATCTGCACAAGTCTAACTAAACCAAGATGGAAAAAATAGCAACAGATTAAGTAGTCCATAGATATCAGGTGATAAGCGCAACAAATAGCAAAGACAATCGGAAGCCAACCCCATAAGCGACTTGGACATAGGACCCTAAAGTCCCATAGTCAGTAGGTAAAACAACAAAATAATTATTGCACCCACCATAAGATAATCCAATATAAAATAGAGAAACAACATAGACACTTAGGGGGTTCAAAGGAGAGCCAACATTGGAATCTGAAAAAAGATAGATAACCAAGATAATAAACAACCAAGATAGCAAATAGACTAGGCGCCATAAACCACCCATTCAAAATAAAGATTAGTTAGTAACCAAGTAGGTAGTAGCATAATCACAGGCAAAAAATAAAACAACAAAGCCATTATTGCACCCACCATAAGATAAACCAAAATAAAACTGTGATACAACATAGGAACAGAAGGGGTTCAAAGGAGAGCCAACATTGGAATCCTTCAAGACAAAGAAAAGCAGACCAGCAGTTAAGCCAACAGCATTAGTAAAAGCAGACTGGAAAGAAGACTAAAAGAAAGTCCAATCCTGGAAGGAGAAAATAATAATAATAGCAAGGGTATAACAGTGTCTCTCCATACAGTTTGGGGAGATGAGATTAGCAAGAACAATCAGAAAAACCAAGATAGCAAATAACCAAGACAACAAACAGTCAAGATAGCAAATAATAGCTAGCTGACCATAGAACCACCCATTCAGAATAGACATTGCATAAGATAACACAGGGATCTGCACAAGTCTAATAGAACCAAGATGAAATAAACAATCGTAGATTAAGTAGTCCACAAATATCAGATGATAAGCAGCAGCTTAGTCACAAACCTCAAAGATAATCAGAGAAACAAAACCAGAATCAGTCTGCTGGACTAAAGAGCCGATAATCCAACAGCCAGCAATTAAAGCAGCAAAATAATTATTGCACCCACCATAAGATAAATCAGTAAGGAAGAGGGAGACAACATAGACTCGAAAGTGGTTCAAGAAAAAACCATCATTGAAATCCTTCAAGACAAATAAAAGCAGACCAACAGGTAAGCCAACATCACTAGTAAAAAAAGGCTGAAATGAAATCAAGAATAAAATCCCATCTTGCACAAAAATAGTAATAATAGCAAGGTTATTGCAGTTGCTCTCCATACAGGTAATGGAGGTGAGGTTAGATAGCATAGGAGGGGGCACAACCCTATTAAAGAGAGAAAAGATAGAAAAATTTGAGCCTGCCATGAAGGTGTACAAAATTATAGCTATTACATAATGAGATAACAAAGTCATGAGGCCATGAACAAATTTCCAGATTAAGGAAAAGAGAAAAAACACAGACTTAATCATATAATAGAAAATTATAATAGGACCCATAAACAGAATAATGATAGCAAGAATTCTGTCCCTGTAAAGCAAAAACAAAAGCATAAAATAATCCATCTCCCTCCAGCAGACAGGAGAGACCTTACCAAAAGTAGTGGTTTCAGTCAAAATAACAGTAGCTGTAAAACCCCAAATAAGGTTAGGGTAAGTAATCCAACAACAGATGCTATAGAGATCAGCAACTAACCAAAAAGGAGTAACAGGAATTAACATTAGCAAAATCCAGAGAAACATCAAAACTAAACAAAAGTTGATCATGCTATTAAACAGGTAATGTAACAGTCCAAATCAATAGGATGGATTAATTTCTGAGGTAAGGGAGTCTAATATTGTCCAAATTAACCAAACCACACAAATGTTTAGGAAGTGTAAGTTGATCAAAAAATTTTATGCCATCCAATCCGATTAGCAAGGTAATCAACACATGCATTACCTTCATGCCATACATGAGTGATTTTAAAATAGAGTTGAGAGAGGAGAGCTCTAGTCTGCTTTAGAAGGTAGTACAATTCTGTTTTGCCCATTTTGGTGGAAGTCCAAAGATCAATCAGCAACAGTGCATCCACCTCAATCTAAATATTGAGCCAACCTTTTTCAAGGAAAATCTCAATAGCTTTGTAAATTGCCATTAGCTCAGCAAAAGAAACAAAGCAAGTATTAAGGGGGTAAGCAAAAGCACATAAGACTTTACCATTAAGGTTCATGAAAATGCCACCACAGCCAGAAGCATTTTGAGAAACAGAGCCATCAGTGTTAATTTTAATAGTATTAGCATGAGGTTTTACCCAATAAACAATCTTGTCATCCTTACCGTTGGGTGGATCCAGTAAGTTAAAACCTAGTTTATTGGTCACAAATTTACAACCTTAAATTGATTATAGTTAATTAAATTGGCATTAAATAAGTCATGTATTTTATTTTTGATTCTAGCAATTATCCTCATCTGGTTCATAGGAGTCCCATGATGTTTTGCATCATTTCTGTCCATCCATATGAACCACATAAGAGTGATAGCAGTTATGACTTTAATGTGGCCTTTAATAGTGTTTTCAAAATAAACTTCAAGAAGTTGGCATAAAGTTAAGGAGCCATTGAATTTGTCAATGTTAAAGAGATCATCATACCAAATCCAAAGTTTGGAAGCAATGGCTCCGTTAACAAAAACATGATTTGCATTCTCAATGTGAAAGCGTGATAGCATTTTGAAGGTAAGTAAAACCTTTACCCCACATCAAGGAGTCAATAGGGATGAAGTTTTTCAGGATACGATAAGTTAGAACAGAATAAGAAATAGGAATAGTGTTATTCCAAATTTTGAAAAGTATATTGAACATGTCATGAGCTTCTTTAATATGAATCCAAACACTTTTAAGGTTGAAATCTCCATTTTGAGAAAGCTTAAAAAGGATCTGATCATGATTGCTAGGAATGATAGGAATAGTAGTAAGCTTATTTAAAAGAGAGAAAGGAATATAATCAGTAAACTTACTATTATTCCACATATTATTCTACTAGAAAGAGTTCACTTTGATAGCAATAGTGGAATGGGTAGAAAGTAAGTCATCAATGGACCCATCTCTAGTCCAGTTATCTTGCCAAAAGAAAGAGGTACCGGAGTTAATCCCCTAAGATATTAATGATTCAGCTTCCCATTTGATGGAACAAATTCTTTTCTAAATAGGAGAGTCTCCCGCTCTATAGGGGCAAATGAGAGGGTGCTTACCACAGCGGTTGTAGTCATGAAATTAAAGACTATTATTGCTCCTAAAATTTCACCAAAGTTTATAGGAAAAGCGTGATAGCTTCCTTGATTACATCCAAGACCACCTTGACAAGAGTGCCACAACTTTTATACCAAGAGGTCCAATGCATTCTTTTAAAAGAATTGTTAGAACCCCAGAAGAATTTGTTAAGGAGGCGCTCAATTCTGTTAATGATAGAATTGATCGACACAATGGTTTGAATGAGATATAGAGGCATGGAGTTAAGAGAGCTCTTAATCAAAGTGAGCCTACTGCCAAATGAGAGTAAATGAAATTCCCAAACAAAAATTTAAGGTTTAAGGTTAAGGTTTAGGGTTAATGTTTTAGGGTTGTAGGTTTACCGTTTTTGGTTTAGAGTTTAGGGTTTAAGGTTTAGGATATATGGTTTATGGTTTAGGGTTTAGGGTTTAAGGTTTAGGGCTTTTATTTATGTTTTATTTTATTTTATTTTAGGTTTATTTTAGGTTTATTTTATTATTATTTTACATTTAGTTTTTATTTTATTTAGGCTTTTTATTCTTAGCCTTATTTTATTTTTTAATTTAATTTGGGTTTTATTTATTTTATTTTAGTTTATTTTTAATAGTTTATTTTATATTATTTTTAGGTTTAGGTTTTTATTTATTTTATTTTTTTATTTTATTTAGGTTTAGGTCTTTTTATTATTTCATTTTTAGAATTTATTTAGTTTAGGTTTAGGTTTCTAGGTTTTTAGGGTTTAGAGTTTAGGGTCTAGGGTTTATGGTTTTAGGGTTTTGGGTATTAGGGTTTAGGGTTAGGGTTTAGGGTTTTGGGTTTAGGGTTTAGTGTTTAGGGTTTAGGGTTTAGTGTTTATGATTTAGGGTTTAGGGTTTCGGGTTTAGGATTCAGTATTTTTTAATTAAGTAAATTGGTAGGTTTAGGTTTATTTAGTTTATATTTTAATTATTTTAGTTTATTTTATTTTATTAAAGTTTTAGTGTTTAAGGTTTAAGATTTTATGGTTTATGCTTTTATGGTTTATGGTTTAGTGTTAGGGTTTAGGGTTTAGGGCTTAGGGTTTAGTGTTTAGGCTTTAGAGTTTAGGGTTTTAAGGTTTAGGGTTTAGGGTTTAGGTTTTAAGGTATAGGGTTTAGGGTTTGGGTTTAGGGTTTACGATTTAGGGTTTAGGATTTGAGGGTTTATGGTTGCTTAGGGTTTATGGTTTAGTGTTTAAGGTTAGGGTTTAGGGTTTAGGATTTAGGATTTAATGTTTAGTGTTTAGGGTTTGGGATTGTAGGGTTTAGGATTTAAGGTTGTAGGGGGTTTAGGGGTTTAGATTTTAGGATTAGTTTAAGATTTAGGGATTAGGGTTTAAGATTTTAGGTTTAGTGTGTAGGGTTTAAAGTTTAAGGTTTTTTAGGATTTAGGTTTTAGGGTTGTAGGTTTAAGGTTTTGGGTTAAGGGTTTAAGGTTGTAGGTTTAGGGTTTAGGGCTTAGAGTTTAGGGTTTAAGGTTTAGGAATTAAGGTTTAGGGTTTAGGGTTTAGGGTTTAACATATAAGGTTTATGGTTTTTATTTAACTTTTATTTTATTTTATTTTTGATTTATTTTAGGTTTATTTTATTTTTATTTTATGTATACTATTTATTTTATTTAGGTTTTTTATTTTTAGGTTTATTTTATTTTTAATTTAGTTTAGGTTTTATTTATTTTATTTTATTTTATTTTTATTAGTTTACTTTATATTATTTTTTAGGTTTATGTTTATGTTTTAGTTTATATTTTTATTTTATTTTATTTAAGTTTAGGTTTTTTTTATTTATTTTATTTTTAGAATTTATTTAGTTTAGGTTTAGGTTTTAGGTTTTTATGGTTTAGGGTTTAGGGTTTATGGTTTAGGGTTTTAAGGTTTAGGGTTTTGGGGTTTATGTTTTAGGTTTTAGGGTTTAGGGTTTAGTATTTAGGGTTTAGGGTTTAGGGTTTATGGTTTAGGATTTTAAGGTTTAGGGTTTTAGGGTTTATGTTTTAGGGATTTACGGGTTAGGGTTTAGTGTTTAGGGTTTAGGGTTTAGGGTTTATGATTTAGGGTTTTGGGTTTAGGGTTTAGTGTTTATTTAGATTTAGGTTTAGGGTTTAGGGTTTAGGTTTAGGTTTAAGTTTTAGTTGAGGTTTAAATTTAGGTTTCTTAAACAGGTTTAAATTTAAGTTTAGGTTTAGTTGTAAGTTTATAGTTTAGGTTTAGGTTTAGGTTTAGTTTAGGTTTAGTTTAGTGTTTAGGGTTTAGGGTTTAGGGTTTAGGGTTTAGGGTTTATGGTTTATGGTTTAGGGTTTTGAGTTTAAGGTTTAAGGTTTAGGGTTTAAGGTTTAGGGTTTAGGGTTAGGGTTTAGGTTTTTTTTTAGGGTTTACAGTTTTTGGTTTTTTTTAATAGAAAATAAATTCATATTCAACATTTCTTCTTTTCGACATCATCAACCACATAACACACAAAGTTTTCTACGACACAAGCGACGACATGGATAAAAAATGAACATGCATAGAGCAAATCAAAAACCTTAGATAACTATAACCGTCTCTACTTTAAAGACACAGTTCCGTAACGTTTAGGTTTTATTTTAAGGTTTATTTTTTCAGTTTATGTTTTTATTTAGTTTTTATTTTATTTTATTTTAGGTTTATTTTAGTTTTATTTTACATTTAGTTTTCATTTTATTTAGGTTTTATTATTATTTTTAGTTTAGTTTAAGTTTTTATTTATATTATTTTAATTTATTTTTATTAGTTTATTTTAATTTATTTTTAGGTTTAGGTTTTAGTTTAGGTTTTTATTTAGTTTTTATTTATTTTATTTTATTTAGGTTTATTTTTTTATAGGTTTTATTTTGTTCAGGTTAAGGTTTTTAGGTTTTTAAGGTTTATGGTTTAGGGTATAGGGTTTTATTATTTAGGGTTAGTGTTTAGGATTTAAGGGTTTATGGTTTAGGGTTTAGGGTTAGTTTTGGGTTTAAGGTTTAGGGTTTTAGGGTTCAGGGTTTAGGGTTTTGGGTTTAGGGTTAGGGATATGGTTTAGCATTTTGGGTTTAGGGTTTAGGGTTTAGGGTTTAGTTTTAGGATTTATGGTTTAGGGTTAGGGTTTTTTTCTTTTATTTTAATTTTTTTAAAATTAATTAAATAGTTAGGTTTAGGTATATTTATTTTATTTAGTTTATTTTTTATTTATTTTAGTTTATTTTATTTTTTATTTTTATTAAGGTTTACTTTTATTTTTATTTAGTTTAGTTTATTTATTTAGATTTATTTATTTTACTTTAAGTTTTTTAAATTTAGTTTATTATTTAGGTTTAGGTTTACTTTTTAGTTTAGTTTTATTTTTATTTTATATTTTAGGTTTATGTTTTATTTTTTAATTTTAAGTTTAGGTTTAGGTTTTTATTTTATTTTTTTTATGTTTAGGTTTTATGTTTTTATTTTAGGTTTATTTTGAGGTTTATTTTTAAGTTCAGGCTTAGGTTTATTTTTAGTTTTTTTTATTTTATTTAGTTTAGGTTTTGGTTTTCGTTTTGTTTATTTTAGGTTTAGGTTTAGGTTTTAATTATTTTAGTTAGGTTCAGGTTTATTTTATTTTTAATTTAGGTTTTATTTTTTTATTTATTTTTAACTTTTATTTTTAAGTTTATTTTTTAGGTTTAGGTTTTTATTTTAGGTTTATTTTATTTTTATTTGATGTTTAGTTTTTATTTTATTTCGATATTTTATTTTTTTAGTTTAGTTTAGGTTTTTATTTATATTATTTTAGTTTTATTTTTTATTTTTTATTTATTATTTTATTTTCTTTTTAGGTTTAGTAAGGTTTTAGCTCTTGTTCATTTTATTTTTTTTATTTGATTTTTGTTTAAGTTTATTTATTTATTTATTTTATTTGTTTTATTTAGTTTAAGTTTAGGTTTTTACTTTTTAGGGTTCTGGGTTTATGGTTTGGGGTTAGTTTATGGTTTAGGGTTGGTTAGGGTTTAGGGTTTAAGGTTTAGGGGTTTTTTTTGGGAAAGTTAGAATTTTATTACCATAAAAGGAAAAGATACAATGTCCTTAAAAGGGGTAAAGCTCTAAAATTCTACTGCGCTTAGACCTAGAAGAAACCTAAAGAGCAAAACCCCCATTTAAGTACATTAGAAAAAAAAAGAAAACAAAAGAGAAAATACAACAACTAAAAAGTATAAGAGAAAAAGTCATAGAGTAAGCCTAAAACAAATCCTAAAAATAGTAAAAGGATGAGTCAGCAGCAGTTCATGATTCCTTTGAGAAAGCAAAATAAGCAAGATCCATAATAGTAACACTTGGGTTGGTTGAGTAATGACCATTCCCTCTATAAAGTTCCAACTTGAAAAAGAAATCTGCAAAACACTACAAAGGAAAAAGTCATAGTTAAAAAGGATAAGGATAAAGATAGGCAAAGGAGAGAGCCGAGAAAGAGAAGGCTCAGGCTCAGTTAGGTTCATCTCAAGGGGAAACAATTCATATGAGCATCCAAACTTCATAACAAAGGGTTACAATCATATGTAATGCTACCAATTAGAGAGAACAAGCGAGTAACACCAAAGCCATCATAGCCAGCATACTTGATACAAGCAAACATAGAAGGCCAGTAGTTCATAGAGTTCTAGATCTTGCACCATTAAACAAAGGAAAACCGGCCAGCAACTAGCTTGCAGCCAAACCACCAAACCAAAACCATAATAGACTAATCACAATAACCTAGAGGGAGGCTAAGAACAAAGTCAGAACACCAACAACAGCCATTATCCAAATATCCATCCAAGCTCCGAACTAGGGAAAACTAGAACCAGCCATCAACAAGCACCAAACCCATGCTAATTAACAAAGAAACATCCAATAAACCAAGATAGGAGCCCTCAAGCCAAAGTCCCAATAAGTAGCCTTCACCAAGCCAAACCAGGGTGGGCAACCATAAATGACTAAACAGCTCAGAAATGGAACCATCAATTGAAGGAAACATAAGCTGCAACCAGTGCAAATCACTAGAAGATAAAATAACCACACAAAACGGGGCTAAAGGCAACCAACAACCACTAGAAACCAAAAAGTCCAATCCAAAAGTATCAAGAAAGGTTTGGCTAACACAATAAAAGGCTCCAGCAAATTTTCCAAAAAGAAGGAAAAGACCAACAAGGAAAAACAATCAACCAACCAAGATTCCAAAGATAACTAAAAGTCCTCTAACCAAATAGCTAATAAAATATCCATAAGGAAACCACCAGAGAATAGCCCATCATAAGTAACCAAAAGAGGAAGCATCCCCAGCAGCCAATGAAAAGCAGAAAACCAATAAAGCACCACACAAGAAGGTCCAAAAAAAGCACAGCCACCATAGAAAGGCAACAACAGCAGCTAGCCAGGACTAGCCAAAAAACCAAACTTTCCCAACAACAAAGACTAACCTGACAGGAAGCATAATTACAACATAAAATGTGTTGCAACTAATGCACCCAACGAAGGCTAATACTAGGAGAATAACCCAATACAAAACCAAGGAAAAAGAAGGATCTAGCAACAAATAATAAGGAAATGGGAGGCAACCCCCAAAATAGCAGCCAGGAAATTCTCCAAAAGAAGGCCTAGAAAGGCAACAACTAACAGCAGTTCCCACTAGAAAGGCCACCCATCCGACCATAAAAAACCAATAAAAAGTAATTCGAGTTTAATAGTAGAGCCAACAAACTAACTAGTGTAAAAATTAGAATAAAGCTAGAGCAGAAAACCATCTCATCCACCAACAAATCAAGTAACAAGGATGAAAAAAACCTAGCCAACCCAAAAGCAAAAGGTCAAAATCATAACCCAGCTTAAGCCAAAAAGTGAAAATAAGTTTAGGGTTAGGGTTTAGATGGTTTTGAAGGTTTAGGATTTAGGATTTAGGGTTTAGGGTTTCGTATTGTAGGGTTCATAGTTTAGGGTTTTGGGCTTAGGGTTTAGGGTTGTAGGGGCATTTAGGGTTTCGGATAAGTTTAGGGTTTAGGGTTAAGGGTTTAGGTTAGATTAGGGATTAGGGTTTAGAGTTTAGGGTTTGGGGTGTTAAGGTTTAAGGTTTAAGGTTTAGGATTTTTTATGGTTTAGGGTTTAGGATTTAGAGTTTAAAGTTAGGGCTAAGGTTTAGGGTTTAGGGTTTACGGTTAGTTTAAGGTTTAGGGTTTAGGGTTTAGGGTTGTAGGTTTAGGGTTTACATTTTAGGGTTTAGTGTTTATGATTTAAGGTTTAGGGTTTAGGGTTCTTTTTTCTTAAATTACGTAAATCAGTTGGTTTAGGTTTTATTTGAATATTTAGGTTTTTTTATGATTTTTTTAGTTTAGTTTATTTATTTTAGTTAGTTTTCATTTTAGTTTTTCTTTTGGGTTGAGGTTTAGGTTTATGTTTATTTTTTAGTTTAGTTTTATTTATTTCTTTGTAGGTTTAGGCTTTATTTTTTATTTTTAGGTTTAGGTTTAGGTTTCTTTTTTTAAGGTTTAGGTTTTAGGTTTTTATTTTAAGTTTATTTTTAGGTTTTATTTTTTTATATTAGGTTTAAATTTACTTTTAATTTATTTTATTTTATTTTGTTAGGGTTTAGCTTTAGTTTATTTTAGGTTTTATTTATTTTAGTTTAGTTTATTTTATTTTAGGTTTAAGTTTATTTTAGGTTTAGGTTTTTTTAGTTTAGGGTTTAGGTTTTATTTTTTATTTATTTTTAGGTTTAAGTGTTTATTTAGTTTTTATTTTATTTTATTTTAGGTTTATTTTTTTCTTTTACATACAATTTTTTACTTTATTTAGATTTTTTATTTTAGGTATATTTTATTTTTTTAGTTTAGTTTAAGTTTTTATTTATTTTATTTTAGTTTAGTTTTTAATTTTTTAATTTTATTTTTATGTTTAGGTTTGCATTTAGGTTTTAGTTTAAGTTTTTATTTTATTTTATTTAGGTTTAGGTTTTTTTATTTATTTTATTTTAAAGTTTGATTTTGTGTAGGTTTAGGTTTATGTTTTTAGGTTTTTAGGGTTTACAATTTAGGGTTTAGTGTTTAGGGTTTGGGGTTTAGGGTTTAGGGTTTATGATTATAGTTTTTAGATTTAGGGTTTAGTGTTAAGAGTTTAGGATTTAGGGGTTATGGTTTTAGGGTTTAGGGTTTAGAGTTTAGGGTTAACTTTAGGGCTTAGGGTTTAGGGTTACAATTTTTTTTATTTTTATTTTTTCTTTTAAATATTGACTTTTATATTTTTATATTAGGTTAACTAGCAGGTTTAGGTTTAATTAGTTTATTTTTTATTTATTTTAGTTTATTTTAATTTTAGGGATTTAGGGTTTAGGGTTTAAGGTTTAGGGTTAGTTTTAGGGTTAAGGGTTTAAGGTTAGGGGTTTTTTTATTTTTATTTTTATATATTTATTTGCTATGTTTTTATATTAAGTAAACTAGTAGGTTTAGGTTTAATTAGTTTATTTTATATTTATTTTAGTTCATACTAATTTTTACTTTTATTTAGGTTTCTTTCTATTTTTATTTAGTTTTGTTTATATATTTTGGGTTTATTTATTTTAGTTTAGTTTTTTAGGTTTAGGTTTGGGTTTAGGTTTATTTTTTAGGTTTAGTTTTATTTATTTTATTTTAGTTTAGTTTTTATTTTTATTTTATTTTCTTATTAGATTTAGTCTTAGGTTTAGATTTAGGTTTAGGTTTTAGTTTAGGTTTTTATTTTATTTTATATTTTTTATTTTGGTTTAGGATTAATTATTTATTTTATTTTTAAGTTTTATTTAGTTTAGGTTTAGGTTTTTAGCTTTTTAGGATTTAGGATTTAGGGTTTAAGATTAGTTTAGGGTTTCAAGTTTAGGGTTTTGGGTTTGGGGTTTAGGATTTAGGGCTTAGGGTGTAAGGTTTAAGGTATAGGGTTTAGGTTTTAGGGTTTAGGGTTTTATGGTTTAGGGTTTAGGGTTTAGGTTTTAGGTTTATGGTTCAAGTTTTAGTTTAGGGTTTAAGGTTTTTAGTTTTTTTAATAGAGAATAAATTCAGATTTAACATTTCTTCCTTTTTATTTCATTAACCAAGTAACACATGAAGTTTTCTAAGACACAAGTGACAACATAGATAAGAAATTAGGGTTTTGATAGTTCTTCAGTTTAGGGTTTCGGTAGTTCTTCAATTTCTCTAGTTTCCATCAGAACAACCCTAGCCTCTCGAGTAGCGGGATCCACCATCATATCCTCGATCTCTCCCCCAGCCACCACCATGACTACAACCTCCATCAGATCAATTTTTAGGTTTTTAGGTTTTTAGGGTTTAGGGTTTATTTAAGGTTTAGGGTTTGGGGTTTAGGGTTTACGACTTAGGGTTGTAAGTTTTAGGGTTTAGGGTTTAGGGTTTATGATTTTTTTAAGGTTCAGGGTTAAGGATTTATGCTTTAAGATTTATGATCTTTTAGGGTTTAGGGTATAGTGTTTATTTTACATTTAGGGTTTTCTTTTTTTTTTAAATTAAATAATCTGGCAGGTTCAAGTTTATTTAGATTATTTTTTATTTTTATTTAGGTTTATTTTTTAATTTTATTTAGTTTAGTTTATTAATTTAGGTTTATTTATTTTAGTTTATTTTTTAGGTTTAGGTTATAGGTTTATGTTTATTATTATTATATTTTTTACATTTAGGTTTTAATTTTATTTCTAGGTTTAGGTTTAGGTTTTAATTTTATTTTTATATGTTTAGGTTTTAGGTTTTTATTTTAGGTTTATTTTAAGGTTTTATTTTTTAGTTTAAGTTTATGTTTATTTTAAGTTTAATTTATTATATTTAGTTTATGGTTTAGGTTTTGTTTATTTTAAGTTTAGGTTTAGGTTTTATTTATTTTAGTTTAGGTTTGGGTTTATTTTATTTTGTATATTTTACATTTAGGATTTTTTTTAGTTTATGGTTTAGGTTTTATTTTATTTATTTATTTGAGGTTTTATTTTTAGGTTTATTTTTTAGGGTTAAGTTTTTATTTAGTTTTTATTTTGTTTTATTTTAGGTTTAGTTTTTATTTTATTTATGTTTATTATATTTTAGTATAGTTGTGGTTTTTATTTATTTTATTTTAGTTTAGTTTTCATTTTGGATTTTATTTTCTTTTTAGGTTTATGTTTAGGTTTAGGTTCACGTTTAGGTTTAGGCTTAGGCTTTTATTTTTTTTATTTTATTGTTATGTTTATTTATTTATTTTATTTTAGTTTTTATTTAGTTTTGGTTTAGGTTTTTAGCTTTTTAGTGTTTAGTGTTTAGGGTTAGTTTATGGTTTAGGGTTTAGGGTTTATTTTTTAGGTTTAGTTTTATTTATTTTATTTTAGTTTAGTTTTTATTTTTATTTTATTTTCTTATTAGATTTAGTCTTAGGTTTAGATTTAGGTTTAGGTTTTAGTTTAGGTTTTTATTTTATTTTATATTTTTTATTTTGGTTTAGGATTAATTATTTATTTTATTTTTAGGTTTTATTTAGTTTAGGTTTAGGTTTTTAGCTTTTTAGGATTTAGGATTTAGGGTTTAAGATTAGTTTAGGGTTTCAGGTTTAGGGTTTTGGGTTTGGGGTTTAGGATTTAGGGTTTAGGGTGTAAGGTTTAAGGTATAGGGTTTAGGTTTTAGGGTTTAGGGTTTTATGGTTTAGGGTTTAGGGTTTAGGTTTTAGGTTTATGGTTCAAGTTTTAGTTTAGGGTTTAAGGTTTTTAGTTTTTTTAATAGAGAATAAATTCAGATTTAACATTTCTTCCTTTTTATTTCATTAACCAAGTAACACACAAGTTTTCTACACAAGTGACAACATAGATAAGAAATTAGGGTTTGATAGTTCTTGATTTAGGGTTTGGTAGTTCTTCAATTTCTCTAGTTTCCATCGAACAACCCCTAGCCTCGACGGGATCCACCATCATATCCTCGATCTCTCCCCCAGCCACCACCATGACTACAACCTCCATCAGATCAATTTTTAGGTTTTTAGGTTTTTAGGGTTTAGGGTTTATTTAAGGTTTACAGTTTGGGGTTTAGGGTTTACGATTTAGGGTTGTAAGTTTTAGGGTTTAGGGTTTAGGGTTTATGATTTTTTTAAGGTTCAGGGTTAAGGATTTATGCTTTAAGATTTATGATCTTTTAGGGTTTAGGGTATAGTGTTTATTTTACATTTAGGGTATTCTTTTTTTTTTTAAAATTAAATAATCTGGCAGGTTCAAGTTTATTTAGATTATTTTTTATTTTTATTTAGGTTTATTTTTTAATTTTATTTAGTTTAGTTTATTAATTTAGGTTTATTTATTTTAGTTTATTTTTTTTAGGTTATTATAGGTTTATGTTTATTATTATTATATTTTACATTTAGGTTTTAATTTCTATTTAGGTTTAGGTTTAGGTTTTAATTTTATTTTTATATGTTTAGGTTTAGGTTTTATTTTAGGTTTATTTTAAGGTTTTATTTTTTAGTTTAAGTTTATGTTTATTTTAAGTTTAATTTATTATATTTAGTTTATGGTTTAGGTTTTGTTTATTTTAAGTTTAGGTTTAGGTTTTATTTATTTTAGTTTAGGTTTGGGTTTATTTTATTTTGTTTATTTTACATTTAGGTTTTTTTTTAGTTTATGGTTTAGGTTTTATTTTATTTATTTATTTGAGGTTTTATTTTTAAGTTTATTTTTTAGGGTTAAGTTTTTATTTAGTTTTTATTTTGTTTTATTTTAGGTTTAGTTTTTATTTTATTTATGTTTATTATATTTTAGTATAGTTGTGGTTTTTATTTATTTTATTTTAGTTTAGTTTTCATTTTGGATTTTATTTTCTTTTTAGGTTTATGTTTAGGTTTAGGTTTACGTTTAGGTTTAGGTTTTGGCTTAGGCTTTTATTTTTTTATTTTTTTATTTTATTGTTATGTTTATTTATTTATTTTATTTTTAGTTTTTATTTAGTTTTGGTTTAGGTTTTTAGCTTTTTAGTGTTTAGTGTATAGGGTTAGTTTATGGTTTAGGGTTTAGGGTTTAGGGTTTGGGGTTTAGGGTTTAGGGTTTTAGGGTTTAGCGTTTAAGGTTTAGGGTTTTTTAGGGTTTTTGGTTTTGGGTTTTAGGTTTTGGGTTTTGGGTTTTGGGTTTAGGGTTTAGGGTTTTAGGGTTTAGGTTTTAGGGTTTAGAGTTTTTTTTTTAAATTAAGTAAACTGGTAGATTTTGGTTTATTTAGTTTTTTTAGTTTATTTTATTTTTTCATTTATATTTAGGTTTATTTTATTCTTATTTAGTTTATTTATTTATTTTAGTTTAAGCTTTTCCTATTTTACTTTACTTTTTATGTTTAGGTTTATGTTTATGTTTATTTTTTAGTTTAATTTTTATTTATTTTTAGGTTTAGGTTTTTTTTTTATTATTAGGTTTAAGGTTAGGTTTTTATTTTATATTTTTAGGCTTAGGATTTAAGTTATTATTTTAGGTTTTCTTTTTTTAGTTTGGGCTTAGATTTATTTTTAATTTATTTTATTTTATTTTGTTTAGGTTTAAGTTTAGGTTTAGTTTATTTTAGGTTTAGGTTTTGGTTTTTTAGTTTTAGTTTATTTTATTTTATTTTTGGTTTGGGTTTATTTTATTTTATTTTTTTATTATTATTTTAAGTTTATTTTTTTGGTTTAGCTTTTTAGTTAGTTTTTATTTTATTTATTTTGTTATTTTTAGGTTTATTTTATTTTATAGTTTAATTTAGGTTTTTATTTATTTTATTTTAATTTAGTTTTTATTTTTTATTTTATTTTATTTTTAGGTTTAGGTTTTAGTTTTTATTTTATTTTATTTTATTCTTTTATTTAGGTTTAGGTTTTAGGGTTTAGGGTTTATGGTTTATGGTTTACGATTTTAAACTTAACGATTTAGGGTTTTGGCTTTAGGGTTTAGTGTTTAGGGTTTAGGGTTTTTATGGTTAAGGGTTTAGGGTTTAGGTTTTAGGTTTAGGGTTTAAGCTTTTGCTTAGGTTTTAGGATTTAAGGCTTTTTTTAATAGGGTCTAGGGTTTAAAGTTGTAGGTTTAGGGTTTTGGGTTTTAGGTTTTGGGTTTATATTTTTTGATTTTTAGGGTTTAGGATTTAGGGTTTAAGGTTTAGGTTGTAGGTTTAGAGTTCAGGTTTTAGTGTAGGGTTTAAGGTTTTCAGTTTTTTTTAACTAAGAATAAATTCATATTCAACATTTCTTCTTTTCCATTTCATGTAACCAAGTTTTCTAAGACACAAGCGAGATCAGAAATGAGCACATAGAGCTTAGGAGCTTATGTTTAGTGTTTAGCTTAGGTTTATTTTTTAATTTATTACTTTAGGTTTAGGTTTAGGTTTAGGTTTCAAAGTTTAAGGTTATAAGTTTTATAGTTTAGGTTTAGGAGTTTTAGGGTTTATTTAGGGTTTATAGCATATATGTTTTTTAGAGCTTAGAATTTAGGGTTAGTTTAGGGTTTAGGAGTTTTATTTAGGAGTTGGATTAGGAGTTTAGGTTTAGGTTTAAGTTTAGGTTTAGGTTTAGGGTTTAGGTTTAAGTTTAGGTTTAGGTTTAGGTTTAGGGTTTAGGGTTTAGGGGTTTTTGGAGAAGTTAAATTTTATTACCATAAAAAGAAAAGATACAATGTCCTTAAAAAAAGCTCTAAAATTCTCTTGCTCTCAGGATGAAACATGAAACTAAACTCCCATCTAAGTACATTAGAAAAAGAAAGGAAAATAAAAGAACAAATATAATAGCTAAAAAGTATAACAAAAAAAGACATAGAGTAAGACTAAAACAAATCCTAAAAATAGTAAAAAGATGAGTTAGCAGCAGTTCATGATATCTTTGAGAAAGCAAGATAAGCAAGATCCACAGTAATAGCACTTGGGATGATTTAGTAATGACCATTCCCTCTATTAAGTTCCAACCTGTAAAAGAAATCTGCAAAACACTACAAAGGTAAAAGTCATAGTAAAAAAAGGATAAGGATAAAGAGAAGAAAAGGAGAGAGCCAACAAACCAAATAATACAAAAAATAGAATAAAGCCATAGTAAAAACCATCTCATCCACCAGTAACTAGAGTAACAAGGCAAAGAAGGTAGCAGCCACAAGGCCAAAAAAACCAAGCCAATCTAGGCTGGAAAGATATGAACCACTAGGTAGCAACCACCTGGCCAACCTAAAAGCAAGATGTCAAAAACATAACCCAGCTCAAGCCAAAAAGTGAAAATAAGTTTAGGGTTTAGCATTTATGGTTAGGGTTTACAGTTTAGGGTTTAAGGTTTAGGGTTTAGTGTTTAAGCTTTAGGGTTTAGGGTTTTGAGGGTTTAAGGTTTAGGGTTTACGTTAGGGTTTAGGGTTTTGAGGGTTTAGGGTTTAGGGTTTAGGGTTTAGGGTTTACGATGGTAGGGTTTTGGGTTTTGCATTTTGGGTTTTGGGTTTTGTATTTAAGGTTGTAGGGGGGTTTAAGGTTTAAGGTTTAAGATTTAAGGTTAGTTTAGGGCTTAAGTTAGTTTAGGGTTTTGGGTTTAGGGATTAGGGTTCAGGGTTTAGGGCTTAGGGTTTATGGTTTTTTAGGATTTAGTGTTTAATGAATATGGTTTTTTAGAGTTTATGGTTTATATTAGGTTTAGGGTTTTTTTAATTAAGTAAATTAGTAGGTTTAGGTTTATTTAGTTTATCTAACTTTTATTTATTTATTTTAGTTTATTTTATTTTTTATTTTTATTTAAATTTATTTAGTATAGTTTATCTATTTTAGTTTAAGTTTTTTATTTTAATTTATTTTTTTGGTTTTGGATTAGGTTTTGGTTTATGTTTATTTTTAAGTTTAGTTTAATTTTTATTTTCTTTTTTACGTTTAGGTTTTATTTTTTATTTTAAGGTTTAGGTTTAGATTTTTATTTTATTTTTTTAAGTTTAGGTTTTAGGTTTTTATTTTAGGTTTATCTTTAGCCTTTATTTTTCAGTTTAGGTTTAGGTTTATTTTAGTGTTTTGGTTTAAGGTTTAAGGTTTTGTTTATTTTAAGTTTTGGTTTAGGTTTTATTTATTTTAGTTTAATTTATTTTAGTTTAGGTTTAGGTTTATTTTATTTTGGTTATTTTAGTTTTAGGTTTTTTTTTTAGTTTAGGGATTCAGTTATTTATTTATTTTTATGTTTATTTTTTAGGTTTAGGTTTTTATTTTATTTTTATTTTATTTTATTTTAGGTTTATTTTATTTTTTATTTTAAATTTAGTTTTTATTTTATTTAGGTTTTTTATTTTTTAGGTTTATTTTCTTTTTTATTTTAGTTTGGGTTTTTATTTATTTTATTATACTTTAGTTTTTATTTTTTATTTTATTTTATTTTTAAGTTTAGGTTTAGGTTTAGGTTTTAATTTAGGTTTTGATTTTATTTTATTATATTTAGGTTTAGGTTTTTAATTATTTTATTTATAGGTTTTATTTAGTCTAGCTTTAAATATTTTGGGTTTAAAGTTTAGGGTTTAGGGTTTAAGGTTTAGGGTTTAGGGTTTAGGGTTTAGGGTTTGGGGTTTAGGGTTTAAGGTTTAGGGTTGTAGGTTTTAGGGTTCAGGGTTTAGGTTTTAGGGTTTAGGGTTTAGGGTTGAGGGTTTAGGGTTTAGGTTCCAGCATTTAGGGTTAGTTTTAGGGTTTAGGGTTTTGGGTTAGGGTTCTTTTTATTTTTATTATTTTTTATTCTAATTTTGTTAAACTAAGTAAATTGGTATGCTTAGATTTATTTTGTTTATTTAGTTTTTATTTATTTGTTTTAGTTTATTATATTTTTTATTTTTATTTAAGTTTATTTCTATTTTTATCTCGTTCCATTTATTTATTTTATGTTTATTTATTTTAGTTTAGGTTTTTTAATTTAGTTTATTTTTTAGGTTTAGGTTTAGGTTTTGGTTTATTTTTTAGTTTAGTTTAAGTTTTATTTTATTTTTTATGTTCAGGTTTTATTTTTAATTTTTAGGTTTAGGTTCAGGTTTTTATTTTATTTTTTTTAGGATTAGGTTTTAGGATTTTATTTTAGGTTTATTTTACGGTTTTATTTTTTTAGTTTAGGTTTACTTTTAATTTATTTTATTTTATTTAGTTTCAGTTTAGGTTTAGGTTTAGTTTATTTTAAGTTTTGGTTTAGATTTTATTTATTTTAGTTTAGTTTATTTTAGATTAGGTTTAGGTTTATTTTAATTTCATTTTAAGTTTAGGTTTTTTTTTTAGTTTAGGGTTTAAGTTTTATTTTTTTTATTGATTTTGAGGTTTTATTTTTACGTTTATTTTTAAGTTTAGGTTTTTATTTAGTTTTTATTTTTATTTTAGTTTTAGTTTTTATTTTTTTTAGGTCTTTTATTTTTTTAGTTTAGTTTAGATTTTTATTTATTTTATTTTAGTTTAGTTTTTATTTTTTATTTTATTTTATTTTTAGATTCAGGTTTAGGTGTAGGTTTTAGTTTAGGTTTTTTTTTTTATTTTTTTTTTATTTTAATTTGGTTGAGGTTTTTTTATTTATTTTATTTTAAAGTTTTATTTAGTTTAGGTTTATGTTTTTAGCTTTTTAGGGTTTAGGGTTTAGAGTTTAGGGTTTAGGGTTTAGGATTTAGGTTTTAGGATTTAAAGTTTCAGGTTTAGGGTTTTAGGGTTTAGGATTTAGGGTTTAGGATTTAGGGTTTAGGATTTAGGGTTTTTAGGGTTTAAGGTTTAAGTTTTAGGTTTAGGGATCAAGTTTTTGTTTAGGGTTTAGGGTTTTTTTTAATAGAGGACAAATTCAAATTCAACATTTCTCCTTTTCAATTTCATCAACAAAGTAACAGCCCAAGTTTTCTAAGACACAAGAGACAACAAAGATCTAAAGTGAGCAACAGATAGAGTAAATCAGAAACCCTAGATAACTAGAACTGTCTCTGCTATAAAGACATAGTTGCATAAGCAGCATATCGGATCGACCGTTCTTTAGTTTCTCTAGTTCCCATCATAACCACCCTGGCCTCTCGAGTAGCGAGATCCACCATCATATCCCCGATCTCTCCCTCTGCCACCACCACGGCTGTAACCTCCATCGCTCCTCCCACCTCCATAACCACCACTACTTCGACCACCACCTCAATATCCACCAACACCTCAATATCCTCCGCATTTAGGGTTTAGGGTTTTGGGATTTAGTGTTTAAGGTTTAGGGTTTTTAGGGTTTACGGTTTATTTTAGGTTAAGGGTTTTTTATTTTAAATTAAGTAAACTAGTATGTTTAGGCTTACTTTTTATTTATTTTCGTTTATTTTATTTTTTATTTTTACATAGGTTTATTTTTTATATTTATTTAGTTTAGTTTATTTATTTTAGATTTATCTATTTTAGTTTAGGTTATTTATTTTATTTTATGTTTTATGTTTAGGTCTAGGTTTATGTTTATTTTTGGTTTAGTTTTTTTTTATTTGTTTATTTTTTAGGTTTAGGTTTTATTTTTTATTTTTATGTTTAGATTTAAGTTTTAAGTTTTATTTTAAGAATATTTTTAGGTTTTATTTTTTAGTTTAGGCTTAGCTTTATTTTTAGTTTATTTTATTTTATTCAGTTTACGACTTAAGTTTAGTTTATTTTACATTTAAGTTTATGTTCTATTTATTTTTGTTTAGGATTAGAATTATTTTATTTTATTTATTTTAAGTTTAGGGTTTAGGTTTTATTTTTTCTTTAATTTTATGTTTTATTTTGAGGTTTATTTTTTAGGTTTAAGTTATTATTTAGTTTTTATTTTACTTTATTTTAGGTTAATTTTATTTTTATTTTATGCTCAGTTTTTATTTTATTTAGGTTTTTTAGTTTTAGGTTTATTTTGTTTTTTTAATTTTCTTTAGGATTTTTTTATTCTATTTTAGTTTTGTTTTTATTTTTTATTTTATTTTATTTTTAGGTTTAGGTTTAGGTTTAGATTTAGGTTTTAGTTTAGGTTTTTTTTAAAAATTTTTTATTATATTTAAGTTTAGGTTTATTTATTTATTTTATTTATAGGTTTTATTTAATTTAGGTGTAGGTTTTTAGTTTCTAGGGTTTAGGGTTTAGGGTTTGGAGTTTAGGGCTTAAGGTTTAGGGTTGTATGTTTTAGGGTTTAGTGTTTAGGGTTTAGCATTTAGGTTCTAGGGTTTTGGGATTTAGGATTTAGGGTTTAAGGTTTAGAGTTAGTTTTAGGGTTTAGGGTTTATGGTTAGAGATTTTTTACTTTTTATTCTATTACTTTTATTTTTTTAGATTAAGTAAACTCGTAGGTTTAGGTTTATTTAGTTAATTTAGTTAATTTATTTATTTTAGTTTATTTTTTTTTTTATTTTTATTTTTATTTATTTAGTTTATTTATTTTAGGTTTATTTATTTTAATTTAGGTTTTTTATTTTAGTTTATTTTTTATTTAGGTTTAAGTTTAGGTTTATTTTTTAGTTTAGTTTTATTTTTATTTTATTTTTTAGGTTTTGGTTTTATTTTTTATTTTTAGGTGTAGGTGTGATTATAGATAAAAGTTTGAAGGATAATGTTATAAGTATTAATAGATGTGGAGATAGAATTATAGCTTTAAAGATTATTGTTGATACTAAGATTATCAATGTTATAAGTGTTTATGCTCCTCAAGTAGGTTTGGAGGTAAGTTCAAAAGAAAAATTTTGGAATGAATTAGAGGGATTAATACAAAAGATACCTCTTGAAGAAAAAAGTTATTGGGGAGATTTAAATGGACATGTTGGTAGAGTGGTAGAAGATTTTAAAAGTATTCATGGTGGTTATGGATTTGGAGTGACTAATGAAGAAGGTAGACTATATTAGATTTTAGCTTATGATTTTGTAGTTGCTAATACTTTATTTAAGAAAAGAGATGAACATATTATTACTTATAAAATGGATCTAGTAAAACCTGATTGATTATTTTTTGATAAGAAAAATAGATCGTTTAGATTGTAAAAGATTAAGGTCATTCCAAGTGAAATTTTAAGTACCCAACATCGACTATTAGTTTTAGATTTTAAGATGAAAGGTTGTAAGAGAAAAAATAAACTTAATTATTGTCCTAGGATTAGATGGGGACACTTAAAGAACACAAATAAAAATATTTTTAAGAGCAAGCTACAAGAAATTAAAGTTTGGGATGTTCATAAGGAAGCTAGTTGTGGGAAAAAGTATCAAGTGCTATTAAACAAGTTGCTAAAATGTGCTTGGAATCAAAAGGAAAAGCTTCTTTTAATAAGAATAGTTGGTGGTGGAGTCAGAGTGTGCAAGAAAAGATAAGAAATAAGAAGCATTGTTATAAAACTTGGTTTAGATGTAAAAACTCGGAGAATTGGGAAATATATAAAATGGCCTGTAGAGATTCTAAGAAAGCAATATATGATGCAAAAAATTTAGCTTTTAGTGATTTATACAATAGATTAGATACCAAAGAAGGTGAAAGATGTATGTATAAGTTAGCCAACCAAAGAGATAGGAGAAGTAAGACATAGTTCAAGTGAGGAGTATTAAGGATGAAAATAATAAAGTGTTTTTCTTAGAAAAAGATATTGAAAATAGGTGGATGAGGTATTTTAATAAACTTTTCAATGAAGGATCTGAAAGTACGATTGATTTTAGCAACCTTAATACCCTAAACAAAAATAGAGAATTTCATTTTTATCGTCATATTAGTAAATCTGAAGTTAGTGAAGCTTTAAAGAAAATGAAATGTGGAAAAGCGAGGACGGATAATATTCCAATAGAAGTGTGGAAATGTTTAGGAGATCAAGGAATTTCTTGGCTTACAAATCTTTTTAATGTTATTTTAAAGACTAAAAAGATGCCATATGAGTGGAGAAAGAGTTTGTTGGTTCCTATATTTAAGAATAAAGGTGATGCACAAGATTGTGCAAATTATAGAGGAATTAAGTTAATGTGCCATACATTAAAATTATGGGAGAGAGTAATTGAGCATAGATTACGATGTGTAAGTTTCTCACAATCAGTTTGGTTTCATGCCAGGTAGATCTACTATGGATGCTATACATTTGTTAAGAGGTTTGATGGAGAAGCATAGAGAAAATAAAAAGGATCTACATATGATATTTATTGATTTAGAGAAAGCTTATGATAAAGTCTCAAGAGATGTTCTTTGGAGAGTTCTAGAACAAAAAAGAAGTTAATATTGGTTATATTCAAGTCATTAAGGATATGTATACTAGAGTCACACTTGTGTCCAAACACAAGGAGGATTGACAAACTATTTTCCTATTTGGTTGGATTACATCAAGGATCAACATTAAGCCCTTATCTTTTACTTTAGTTATGGATGTTCTTAGGCATTTACAAGAAGATGTACCTGGTGTATGCTTTTCGGATGACATTCTTCTTGTTGATAAGACTAGAGGGAGTCCAACAAAACTTGAATTATGGAGGTCAACTTTAGAGTCTAAAGGTTTTTAAGTGATCTAAAACTGAATATATGGAGTGTAATTTTAGTTGTAGAAATTTTAGTGGTAGTGTTGTGACTTTAGGTGATCAAGTCATTCATAAGAGTGAGATTCGATATTTAGGCTCCATTGTTCAAAAATGATGGTGAAATAGATGGAGATATTATTAGTAGAATTCAAGTTGGATGGTTGAAGTGGAGGAATGCATCTGGCCTATTATGTGATAGAAAAGTTCCACTTAAACTTAAGGGAAAATTTTATAAGATGGTGGTAAGACCCGCAATGACTTATGGTGCAAAATGTTGGCCAATAAAAGAGAAACATAAGAGTAAGTTAAGTGTTAGAGATGAGGATGCTCGTGGATGAGTGGCTTTACCTTAGAGATAGAATGCAAAATGAGTATGTTCGGGAAAAAGTTGGAGTAGCTCGATAGATAAGATTAGGGAGAGTCGCCTTAGATGGTTTGGCCACATAAAGCGCCTAGTCCGATGACGATTAGGAGAGTAGATGCATTAGATTTTCCTTATGTTAAGAAAGGTAGAGGTAGACCTAAAAGACTTGGTTAAGATGTATAAAAATGATCTTAGTATACTGAATTAAATGAGAATTTGACACATAATAGGACACAATGGAGACGAAGGATTCATGTAGCTGACCCCACCTAGTGGGATTAAGGCTTGTTGTTGTTGTTGTTGTAGGTTTAGGTTTTTATTTTATTTTTTTAGGTTTAGCTTGTAGGTTTATTTTAAGGTTTTATATTTTAGTTTAGGTTTAGGTTTATTTTTAGTTTATTTTATTTTATTTAGTTTAGGTTTAGATTTAGGTTTAGTTTATTTTAGGTTTTATTTATTTAGTTTAGGTTTAGGTTTATTTTATTTTTATTTTAAGTTTACGTGTTTTTTAGTTTAAGATTTAGGTTTTATTTTTTTATTTATTTTTAGTTATAGGTTTTTATTTAGTTATTATTTTCTTTTAGTTTAGGTTGATTTTATTTTTATTTTAGGTTTAGTCTTTATTTTGTTTAGGTTTTTGATTTTTTTTAGTTCGGTTTAGGTTTTTATTTATTATATTTTAGTTTAGTTTTAATTTTTTATTTTATTTTCTTTTTTGGTTTAGGTTTAGGTTTAGGTTTAGGTTTAGGTTTAAGTTTAAGTTAAGGTTCAAGTTTTAGTTTAGGTTTTTATTTTATTTTGTATTTTTATTTTATTTTAGTTTAGGTATTTTTATTGATTTAATTTTTAGGTTTTATTTAGTTTAGGTTTAGGTTTTTATCTTTTTAGGGTTTAGGGTTAGTTTAGGGGTTAGGGTTTGGCATTTAGTGTTTAGCATTTTTTTTTAGGGAAAGTTAGAATTTTATTACCATAAAAATGAACGATACAATGTCCTTAAAAGAGGGTAAAGCTTAAAGTTCTACTGCTCACAGAGCTATAAGAAACCTAAAGAGCTAAACCCCCATCTTAGTATAATGAAAAAAGAAATTAAAGAGTAAATACAAAAACTTAAAAGTAAATGTGAAAATACACAAAATATGACTAATATTACTCAAGAAAGCAGTAAAAAGTCTAGTCAGCAGTAGCTCATGATCCCTTTGAGAAGTCAAGATAAGCAAGATCCTCATCAACAGTACTTGAGTTGACTGAGTAAAGATCATTCCATCAATGAAGTTCCATCCTGCAAAAGAAATCTACGAAACACTAGAAAGGCAATGGTCATAGTTCAAGGGAAAAAGATAAAGTAAACAATTTAGAAAGAGTTGAGAAAGAGAAGGATCAGGCTTAGTTAATATCATATCAAGGGGAAACAATACATATGAACATCCAAACCTCATGAGATGGGTTACAATCATATGCATGCTACCAACCAGAGAGAAGATATGAGGAAACATCAAGGCCATCATAGCCAACATACCTGATTTAAGCAACCATCCAAGGCAAAATAGTCCATAGTGATCCAATTCATGCATCAAACAAACAGACAAAAATAGCAAGCTAGCAGCCAACCCACCAACCAAAACCCACAACAAACCAATCACTTAAACCTAACATCCCAGAAGTTACAACAGGATCAGTGGCCAAGCAAGAATAAGCCAAGCAGTAACTCCACCGAAGCCACCACCAGTAAGAAGAGAAACACAAAAAAAAGGGTAGTCAACATAAATAGGGGGAACAACACAATCAAGCAAAACAATCCCAATGGCAAAACAACAACCCACGACTATCTCTAGATCACTAGCAATCTAAATCCAAGGGCAAAACCTCCACCCAAATAGCAAAATAATGGGATATAAGTAGCACTAGAGAGGGGGGAAGCCATATCATAGAGAGGCCAAGAGGGAATCCAGACATTACCATCAAAACCACCACCAAGGTGGCCAAAAGAATAGCAAATCCACCACCACCAACCAAGAGGAAAATATCAAGAAATAAGGAGAGCCAAATAAACTAGAGGGAGTCAATACCAATAGCCAACATAAATCCCAAAACACCAAGCCATGGCACAAGCATCCAAGGAAAGACAATAGCCACAAAAACCCCCCTTAAGCAGCCAACCCTGACCAACAAGTTCTAAAATTGGATAAAAAGAACCAGATGAGCTCATATCCTCCACCAATAAAATAGCCAATAAAACCACCCAGGCTAGTAGCTAACAAGATGAGCAGTAGGTAAAATCAAAGCAGCAAAAAAACTGACACCCAAACTAGGAAAAAAAATAAAGGAAAAGAAGCTACACCCAAGAGAGGATAACCAACCCAGGAATAGACCAGAAACCCAACTAGAGAACCCAACCAAAAGCACCTGCACCAACAATCAAACATAGCCAACACATCCACTGAACCAACCCAAATGCCAACCAAATTTACCAACAACAAAACCAACCAGCAGACAAAGCCAATACATATCCCAGAAAAGAGGGAAAGAACAATAGTAGACAAACCCACAACCTACCTAGAGATCTCCAAAATAACTAAGAAATAAAAATGGTAGTCACCCAACCAGATAAAGGCCAAGGAGGACCACCAAACCATGAGAAGCAAAATTTTAAGGAAAGGAATAAGGTCAGAGGAAAATAAAACCCCTTCCAATTCCCAAAGAGCAGATAGTCACCACAAAGGAGAAAATAGGAAGACAACAACCACATAACAGTTACCTCCAATCCACAAGGCAGAGGGAAAAACCAACCAGTAGAAGACTCAAAGCCAAACAAGGAAATAAGAACATCAACAACCCAAAAACACAAAATTAAGTCAAGCCAGAAGAGGCCAACAATAGCCATGAAAAAATAACCACCCAAAATATCTAGGCAGATAAAAGAAGCAAATAGCAACAACCCGAAAAACCAACCATAGTAGCCAAAAATCCAGTTCAAATAAGGTCATAGCTAGCCAAATAAAGGAAAACCCAACATCCATTAATAAAAGGGGTAGGCCAAACACGGGAACAACCACAACCCAACAGGAGATCACAAAAAATCACTAGCTATGTGACAATAGAGGCATAACATGAGCCACAGAAAGAAAACCACTAGTCTCAGAGGAATGAGAAACCAATTAAAACCACTATGACCCAAAAAAGAGTCTGTCAAGTATAAAATGCAGTTAGGAGGAAGGGTTTAAGTATAGAAATAAACTCAGCAAAAACCACTTTTTGGTGAGAGAAGCTCAAAATAAACAACCAAAAAATAGTCTGAATAACACAACCATAGCAAAAAGATCAACAAAATAGTAAAAGGTTAAAATCTGACGTAAGGCAGTGTAGTGTTATCCTGATTGACCAGACCACACAGATGCTTAGGTAAGCTATGGTTATAAAATAATGTGAGCTCATTTAATTCCCCTCCCAAATTTGCTAAGAAATTAACACAAGCATTACCTTCATGAAGAATGTAAAAAATTTTGTAGCAAACTTGAGAAAGAAGCTTTTTAGTGTGATTAAGAAGATAAAATAAGTGAGCATTCCCCATTATTGAGCATATCAAGTAAAAGAAGAGAATCATCTTCAATATAAATATTAAAGAGTACTTTGCTTAAACAGTTATAAATAGCTTTCTTAACAACCATGAGAGTAGCATAAATACACAACAAGCTTTGAGGGGGTGGGTAGGCAAAAACACCAATGTTAGTACCTTTAGAATCCCTAAGAATTTTACCACAGTCATATATGTTTGGGGAAGCAGAACCATTAGTATTGATCTTAATTAAATTTTTTTAGGCTTAATCCAATCTATAATCCTAATACTCTTCTAGGAAGGATCATCATGCAAAGTGATACCCAATTTTTTAGCCACAAATTTATAACCTCTAAAGTGAAGATTACTAACTAAATTTGCATTAAACAAAGGATGAAATTTTTCTTTAGTTCTAGCAAGGATCCTTTTATGGTTCATAGCGATACCACGATATGTAGCATCATTTAAATCCATCCAAATGAACCAAATATGGGTAATAGCAATTAAAACTTTGGTTTGACCTTTGACAATTTTATGGAAACAAACTTCAAGAAGTTGATATAATGAAAGAACCATTAAAATAGCTAGTGAAATAAATCATCATACCATATCCAAAGTTTGGAAGCAATAGCACCATTTGACAAAAACATGATTAACATTTTCAATATCAAAGCAACAATAGCACTTAGAAGGTAAATAAAACATTTTAAGCTAGAGCAAGGAATCAATAAGGATGAAGTTATTTAAAATCCTCCAAGCTAAAACAGAATAAGAAATGGGAATGATATTGTTCCAAAGTTTAATGAAAACATTAGTTGTGTTTTGTTTATTTCTAATAAAATTTCAAACCTCTTTCAGAACAAAATCACCATTGTAAGAGAGCTTGAAATAAATTTGATCTGGTTTATTTGAAAAGATGGTGATGTTGCAAAACTTTAAAAAAAAAAGAAATTGGAATGTCATTCTCAAGTTTGTTTTCATTCCAATTTTTATTAAGCCAAAAAGAGTTAACTTTGATAGAAGTAGTAGAGTGTGTAGATAAAAGGGAGTCAATTGAGCCATTGCCAATCCAATTGTCTTGCCAAAAGATAGAAGAACCTTAATGAATACCCCAAGATCTTAAGGATTCAACAACCCATTTAATGGAGCAATGCCTTTTACAACCCAGAGAGTCACCAACTTTATAAGCATAGGAAAGAGGGTATTTACCTTGGCAATATTGTTCCATCATAAAATTAGCCCAAAGGCTATCATTCTTTCTAAGATTACACTAGAGCTTATGAGAGAAGATAGTGATAGCTTCACAAATAGGTTTGAAACCAAGACCACCTTCACCCAAAGGACCACAACATTTATGCCAGGAAGTCCAATTCATTCTTTTAATAGAATTATTGGACTACCAAAAATTTTTTTTATGCAAGTGATCAATTCTGATAAGAGTAGAATTAGTGGGAATAATAGTTTGAATCAAATGAAGAGGCATTGAATTGAGAGTGCTTTTAAGAATAGTAAGCCTGCCACCAAAGGAAACTAAATGAAATTCCCATATAGAAATTTTATTTAAAAAGTTTTGAATTAGCTCATCAAAAGGTGGGATCATTTTGGACCTTTAAAAAGAGGAGCACCGAAGTACTTAAGTGGTAAGTGTTGATGTTTAAAATTAGTGATATGTAGGATTTGATTGATTTTATTATTGGAGATACTTTAAGAAGTAATAAAATAGCTTTTGTTGTCATTGATAGAAAGACCACTTTCTCAACCAAATTTATTTTAAAAAATCTTGAGGTTCTTGATATGATGAATAGAAGCATTGCAAATAAAAAATAAAATCATCTGCAAAGCTTAAGTGGGAAATAAGAAGACCACCAAAAGTTTTGTAGTACATACTATGATTATTTAAGAATACCACATTGATGCTCCTAAATAAATCCTTAATACCAATAATAAATAAAGCAGGAGATAAATGATCCCCTTATCTCAAGCCATGGGAAGAAGTAAAAAAGCCTAAAGCTTCCACATTAAGCAAAATAAAGAACCAAGAATTATTAATACAATTTTTAATAAGAAAAATAAATTTAGCAAAAAAACCAAATAAATTCAGAATATAGAAACAGAAATTCCAAGAGATATTATCAAAAGCTTTGGAAATATCTAATTTGAAAAGAATTTTTCCACCTCTAGTCTTAGCATCTAAATCATGAATTAATTACTGGGCAAGTAAAATGTTATGAAATATAGATCTACCTTTAATAAAACCAGTTTGGTTGAGAGAGATAATCTTATGAAGTAAAGGACTAAGCCTATTCGCAAGAATTTTGGAAGTCAGCTTATTCAAGAAGGTGCAAAGATTAATAGGTCTAAAATCACTCCAATAATCCAGGTTATGTTTCTTAGGTATGAGGACATTAGAAGTGCTAGAAAAATATGTAGGAAAAAGATTACCATTAAAAAAATTAGACATAACTTCAATCAAATCATTTTTAATAATGAACAACTTTTTTAGAAAAATTGGGTAGTGAAACCCTCCAAACTACTAATAGAATCTATGTTCATGCTATTAAGAGCTTTAAAAAATTTCATCTCCATTAGGCACATGTTGATCTCACTTTTGGAGTGAGCCCTTAACCTCCTCTTCTTAGACTTATGACTCTTCTAGACACAAAGAACTCCTTAGTCATAAGACACTTCTAGTGATTAGGTGAACACTTAACCTAAGCATAGAGACTTAGAAAGGTTAACTATAGGATTAGGCTATGCCTTAGGGCTTAAGAAAATCACCTATCCTATAGCCTAAACCCATTCCATATACACCTTCTCAAATTGAACCCAGATTCAAATTTCAAACCAAGCCTCAAATTTAAATTCAAATTTCAAATATAATTCCAAATTTGACTCGAAATGATTGAAACCCAAAATCAAGTCAAATCAAAATCCTTCCTTAGCCCTATGATTTATCTTATGGATTTAGCCTTAGCAAAATCCAAATCAATTCAAATTTAATTGATTTTATCAAAGATCAATTCAACTCTTCAATCAATTTATAAAATTCAAACTTGAACTCAACTTCAAACCATGATCCAAACTAAGCCCAATTGGCCATTTGATCCAAGTTGGCCCAAATTGGCTAAAAGGACCAAATTAGGTCAAATCATGATCTAACCTAAATTGATTGCAACTAATGGCTCAAGTTCATTCCAAATTTGTTATTGAACTTGACCAAAGCCATAATTAAGCCTAATTTGACCAATTGGTCAACTTGACCCAACCTAGCCGAAATTGTCCTAAAGAGTCAATTTGGCCTAAAATCAAATTAAATCCAAATTGATTCAAACCAAAGACCACATTCATCTTAAATTAGTCAATTGAACATGAATCAACCCATAACCCAAGTCAATTTGGCCAATTTTGGTCAAACTGGTCAACTTGACCCATTTGACCCATTTGATTTAGAATGAGCCAAATTCAATCCTAAGCCAAATTTAATCAAATTGATCATACCAAAACACCTCAAATTATCATTTGAACCTAACCTAAGCCTTGGTTTGACCCAATATGAACAATTAGTCAACCTAATGTGATATGACCCATATGACCCAAATTGAGCGAAATCCCTTGAAACCAAGCCATGACCCATTGGGGGCTGATCAAACCCAACACAAACCCTTTTGGGATCAGCTTAAAATCAACTTAACTTAATTAAATCCCTCATGAATCCTCCCTCACATAGGATTCCACCCAGCTTCATTTAATTCTCCCCATCACATGCATTCAACTCCCCCCATCCATGGCATTCAATGGAGCTGATCATATGGCAGCAAAAGAGGACTTTGGTGCAAAAATCAAAAGTCTTCAATCAATCCATCATCCATCCCAACCATCCCAAGCAAAATGACAACACTTTGGAGGCAATTATTCAAAAAAGGAAATATTTTCAGCCACTATTAAAGGAGGGAGAAATGAGGATTCATGCCTCTTCCTCAAACCACTATTCACCCCCCAAGAACTCCCCAAAATAACCAACAACCATTTTCCCATCACTCTTATGCTAGACACACCAAAATCAAGTTAATTTTGGTGAGGAAATGACAATCACAGGAAGATACATCATTCTAAAGTGAATGCAAAGGCTACAATCATTCCAAAGCTTCCTCTTGCACCTAGGAGCTTGCTTGAATCTTCATCGCCATCGAAAAACATCCTCGATGAGGTAATTTCACCAAACTTTAGTCACCTTAGGCACTTCTATTTGTGTCAATCCTTGCACAATTTTTAGGAATTTCCTTAGAGAAGCCCAGCATTTTTCATTACATTTATTCCTAATATGAATCATGAGATTTCTTGGTGAAAATTGCTGCAAAAATGAGCCCATTTGGATGAGATTTTATTTTGATTTAGCAAAAATGGCATGATTTTACTATTCATTGAATCCATGAAGTAGCAACCATTTGATCTCCCATTCAGGGAGATCGAACGGCTCAGATCGCATGATCTGGATCCCGTCTCACACAACAATCTGCATGATCTCTATTCGACAACTAATCGCACACATTCGATCCATGATCAAACCCGCATTAATCCGCGACATCGCGAGCCAAGTTTCCTACTTGTTTGGTTGATGTGGCACCCACGGTCCAATTGCATAGTGCTGCATGCTACGCGAGATAGCAATGCCTAATCACCACGTGGCACCGTGTTGCACCATCAGCACAGTGCTGACTTGGTTAAGTTGGAAAATGCCTATTTTCTTTTTTTAAAAATTATTTAAGTATCCCAAAACTTTGAAAATTCATAAAAAAATAAAATACTTAGCAAAAAATCACAAATAAAGGCTCGTTGGATCCGTCCTTCCAAGATGAATCCAAAGAATTAAAATTTTCCAAATTCCATTAAATGGTTTAAGCTTAATTTAGGTTTTAGTGAAAATAAAGTTTCATTAATTACTCTAAAAATATAAGTTGGATTGAGTTGAAATTTTCTGGGATTGAAACTAAAGTTAAGGCACACCTATGTTAAAAATCTCAAGTAAAAAAGACTTCCAGATTAGTAGAAATTAAATTTTGAAGTTCAAATTGTCTATTGTAATAAAATAAATCAAATAAAAATCCAAAAATTTACAAAAAATCTTTAAAATTGCTTAAATCACTTCAGTTAACATCTAAGATCCTAACAAAAATAAAAATAATAATAATAAAAAAAAATAATAATAATAATAATAATAATAATAATAATAATAATACTACTACTAATAATATGATCTTTTGAAGCTTAATGAACCTACAATAAATATTTAGGGTTATAATTTAAAAAATTAAGGAATTAATTAAAATGAAATTCATACTAATCTAAATAATAAATTAAAATAAAAAATGAAATAACACTTAAGCAATTATTAATCAAACCTCAAATCAGAAAAATATCATATAATCCTTAGAGGAAATTAAATTAAATATGATTAAACCTATTTAAGTAAATAAAACTCAATTAAATGATTAAATCTTAAATCAAACTTAAAATTAAACAAATCTAGGAAACTTTAACATGGGTCAAACTAGTATAACTAAGCCTACACTAAGCAAGGAATCTTAATCATAAGAAACTCATTAATGAATATAAATAAACTGAAACTAATTAATCATTAAGTAAACTAAAAAGTTAAATTAATTATAAATCCAATACATCACAATCACTTAATATTAATCAAACAAACCAAACCAAATGAAGCTAAAGTGAACTTAATTAATTTAATATCTAAATCAATCCATTTGGAATAAGAGAATTACTCAACCATTAAATATTTAAACCTAATAAATAAATCAAACATGTTAATGAAATTAAATAAACAAAATAAATGAATCAAATCAAATAAAACTCTAATCATAAATAATCAAACTTAATTGAAATAAACAAGCTCATAAATCAGAGCTTAAATATAAAACTTTGCTTAATCAAAATCCATGAAATAAGTCATTGCAGGAAAAATTAGTCATTAGTAAATCTCTTTTGATTAATCCAATAATTTCAAAATTTAAATTATTTTAATCAAATTAAACATCTAATGCAAACTTAATTAATCCATCATCTTAATGAATCAAATTAATTTAAATTACATTAAAGCATCTTAAAAAGCTTAAATCAAATTTAAATTTAAATTAATCACACAAATAATTGATTTTAATTATAAATTAATATTTAAACTAAGCAATCAAAGAAATAATTACCAATCAAAATAAATTAAACACAAATCATTAAGTCATTAATTACATCATTAATTTAAATAAATATAAAAGTAAATTAAAAATTAAATAAATTTTTATTTAATAAAATATTTAATTAAGCACACTTCTTAATTAAATTAATTACCCTTAAGCTAATCCAATTGAATAAACACATAATTAATGCAAACTTAATGAATTAATCCATCATCTTAATGAACCAAATTAACTTTTTAAATCAAATTAAAAGCTTAATTAATGTACTAATTAATTTGATCACATGTCTTATATAAGCTAATTAAGTATATCAAATTAATCATATTAAGCTTAAACTTAATCAAACATAAATGCAATTAAATACTAATTAAAATTTAAATTAAACCTAAATTATTAAGTCATTAATTACATCATTAACCTAAAAAAATATGAAATCAAATTGAAAATTAAACAAATCTTTATAATTAACATAAATACACTTCCTAATTAAACTAATTACATAATCACATTGAACCTAAGCAAACCCATAGACTAATAAAGCCAATCAAATAAAATTAAAACAAATTAAATTAAATTAAGAAAGTCTCTTATCAATTTAATATGTAATCAAATCAAATCTCATTCAATCTACTTAAATAAGATAAACTAATTAACTATCCAATGTATGAAATCAAAATACAAACCAAACTTTGATAAACATGATAGATGGATGAGATTAAAAATAAAATCCTAATTACAAAGAATCAAACTCAACTCACATCAAAATAAAAATCTCAATTAATCTAATCCGATCAAACTACAAATAAATGAACCATAATCAATTCAAATAAACATAAAATTAAGTCACATAACCATAATCAAAGAAAAGAATTAGATATTGATTTAAAAGGATATTGAATTATCAAGATTTAATTAAACCAAAATATCTAATCTAAATTTAATCAATCAAAAACACATGGATTTAAACAAACTTAAACCTAATTAGATATTAAGGACATTGAATTATCAAGATTTAATTAAATCAAAACATTTAATCCAAAATTAATCAATCAAATACATGAAGATTAAACAAACTCAAACTCTAAAATCTAAATCAAATCAAATAAATTACACAAATTCAAATGGGATAATTAAGATACTTAAGGACCTTAATTAGACTCTTTAGCAGTTAGGATGTATAATAGGGTGAATTTTGTCTACAAATGGCATTCATTCTACTCTTCATTCTACTTTATTTTGTTTATTTTAGGTTTAGTCTTTTTTTTAGTTTAGGGTTTAAGTTTTATTTATTATTATTATTTTTAAATTTTATTTTAAGGTTTATTTTTTAGGTTTATGTTTTTATTTAGTTTTTATTATATTTCATTATTGGTTTATTTTATTTTGATTTTGTTTATTTTACTTATTTTTATGTTTACTTTATTTTTTTAGTTTAGTTTAGGTTTTTATTTATTATATATTAGTTTAGTTTTTATATTTTATTTTACTTTATTTTTAGGTTTAGGTTAAGGCTTAGGGTTTATGGTTTAGGGTTTAGGGTTTTAGGGTTTAGTTTAGGCTTTTGGGTTTAGGGTTGTATGGTTTAGGGTTTGGGTTTTAGGGTTTATTAGGTTTAGGAGTTTAGGTTAGGGTTTAGTTAGTTTAGGGTTTAGGTTTAAGTTTAGGATTAGGTTTTAGGGTTTAGGGTTTTAGTTTTGGGTTTATGGTTTTAGGTTAAGATTTAGGTTTAAGGTTTAGGGGTTTATGGTTAGGGTTTAGGTTTAGGTTTAGGAGCTTAGGTTTAGGTTTAGGGTTCAGTATAGGATTTAGTTTAATATGGGGTTTAGGATTAGTTTAGGGTTTAGGATTTAAGGTTTAGGGTTTAAGGTTTATGGTTTTTTAGGGTTTAGGGTTTAGGGTTTAGGGTTTAGGGTTTTAGGATTTAGGGTTTATGGTTTTTTGGGGCTTAGCATTTAGGGTTTTGGTTTTAGTGTTTAGGGTTGTAGGTTTAGGGTTTATACTTGTAGGTTTAGGGTTTAGGGTTTAAAGTTTAGGGCAGAATTTAGGGTTTAGGGTTTAGGGTTTAGGATTTTTTTTAATTATGTAAACTAGTACATTTAAGTTTATTTAGTTATTTAGTTCATTATTATTTATTTTAGTTTTATTTATTATTTTTATATAGGTTCATTTTTATTTTTATTTAGATTAGTTTATTTGTTTTAGGTTTATTTATTTTATTCTAGGTTTTTTTTATTTTAGTTTATTTTTTAGGTTTAGGTTTAGGTTTAGGTTTATTTTTTAGTTTACTTTTATTTTTATTTTATTTTTGTAAGTTTAGGTTTTATTTTTTATTTTTAGGTTTATGTTTTGGTTTTTATTTTATTATTTAGGTTTAGGTTTTAGGTAGTTATTTTAGTTTTATTTTTAGGTATTATTTTTTAGTTTAAGCTTAGGTTTATTTTTAGTTTATTTTACTTTATTTAGCTTAGGTTTAGGTTTAGGTTTAGTTTATTTTAGGTTATTAGGTTTAGGTTTTATTTATTTTATTTTCATTTATTTAAGTTTAGTTTTAGGTTTATTTTATTTTCTATATTTTATTTTTATTTTAGGTTTAGGTTTTTTTTAGTTTAGGGTTTGGGTGTTATTTTTTTTATTTTTAGGTGTTATTTTCTATTTATTTTTAGGTTTAGCTTTTTATTTAGTGTTAATTTTATTTTTTTGTTAGGTTTAATTTATTTTTATTTTAAGTTTAGCTTTTATTTTATTTAAGTTTTTTATATTTAGGTTTATTTTATTTTTTTAGCTTTGTTTAGGTTTTTATTTATTTTATTTTAGTTTAGTTTTTATTTTCTATTTTATTATATTTTTAGGTTTAGGTTTAGGTTTTGGTTTTAGTTTATGTTTTTATTTTATTTTATTTTTATTTTTTATTTAAGTTTAAGGATTTAGGGATTAGGGTTTATGGTTTAGGGTTTTAGGGTTTAGGGTTTAAGGTTTAGGGTTTAGGGTTTAGTGTTTAGGGTTTAGGATTTTTAGGGTTTAGGCTTTAAACTTTAGGCTTTAGGTTTAGGGTTTTGGTTTTAGTTTATGGTTTAGGGTTTAAGGTATTTTTTTAGACAGTTTAGGGTTTAGGGTTTAGGGTTTAGATTTTTAAGTTTTAGGGTTTAGGGTTTAGGGTTTACGATATAGGGTTTATAATTTTAGGGTTTAAAGTTTAGGGTTTAGGGTTAATTTTAGGGTTTAGGGCTTAGGGTTAGGGGTTTTTTGATTTTTTATTTAATCTTTTTTTACGATTTTGGGTTTACGTTTTGGTTTTTACTTTTTAGGTTTAGTGTTTCTTTTTTAGGTTTAGGTTTTTAATTAGTTTTTTTATTTTAGGTTTAATTTTTTTAGGTTTTTTATTTTATTTTAGTTTAGTTTAGGTTCTTATTTATTTATTTATAGTTTAGTTTCTATTATTTTATTTTATTTTATTTTAGGTTTAGGTTTAGGTTTAGGCTTTAATTTTATTTTATATTACATTATTTTATATTATTTTGATTTAGGTTTTTTTATTCATTTAATTTTTAGGTTTTATTTAGTTTAGGTTTAGGATTTTAGCTTTTTAGGGTTTAGGGTTTAACATTTTGGGTTTTGGGTTTAGGGTTAGTTTAGGGTTAGTTTAGGGTTTAGGATTTTTTTAAGGGGGAAAGTTAGAATTTTATTACCATAAAAAGGAAAATATATAATATCCTTAAACGGGGTAAAGCTCCAAATATCTACTGCTCTCAAATCTACAAGAAACCTGAAGAGCTAAACCCCAATCTAAGTACATTAGAAAAAGAAAAGAAGACAAAAGAGAAAATACAATAGCTAAAATGCAGAAGAGAAAAAGACACCGAGTATGAATAAAACAAATCTTGAAAATAGTAAAAGGATGAGCCAGAAGCAATTCATGATTCCTTTGAGAAAGCAAGATGAGCAAGATCGACAGCAACAACACTTGGGTTGACTGAGTTCTGACCATTCCCACTATAAGTTCCAACCTATAAAAGAAATCTGCAAAATAGTACAAAGGCAAAAGTCATAGCTAAAAAGGATAACGATAAAGAGTGGAAAAAGAGAGAGCTGAGAAAGAGAAAGCTCAAGCTCAATTAGGATCATCTCAACAGGAAATAGTACATATGAGCATCCGAACTTCATAAAGAGGGGCTACATTCATATGTAATGCTACCAACTAGAGAGAAGAGGTGAGTAGCATCAAAGCCATCATTTCCAGAATACTTGATACAAGCAAACATACAAAGACAATAGTCCATTGAGTTCCATATGCTACACCATTAAATAAAGAGCAACGGACCAGAACTAGCTAGCAGCTAAACCACCAATAAAAAACCACAATAGACTAATCACAATAATGCAGAGAGAGGCTAGAACAAAGGCAGAACACCAACAACATCCATTATCTAAATACTCATCCAAGCTCCAAACTATGGAAAACCAGAACCAGCCATCAGTAAGCACTAGACTCATGCTAATTAACAAAGAAATAGCCAACAAAAAGGAAAAAAAATCAACCAACCAAGATTCCAAGGACAACTAAAAGTCCTCCAACCAAATTAACTTTATAAAATAGCCATAAGGCAACCACCAGAGAACAACCCATCATAAGTAACCAATAAAGGAAGCATCCCCAGCAACTAAAGAAAAACTAAAATCCAACAAAGCACCTCACAATAGAGGTCCAAAAGATGCATAGCCACCATAGAAAGGCAACATCAGTAGCTAGCTAGGATAAGTCAAAAAACCAAACTTCTTCAGCAACAAAGACTAACCCGACAGGAAGCATAATAACAACATAAAATGTGCTACAAACAAAACACCCAACAAAAGATTATCCTAAGAGAATAACCAAACAAAAAATAATGGCAAAAGAAGGATCTTGCAACAAATAATAAGGAATTGGGAGGCAACCCCCAAAAATGCAGCTAGGAAATTCTCCAAAAGAAGGCCTAGAAAGGCAACAACCAATAGTAGTTACCACTAGGAAGGCATTCCATCCAACCATGAAAAACTAGCAAAATGTAATTTAAGTTCAAGAGGAGAGCCAACAAACCAACCACTGCAGAAAATTGAATAAAGCTTGAGCATAAACCATCTCATCCACCAGCAACTAGAGTAATAAGGTAGTGAAGACAAGACTAAAGAAAACCAAGCCAACCCGCAATCAAAAGATAACCACCATAAAGAAAGTGGTGAAAAACATAACTTAGCTTAGGCCAAAATATGAAAATAAGTTTAGGGTTTAGGATTTAAGGTTTAGGTTTAGGTAGGTTTGGTTTAGGGTTTAGCTTTAGGTTTAGGGTTTAGGGTTTTGTTTTAGTAGGTTTAGGTTAGGTTTAGGTTTAGTTGTATTTTAGGTTTAGTAGGGTATAGGATTTAGGGTTTAGGGTTTATGATTTAGGGTTTAGGTTTTTATGGTTTAGGGTTTAAGGTTTAGGGTTTTTATGGTTTAGGGTTTATGGTTTATTATAGGTTTAGGGTTATTTTCTTTTAAATTAAGTAAAATGGTAGGTTTAGATTTATTTAGTTTATTTTTTAGTTATTTTAGTTTATTGTATTTTTTTATTTTTATTTAGGTTTTTTTTATTTAGTTTACTTTATTTATTTTAATTTTATTTATTTTTAGTTTAAGGTTTTTATTTTAGTTATTTTTTTGGTTTAGGTTTAAGTTTATGTTTATTTTTTTAGCTTAATTTTATTTTTATTTAATTTTTTTAGTTTATGATTTTTTTTAGATTTAGGTTTAGATTTTTATTTTATTTTTTTAGGTTTAGGTTTTATTTCTTTAATTTTGGTATATTTTTAGGTTTAATTTCTTAGTTTATGTTTAGATTTGTTTTTATAGATCCTTTTATTTTATTTAGTTTAGGGTGTAGGTTTAGTTTATTTTTAGTTTAGGTTTAGATTTATGTTTTATTTGATTTAGTTTAGTTTATTTTAGTTTAGATTTAGGTTTATTTTATTTTATGTATTTTAGGTTTAGGATTTTATAGTTTAGGGTTTAGGTTTTATATTTTATTTATTTTTAGGTTTTATTTTTTGGTTTATTTTTTAGGTGTAGGTTTTTATTTAGTTTTTATTTTATATTATTTTAGGTTTATTTTATTTTTATTTTATGTTTAGTTTTTATTTTATTTAGGTTTATCTTATTTTTTTAGTTTAGTTTAAGGTTTTATTTATTTATTTATATGTACTTTTTATTTTTTATTTTATTTTATTTTTAGGTTTAGGTTTAGGTTTTTATTTTATTTTATTTAGGTTTAGGTTTTTTTTATTTATTTTATTTTTAGGTTTTATTTAGTTTAGGTTTATGTTTTTTAGGTTTTTTGGGTTTAGCGTTTAGGGTTAGTTTAACGTTTAGGGTTTCTGGTTTAGGTTAGTTTTGGGTTTAGGAATTAGGGTTTATGTTTTTTTATGGTTTAGGATTTAGGGTTTATGGTTTATGATTTAGGGTTTAGGTTTTTAGTCTTTAAGGTTTAGTGTTTTTTAGGGTTTAGGGTTTATGATTTATTTTAGGTTTAGGGTTTTTTTAAAATTAAGTAAACTGGTAGATTTAGGTTTGTTTAGTTCATTTAGTTTAATTTTTATCTATTTTAGTTTATTTTATTTTTTATTTTTATTTAAGTTTATTTTTTTTTATTTAGTTTGGTTTATTCAATTTTGGTTAATTTATTTTAGTTTAAGTTTTTTATTTTAGATTATTTTTTTGGTTAAGGTTTAGGTTTATGTTTATTTTTTAGCTTAGTTTAATTTTTATTTAATTTTTTTGGTTTAGGTTTAGGTTTATATTTTATTTTTTTAGGTATAGGTTTTAAGTTTTTATTTTTATTTTAGTATGTTTTATATATTTTTAGTTTAGGTTTAGGCTTAGTTTATTTATTATTTAGTTTTGTGTTCAAGTTTAGTTTATTTTAGGTTTAGGTTAGGAGTTTATTTTATTTTAGTTTAGTTTTAGTTTAGGTTTATTTTATTTCATTTATTTTAGGTTAAGGTTTATTTTAATTTTGGGTTTAGTTTATATGTTTTATTTATTTTTAGGTTTTATTTTTCAATTTATTTTTTAAGATTAGGTATTTATTTAGTTATTATTTTATTTTATTTTTATTTTATTTATTAAGTTTAGGTTTTTTATTTTTAGGTTATTTTATTTTTTTAGTTTAGATTAAGTTTTTATTTATTTTATTTTAGTTTCATTTTAGTTTTTTTTATTTTAAAATTTAGGTTTAGGTTTAGTTTTAGTTTATTTTATTTTGTTTTATTATTATTTTTTAGGTTTTTATTTATTTAATTTTAGCTTTATTTTAGCTCAGTTTTAGGTTTAGATTTGGGGTTTAGGGTAGTTTAGGATTAGGGCCTGGGTCATGGGGGAGGCATGGGGTAGGGTCAGGTTTAGGGTAGGGTTTATGGTTCACCAGTGGGTTTAGGGTTGGGTGGTTTTAGTGTTTAAGGTTTGTTTAGGATTGTGTTAGGTTTTTTTTTTTAAAATTAAGCAAACCAGCAGGTTCATACATTTTAGTTTTTTTTATTTATTTTAGTTTATTTTATATTTTAATTTAGATTTATTTTTATTTATATTAGTTTATATTTTTTATTTATTTTTTTATTTTAGTTTAGTTTTAGGTTTATTTTTAGTTTAGTTTTTTATTTTAGATTTTGGTTTTTTTAGGTTTAGGCTTAGGTTCTTATTTCATTTTTAGGTTTAGGTTTTAGGTTTCTATTTTAGGTTTATTTTTAGGTTTTATTTTTAGTTTAGGTTTAGGTTTATCTTTTGTTTATTTTTTTTATTTAGTTTAGGTTTAGGTTTAGTTTATTATTTTTTATGTTTAGGTTTATTTTATTTTTAATTTAACTTTAGGTTTTCTTTAGTTTAGGGTTTATGTTTTATTTTTTATTTATTTTTAGGTTTTATTTTTTAGTTTATTTTTTAGGTTTAAATTTTTATTAGTTTTGAATTTAGGTTTGTTTTAATTTTATTTTAGGTATAGTTTTTAGTTTATTTGGGTTTTTTATTCTTTAGTTTAGTTTAGGTTTTTATTTATTTATTTTATTTTATTTTTAGGTTTAGGTTTAGGTTTTAGATTATGTCTTTATTTTATCTTATTTTTATTTATTTTTTAGTTTAGGTTTTCTTTTTTTATTTTATTCTTAGGTTTTATTTAGTTTAGGTTTCCAGCCTTTAAAGTTTGGTTTGGGTTTAGGATTTAGGTTTAGATTTAGGGCCTGGGGGTTTAGGCCCAGGTAGGTCAGGATCTTGTGGTTTGGTTTAGAGTGGGTTTGTGGCTCAGGATCAGTAAAGAGGCCTTTAAGGCCTTTAAGGTTTGGGTTTAGGCCTAGGGTCAGGGCAGAGCTGGTGCCTGGGGCCAGTTTTATATGGGCCTTCTCAGTTCATAGTCATGATCTTTGTGGCCGTTTAGGGTTTAGATCAGGGTTTAGGCACAACGTTATCATTTTAGGTTCAGTTTTAGGGTAGGTCAGGGGTTAGATAGCTGCAAAGCCTAGCAGTTTTATTCAGGTTTAGATTTATTTTAGGTTTGTATTTTAGGTCAGTTTAGGGTTTTTTTAAAGCAAACCAAGAAGTTTATTTATTAGTTAGTTAGTTTAATTTTTATTTATTTTATTATTTATTTTTTTTAGTTTATTTTAATTTTTATTTATTTTAGGTTTATATATTTTAGTTTAGGTGTTTTTTATTTTAGTTTTTTTAAGGTTTAGATTTAAGGTTAGGTTTAAGTTTATTTTTTTAGTTTATTTTAATGTTTATTTTATTTTATAGGTTTAGGTTTTACTTTTTATTATTTGGTTTAGGTTTATGTTTTTATTTTATTTTTTTACGTTTAGGTTTTAGGTTGTTATTTTAGGTTTATTTTTGAGTTTTATTTTTTTAGTTTAGGCTTAAATTTTTTTTAATTTATTTTATTATGTTTAGTTTAGGTTTTATTTATTTTAGATTAGGTTTAGGTTTATTTTATTAGGTATATTTTATTTTTATTTTATGTTTTGTTTTTTTTTCTTTTTTTGTTTATGGTTTAGGTGTTATTTTTTATTTGTTTTTATGTTTTAGTTTTAAGCTTATTTTTTGGTTTAGATTTTTATTTTATTTAATTGTAGGTATATTTTATTTTTATTTTAGGTTTAGTTTTTATTTTATTTAGGTTTTTTATTTTTAGGTTTATTTTATATCTTAGTTTAGTTTATGTTTTGAGTTATTTTATTTTAGTTTATTTTTTACTTTTTATTTTATCTTATTTTTAGGTTTAGGACTAGGTTTTAGTTTAGGTTTTTATTTTATTTTGTTATTTAGGTTTAGGTTTTAGGGTTTATGGTGTAAGGCTTATGGTTCAGGGTTTTAGGGTTTAGCGTTTAGGGTTTAGGGATTTTATGGTTTAGAGTTTAGGGTTTAGCTTTTAGGTTTATGGTTTAGGTTTTAGTTTAGGCTTTAGGGATTAGGGTTTAAGGTTTAAGGTTTAAGGTTTTTTTTAACAGAGTTTAGGGTTTAGGGTTTTAGGGTTTAGGGTTTATGGTTTAGGGTTTAGGCTGGGTTTGGGTGATTAGGTAGTTTTAGGGTTTAGGGTTTTTAGGGTTTAGGAATTAGGGTTTAGGGTTTAGGTTTTAGGTTTAGGGTTCAGGTTTTAGTTTAGAGTTTAGGGTTATAATTCTTTTTTTTAACAGAGAACAAATTTAGATTCAACATTTCTTCTTTTTGATTTCATCAACCAAGCAACACACGAAGTTTTGCAAAGACGCAAGTGACGACATAGATGAAAATGAGCACGTATAAAGAAAATAAAAAACCCTAGATAACTAGAAACATCTCTTCTGTAAAGACACAGTTCCATAAACAACAGATTGAATCGACCGTTCTTCAGTTTCTTCAGTTCCCATCAAAACCAACCCGACATCTCGAGTAGCGGGATACAACATTATATCCCCGATCTCTCCCTCCGCCATCACCACGGCTATAACCTCCGTCGCTCTCCCGCCTCCATAAACACCACTACTTCGACCACCACCTCCATATCCACCAGCACCTCCAGATCACCCACCACCACTACGATAACCACTGCCTTCAACTTCGCCTCCACCGCTAGATCTAGATTGAGCCTGGTTGACGGTTATGTTCATACCTCCAAGGTTCTGGTCATTCTTAGGGTTTAGGTTAATGATTAGGTTTATTAGGTTTTAGGTTTTAGGTTTATTTTTTAGTTTATTTAATTGCTTTGGGTTTAGATTTATTTTTTAATTTATTTAGTTACATTGGTTTAGATTTAGGGTTTGGGGGGAGTTTAGTGTAGATTTTGGTTTAGGGTTTAGTGATGTTTTTTATTTGTGGTTTAGGTTTATAGTTTGGGGCAGAGGTTTAGGGTGGGGGGTTAGGGGTGGAGGGGAGGTGGGTTAGAGTCAGCTAGGGTTAGGAGGTGGGAGTGGAAAGGTGGGTTCAGGGTAAATGTGGTCAGTTTAGGGGTGGGGGTAAGTGTTTAGGCTTTAAAGTTCAAGTTTTGGGAGTGGTGGGTTAGCAATCAGATTAGGGTTTAGGATTTAGGGTTTAGGCTTTAGGCTTTAGGGTTTAAGGTTTTCAAGGTTTGGGGTTTATGGTTTAGCTTAGGGTTTAAGGATTTGGGGTTAGGGTTAGGGTTTTAAGGAGGGTTTAGGGTTTCGAGTTTAGGGTTAGGGTTTAGGGTTTAGTGTTTTATTTATTTATTTTTTTATGGAAAGGTTAGAATTTTATTACCGTAAAAGAAACAGATATAATGTCCTTAATAGGGTAAAGCTCAAAGATCTACTGCTCTCAAAGCTACAAGGAACCTAAAGAGCTAAACCCCCATCTAAGTACAATGAAAATACAAAGGGAAAAAGCACTAACTAAAAAAGTAAAAGGGGAAAAGACACAGATTAAGACTAATACAATATAAGAGAAAAAAATAGTCAAAAGACTAGTCAGCATCGGCTCATGATCCCTTTTGGGAGGCAAGATTGCAAGATTCTCATCAACAACACTTGAGTTGACTGAGTAATGATCATTCCATCTGAAAAGTTCCAACCTATAAAAGAAATCTGTGTAACACTATAAAAGCAATAATCATTGCTAACAAGGATAAGGATAAAGAAATCAATTAGGGAGAGCTAAGAAAGAAAAGGCTCAGGCTTAGTTAAGATCATCTCAAGGGGCAACAACGCATATGAGCATCCAAACTTCATAAGAAGGGTTACATTCATATGCAATGCTACTAACCAAAAAGAATATATGGGTAACATCAGGGCCATCATAGCCATCATACCTGATACAAGCCAACATCGAAAGAAAACAACCCAAAAGATTCCAAAACTTGCATTAACAAATAAAGAAATAGCCGGCCAGCAACAAGCCAACAGCTAAACAACCAACCAAAACCATAACAGACTAGTCACAAATAGCCAGCCACCTAGAAGATACAGTAAGGTCAGTGATAGTGTCACCACCAACAAGGAAGAATTAAATAGCCCAAAAATAGACTAAAATAAAATAAAAAATAACAACAACCATCATTCAAATAGACATCAAAGCTCCAAGCAAGGGAGAACCACAACCAGCCATCAGTAGACACCAGACCAATCCAAGCAGAGAAAAGGATGCCATCAGAGGGAGTGACAAAAGCCACTGTATCCACTAATAAAATCAGCCATAACCAGGACAAGAAGGAAAAAACCATAAAGCAGCTGTCCTCATGCCAATCAAAAGAGAAAACAACCAACCAGCAGGAATCCCCAACATAAACTAAGAGAATATCCAAAAAGTTTTGTAAAGACCAAAGCTAATCAAATCATGAAGAGACCAATAGCTGCCACTCAACAACCAACCAGAGCAGTAGAGGATCTAATATCAGAAGGGGCGGCTAGCCAAAACAAAAAGTTAACCCAAAATAGAGCCCAAAATAGATGGAAAAAATAGTAGCAATAATAGCCACAACCCTCCTAGAGATCATCAAAAAAACCAAAAAATAGAAATGGTAGTCACCCAGCTAGACAATACATCCAAGGGAGAAAAAACCAAGGAGGACCACCCAACCACCACCAGTTAATGAGGAAGGAGAGAAAATGAGCTAGAGGTAAGCAAAGTCCCCTCCAACCCCCATAGATCAATTGGTCACTATGAAAGAGAAAACAAAAAATTTACAAAAATGAAGGAGCTCCAATTAATCCACCAATCAGAGGAAAAATGTTTTATTTAGTTTATTTAGGATTAGGTTTTATTTTTAGTTTAGGTTTAGGTTTATTTAGCATTAGTTTATCTAGGTTTAGTTCTATTTATTTATTTTATTTTACTTTAGGTTTATTTTTAATTTAGGTTTAGGTTTAGGTTTTATTTTTTGCTTTATTTAGTTTTAATTTTATTTAGGTTTAGGTTGAGGTTTTAGGTTTATGATTATTTTATTTAGTTTATTTATTAAGGTTTAGGTTTTTATTTATTATTTATTTAGGTTTATCTTTAGGTTTTATTTCATTTTAGGTTTTATTTTTATTTTAATTTACTTTAGTTTATTTTAGTTTAGGTTTAACTTTAGGTTTAGGTTTTAGTTTATTTTTTATTTTAGGTTTAGGTTTTATTTTTCTGTTTAGTTTTTTAGTTTAGTTTAGGTTTATTTTTATTTATTTTGTTTATTTTTAGGTTTAGGTCTTAGGTTTAGGGTAAGGTTTAGGTTTAGGTTTATTTCGTTTATATTTTTTATATTTAAGTTTTATTTATTTAGGTTTATTTAGTTCAATTTAGGTTTAGGTTTTAGTTTAGGTTTAGGGTTTTAGGTTTTAGGTTCAATTTTATTTTATTTAGTTTAAGTTTTATTTTTATTTATTTATTCTCGATTTAGGTTTAGGTTTATGTTTATTTAGGCTTAGGTTTTAGGTTTATTTAGGTTTAGGTTTAGGTTTAGGTTTATAGGTATAGTTTAGGTTTTTTTATTTCTATTTAGTTTTGGTTTATTTTATTTATTTATTTAGTTTATGTTTAGGTTTTATTATTTAGGTTTAGGTTTATGTTTAAATTTAGGTTTTATTTATTTTATCTAGTTTATTTTATTTTAGTTTAGGTTTAGGTTTAGGTTTAGTTTTTTCGATTTTGGTTTAGGTTTAAGTTTAAGTTTAGGGTTAGGTTTATGTTTTATTTTTTAATTTATTTTATGTTTTATTTTTATTTTTATATTTTTAGTTCATTTTAGTTTAGGTTTTTTTTTATTAAGGAGTTTAGTGCAAGTGTTTAGCTCATGGTTTATCTTTAATTTTTTAGTTTATTTTAGTTTAGCTTTATCTTATTAGTTTGATTTATTTATTTATTTTAGTTTAGGTTTAGGATTAGGTTTATAGGTTTTAGGCCTAGGTTTTAGGCTCATTTAAGTTTAGGTTTAGTTTAGGTTTATGCCTAAGTAGTTTAGGTTTAATTTTATTTATTTATTTTACCATATTTATTTAGTTTTAGGTTTTAGGCATATTTTTAGGTTTAGGATCATGTTTAAGTTCATTTTAGTTAGGCTCAGGTTTACAGGTTTAAGCCTTTAGGTTTAGGTTTCTAGTTTTAGTCTTACCACTTTAGCTCACTCAAAGCAGGCCTTTGGTAGGCTCAGCTCGACATGTGCCTTGGGTGCAAGTTTATTTAGGTCATTTTAGTTTAATTAGTTTAGCTTTAGGTATAAGTTTATTTTATATATTTATTTATCTTAGCTCCATTTATCTTATTTAGTTTAGCTCAGGTCAGGTCTTTATTATTTTAGGTTTAGGTTTATTCAATTTAGTTTTAGGTTTAAGTTTATTTTCTTAGTTTATTTAGGTTTATTTATGTTTATTTTTAGTTTATTTATGTAGGTTTATTTAGGTTTTGGTTTAGGTTTTGATTTTAGTTTATTTAGGTTTCTTATTTAGGTTTAAGCCTTTAAGATCTGCCCAGTGGTTTATGATCTACACAGTCAGGGTTTAGGGCTCAGGGTTTTGGGTTTAGGGCTCAGGGTCAGGCAGTAGGGTTAGTTTAAGTTTTTTTAGGGTTTAAAGTAGGGTTTAGGATTTAGTGTTTAGGGTCTTTAGGGCTAGGATCTTAAAAAAAAAGCAAGCAAACCCAATGCGTTTAGGTTTGTTTAGTTTATTTTATCTTTTTATTTAAGTTTATTTTTTATTTTTATTTAGTTTAGTTAATTTATTTTTAGCTTATTTATTTTAGTTTAGGTTTTTTATTTTATTTAATTTTATTTTTTAGGTTTAGGTTTAGGTTATTCTTTATTTTAGTATCCATCTTATTTTTGCCTAGCTTTAGGTTTTATCTTAGGTATTTTTAGGTTTATTTTGATTAGTTAGGCTCTTTATTGTAGCCTTTTATCTTTATTTAGGTTTAGTAGGCCTAGCTTTAAGCTTTTTTTTATTTAGGTCTTAATTTAATTTTATCTTATTTTAGGCATAGATTTTATTTATCTTTATTATAGGTCTTACCTAGTTTAGGTTGTTTTAGGGTTTAGGGTTTAGGGTTTAGCATTTAGGATCTGGGGCCCAGGGTGGTAAGCAGGTCTTAGAGGGCTTAGGGATCAGGGCATATGATTTAAGGTTTAGGTTTGTGGTTTAGTGATCAGGATCAGGGCTCAGTAGGGGTGTGTTAAGGCCCACTTTAGGGTGGTAGTGGTTTAGGTTTAGGTTTAGGTTTTAACCTCCATGGTAGTTTAGCTCAGTACTCACTTAGGGTTCTGTGCCCAAGGCTTTATTTATTTTAGTTTTTTTTTATTTTAGTTTAGGTTTATGCTGATTTTATTTTGTTTATTTTGGGTTTAGGTTTTATTTATTATTTATTTTTAGGTATTATTTTTAGGTTTCTTTTTTAGGCTTAGATTTATATTTAGTTTTTATTTTATTTTATTTTAGGTTTATTTTATGTTTATTTTATGTTCAGTTTTTATTTTATTTAGGTTTTTTTTATTTTTAGGTGTATTTTATTTTTTTTAGTTTAGTTTATATTTTAATTTATTTTATTTTAGTTTTATTTTTTATTTATTTTTTTTTAGTTTTATTTTTATTTTTATCCGTTTAGTTTAAGTTTAGGTTTAGGTTTTTATTTTATTATATTATATTTTTTTATTTAGGTTTAGATTTTAATTTTATTTTATTTATTTTTAGGTTTTATTTAATTTAGGTTTAGGTTTTTAGGTTTTTAGGGTTTAGGGTTTAGGGTTTAGGCTTTTGGATTTTAGGCTGTAGGGTTTGGGGTTTAAGGTTTAGAGTTTATGTTTTACATATTTGATCTTAGGTTTATGTTTATTTTATTTTGTTTATTTTAGGTTTATGTTTTTTTTCTTTTTAGTTTAGGGTTTATGTTTTATTTTTAATTTTTAGGTTTATTTTTATGATTAGGTTTTTTTTGGTTTTTAATTAATTTAATTTTATGTTTATTTTATTTTTATTTTACGATTAGCTTTTATTTTATTTAGGTTTTTAATTTTTTGGTTTATTTTTTTTTAGTTTAGGTTTTTATTTATTCTATTTTAGTTTTGTTTTTACTTTTTATTTTATTTTATTTTAAGGTTTAGGTTTAGGTTTAAGTTTAGGTTTTAGTTTAGATTTTTATTTTATTTGGGTTTAGGTTTTTCTATTTATTTTATTTTTACAATTTATTTAGTTTAAGTTTAGGTTTTTAGGTTTTTAGGGTTTAGGGTTTAGGGTTTAGGATTTAGGTTTTATTTATTTTAGTTTACTTTATTTTAGTTAATGTTTATGTTTATGTTTATTTTGTTTATTTTAGTTTTTGTTTTTTTTACTTTAGGTTTAGGTTTTATTTTGTAGGTTTAGGTTTATTTTATATTTATTTTATGTTTAGTTTTTATTTTTATTTAGGTTTATTTTATTTTTTATTTTTATATGTTTAGGTTTTATTTTTTATTTTTAGGATTTATTATTCATATTATTATATAGGTTTAAGTTTTTATTTTATTTTATTTTATATTTATTTTATTTTTATTTTATGTTTAGTTATTATTATATTTAGGTTTTTTATTTTTAGGTTTCTTTTATTTTTATTTTAAGTTTTATTATTTATTTTATCTTTAGTTTAGTTTTATTTTTTTATCTTTTAGAATTAAGTGACTCAGATTTAGGTTTAGGAGCTTTTTTGCTTTTTAGTTTAGGTTTTATTTTATTTATTTTAGGTTTTTAATTATTTTATTTTAGTGTTGATTTAGTTTGGTTTTGTATTGGGTCAGGATTTAGGGTCAGGGTTTAGGGTCCAGGTTATAGATCTTAGGTCAGGCCCAGGTCAGGGTGGCCATGGTTTCTGGCCCAGGGCCCAGGTTTTGTGGGCTTGGGGCCTAACGCCTCAGGCCCAGGCCCAGACAAGGCCTTTAGAGCCCATCAGTGCCCAGGCTCAGCTCAGTATTTAGGCTCAGATCTTTAGGCCCAGGGCTCAGGGCCTGGTCAGGCAGGGCCTAGGCCTCAGCTCTCAGGGGCCTGGGTTTTGGCCCAGGATCAGGGTCATCCTGGCTGGCTCAGGTCAGATCAGGGTAAAGCCCAGGGTAGCTTTAGAGCCTGGGGCCTTGGTTTGGGCCTGGGCGCCTGGTCATTTGGCTGGTGGCTTGGGCCCAGCCTCAGTAGGTTTGGTATGCCATGTGCTGGGCTCAGTTTAAGATTTATGGTTGTGGGTTTATGGTTTAGGTTTATGGTAGGGTTGGGGTTATAGGGTCTGGGTTTAGGATTTAGAGTCCTGGTTTAAGGTAGGATGAGATTTATTTTAGGGTTTAGGGTTTAGAGTTTTTTTAAAAAAAAAACATTAAGTAAACTGGTATGTTAGATTTATTTAGTTTATTTAGACTATTTTATATTTTTATTTTGGTTTTTTTTTGTTTCGTTTATTTATTTTATGTATATTAATTTTAGTTTAGGATTTTTATTTTAGTTTATTTTTTAGGTTTTGGTTTAGGTTTATGCATATTTTTTAGTTTAATTTTATTTTTATTTTATTTTTTAGGTTTATGTTTTATTTTTTATTTTGGGTTATTTTAGGTTTTATTATTTTTTTAGGTTCTTAGTTATTATTTTAGGTTTATTTTTAGGTTTTAAATTTTAGTTTAAGTTCAGGTGTATTTTTAGTTTATTTATTTTATTTAGTTTAGGTTTAGGTTTAGGTTTTAGTTTATATTTTATTTATTTTAGTTTAGTTTATTTTAGTTTTATTTAAGTTTATGTTTATTTTAATTTTTTGTTTAGGTTCTTTTTTTAGTTTAGGGTTTACATTTTATTTTTTATTTAGTTTTTTTTTTAAATTACGTAAATCGATACGTTTAAGTTTATTTAGTTTATTATATATTTTATTTAGGTTTCTTTTTTATTTTTATTTAGTTTAGTTTATTTATTCTATGTTTATTTATTTTAGTTTAGGATTTTTATTTTATTTTATATTTTAGGTTTAGGTTTATGTTTATGTTTATTTTTTAGTTCAATTTTATTTTTATTTTATTTTTTAGATTTAGGTTTTATTTTTTATTTTTAGATGTTACTTTTAGGTTTATTTTGTAGGTTTAGGTTTTTATTTAGTTTTCATTTTATTTTATTTTAGGTTAATTTTATTTTTTAATTTAGTTTAAGCTTTTATTTATTTTATTTTAGTTTAGTTTTTATTTTTATTATTATTTTTTTTGGTTTAGGTTTAGGTTTAGGTTTAGGTTTAGGTCTTAGTTTAGGTTTTAATTTTATTTTGGTTTAGGTATTTTTATTTATTTTTATTTATTTAATTTTAAGTTTGATTTAGTTTAGGTTCTAAGTGTTTAGTGTTTAGGTTTTAGGGTTTAGGATTTTTGGTTTAGGGTTTAGGGTTTGAAGTTTAGGGTTTAGGGTCTAGGGTTGTATATTTTAGTGTTTAGCATTTAAATTTCAAGGTTTTAGGGTTTAAGGTTTAAGGTTTAGGGTTTAGTGTTTAGGGTTTAGGGTTTATGGTTTAGAGTTTAGGGTTAATTTTAGGATTTAAGGTATAGGGTTAGGATTTTGGGTTTAGTGTTTATGATTTAAAGTCTATGATTTAAGGTTTAGGGTTTAGAGTTTAGGGTTAGGGTTTAGAGTTTAGGGTTTAGAGTTTAATGTTTAGGCTTTAGGATTTAGGGTTTTAGTTTAGGTTAAGGTTACTTAGGTTTAAGGTTATGAAGTTTAGACTTAAGGTTGAAACATTTAATTAAGTTTAGGATTATCGTTTGTTTAGGTTTAAACTTAAGGTTTATAGTTTAGTTTAACATTAGTGTTTAAGTTTTAGGTTTCCAGTTTAATTTAGGGTTTATAATTTATAAGGCTTTAGGTTCAGTTTTGATTTAGGTTTAAGTTTAAGGTTTAAAGGATTTAAGGTTTAGGCATTTAGTTCGAGTTTGGGGTTTATTAGGTTTAAGATTTAATGTTTAGGTTTGGGGTTTAGGGTTTAGGGTTTTTTTATTAAAATTAATAAACTTTTTTAATATTTATTTATTTTTGTTTATTTTATATTTAATTTAGGTTTTTATTTTTAAGTTTTTAGGGTTTAGGGTTTAGGGTTTAGGGTTTAGGGTTTAGGTTTTATTTATTTTAGTTTAGTTTATTTTAGGTTAGGTTTATGATTATTTTATTTTGTTTATTTTATGTTTAGGATTTTTTTTAATTTAGGGTTTAGCTTTTGTTTTAGGTTTAAGTTTTTATTTAGTTTTTATTTAATTTAATTTTAGGTTTATTTTATTTTTATTTTATGTTTAGTTTTTATTTTATTTAGGCTTTTTTTAGGTTTATTTTATTTTTTAGTTTAGTTTAGATTTTTATTTATTTTATTTTAGTTTAGTTTTCATTTTTTATTTTATTTTATTTTAAAGTTTAGGTTTAAGTTTAAGTTTAAGTTTAGGCATTTATTTTATTCTATTTTATTTAGGTGTAGGTTATTTATATTTATTTTATTTTTAAGTTTTATTTAATTTAGGTTTAGGTTTTTAGGTTTATAGGGTTTGGGGTTTACGATTTAGGGTTTTGGTTTTATTTATTTTAGTTTAGTTTATTTTAATTTTGGTTTATGTTTATTTTATTTTGTTTATTTTAGGTTTAGGTTTTTTTTAGTTTAGGGTTTAGGTTTTATATTTTAGGTTTAGGATTTTTTTTAGTTTTTATTTTATTTTTTTATGTTTATTTTATTATTATTTTATGTTTAGTTTTTATTTTTTATTTTATTTTTTTTAGGTTTATTTTATTATTATTTTATGTTTAGTTTTTATTTTTTATTATATTTTATTTTTAGGTTTAGGTTAAGGTTAGGTTTAGGTTTTAGTTTAGGTTTTTATTTTAATTAGGTTTAGGTTTTTTTATTTATTTTATTTTTAATTTTCATTTAGTTTAGCTTTTAGGGTTTAGGGTTTATGGTTTAGTGTTTAGGGTTTAGGGTTTAGTGTTTGGGGTTTAGGGTTTAGGGTCTAGGGTTGTAGATTTTAGTGTTTAGGGCTTATGGTTTAAGGTTTAGGGTTCTGGGTTTTAGGGTTTAGGGTTTAAGGTTTAGGGTATATGGTTTAGGGTTTACAGTTTTAGAGTTTAGGTTTTAGGATTGTAGGTTTACAGTTTAAGTATTAGAGTTTAGGGTTAATTTTATAGTTTAAGGTTTAGGGTTTAGTGTTTAGGGTTTAGGGATTTAGGGTTTAGGGTTTAGGGTTTAGGGTTAGGGTTTAGGGTTTAGTGTTTAGGGTTTAGGGTTTAGGGCTTTCGCGGATTAGGGTTAGTTTTGGGGTTTAGGTTTTTTTTAAATAAGTAAACTTGTACATTTAGGTTTACTTAGTTTATTTTATATTTCTATTTAGGTTTACTTTTTTATTTTTATTTAGATTAGTTTATTTATTTATGTTTATTTATTTTAGTTTAGGATTTTTATTTTAGTTTATTTTTTTGGTTTATGTTTATTTTTTAGTTTAATTTTATATTAATTTTATTTTTTAGGTTTAGGTTTTATTTTTTATTTTTTGGTTTTATTTTTATATTTATTTTTGAGGTTTAATTTTTTTATTATATTTTTGATTTATTTTTTTTTTATTTTACGTTTAGTTTTTATTTTATTTAAGTTTTTAATTTTTAGATTTATTTTATTTTTTAGTTTTGTTTAGGTTTTTACTTATTTAATTTTAGTTTAGTTTTTATTTTATTTTATTTGTAGGTTTAGTTTGAGGTTTAGGTTTAGGTTTAGGTCTAGGTTTAGGTTTTACTTTAGGTTTTTATTTAATTTAGGGTTTGGTGTTTATATTTTTTTATTTTTTAGGTTTGATTTACTTTAAGTTTTTATGGTTCAGTGTTTAGGGTTTAGGGTTTAGGGTTTAGGGTTTAAGGTTTTGGGTTTAGGGTGTGGGTTTAAGGATTAGGGTCTACGGTTGTAGATTTTAGGGTTTAGGGTTTTAGGGTTAGTCTTTAAGGTTTAGGGTTTAGGGTTTACAGTTTAGGGTTTTAGGGTTTAGGGTTTAATGTTTAGGGTTAGTTTTATGATTTAGGGTTTAGGGTTTAGTTTTTAGGGCTTAGGGTTTTTAGGTTTGGGGTTTTAGGGTTTAGGGTTTAGGGTTAGGGTTTAGGGTTTAGGGGTTAGCATTTAAGCTTTAGGGTTTAGGGTTTTTGGGGCTTAGGAGATTAGGGTTAGCTTAGGGTTTAGGGTTAGATTAGGGTTTAAGGTTGAGGGTTTAGTGTTTATGCTTTAGAGTTTTGGGTTTTTTTGGTTTAGTGTTTAGGGTTTAGGGTTAGCTTAGTGTTTAAGGTTTAGGGTTTTAGGCTCTAAATTTTAGGGTTTAGGGTTTACTATTTAGGTTTTATGGTTTAAGGTTTTGGGTTAGTTTAGGGGTTGGGTTTTAGGGTTTAGAGTTTAGGGTTTAAGGTTTAGTGTTTAGGATTTAGTGTTTAGTTTTTCGGGTTTAGGGTATAGGGTTTTTTTAAAAGAAAATTAAGTGAACCCGTAGGTTGGATTTATTTAGTTTATTTAGTTTATTTTATATTTTTATTTAGGCTTTTTTCTTTAGCTTATTTATTTTTATGTTTATTTATTTTAGTTAAGGATTTTTATTTTAGTTTATTTTTTTAAGTTTAGGCTTAGGTTTATGTTTTTTTTAGTTTTTTTTTATTTTATTTTTTAGGTTTAGGTTTTATTTTTTAGTTTTTGGTTTAGCTTTAGGTTTTTTTTTTTTGGGTTAGGTTTTAGCTTTTTATTTTAGGTTTATTTTTAGGTTTTATTTTTTAGTTTAGGTTTATGTATATTTTTAGTTTATTTTATTTTATTTAGTTTAGGTTTAGTTTATTTTAGGATTAGATTTAGGTTTTATTTATTTTAGTTTAGTTTATTTTTATTTTGGTTTATGTTTATGTCTATTTTTTTTTTGGTTTAGGTTTTCTTTTAGTTTACGACTTCAATTTTATTTTTAATTTAAGTTTTTTTTAAATTGTAAACTGGTATGTTTAGGTTTATTTAGTTTATTTTATATTTTTATTTAGGTTTATTTTTTTTACTTTTATTTAGTTTAGTTTATTTATTCTATGTTTATTTATTTTAGTTTGGAAATTTTATTTTATTTTATTTTTTAGGTTTAGGTTTATGTTTATGTTTATTTTTTAGTTCAATTTTATTTTTATTTTATTTTTGAGGTTTAAATTTTATTTTTTATTATTAGGTTTTATTTTGAGGTTTATTTTTTAAGTTTAAATTTTAATTTTATTTTATTTTATTTTTTGTTTATTTTATTTTTATTTTATGTGTAGTTTTTATTTTATTTTGGTTTTTTTATTTTTAGGTTTATTTGATTTTTTAATTTAGTTTAAGATTTTATTTATTTTATTTTAGTTTTATTTTATTTTTTATTTTTATGTTTTTAGGTTTAGGTTTAGGTTTAGGTTTATGTTTACATTTTAGTTTAGGTTGTTATTTTATTTAGGTTTAGGTATTCTTATTTATTTTATTTTTATGTTTGATTTAGTTTAGCTTTTTAGGGTCTAGGGTTTAGGGATTAGGGTTTATGGTTTAGGGTTTAGGGTTTATGGTTTCGAGTTTAGGGTTTAGAGTCTTGGATTGTATATTTCAAGGTTTTGGGTTTAGTGTTTTAGGTTTAAAGTTTCGGGTTTTAGGGTTTAAGGTTTAAGGTTTAAGGTTTAATGTTTAGGGGTTTAGGGTTTTAAGGTTTAGGGTTTAATGTTTATGGTTGTAGGTTTAGGGTTTAGGGTTTAGGGTTTAGAGTTTAAAGTTAGTTTTATGATTTATGATTTAAGGTTAGGGTTTGGGTTTAGTGTTTAGGGTTTAGGGTTTAGGGTTTTAGGGTTTAGGTTTTAGTGTTAGGGTTTAGGGTTTAGGGTTTAGAGTTTTTTGTTTAGCCTTTAGGGTTTATGGTTTTTGGGGTTTAGGGTTTAGGGTTAGCTTAGGGTTTAGGGTTAGGTTAGGGTTTAGGGTTTAGGGCTTAGTGTTTAGGCATTATGGTTTATGGTTCTTAGGGTTTAGGGTTTAGGGTTTAAGGTTTAGGGTTTTAGGCTTTTGGGTTTAGGGTTTAGGGTTTAGGATTTATGATTTCAGGTTTGTTTAGGGTTTAGGGTTTAGTGTTTTGAGTTTAGGGTTTAGGGTATAGGGTTAGTTTTAGAGTTTAGGGTTTAGGGTTTAGGGCTTTTTTTTCAAAAAAAACTAAGAAAACCGATAGGTTTAGGTTTATTGAGTTTATTCAGTTTATTTGAAATTTTTATTTAGGTTTATTTTTTTTATTTAGTTTAGTTTATATATTTTAGTTTAGGATTTTTATTTTAGTTTATTTTTTTTTAGGTTTAGGTTTAAGTTTATGTTTATTTTTTGGTTTAGTTTTATTTTTATTGTATTTTTTAAGTTTAGGTTTTATTTTTTATTTTTTGGTTTAAGTTTAGGTTCTTATTTTACTTTTTTAGTTTTAGGTTTTAGGTTTTATTTTTGGTTTATTTTTAGGTTTTGTTTTTTAGTTTAGGTTTAAGTTTATTTTTAGTTTATTATATTTTATTTAGTTTAGGTTTAGGTTTAGGTTTAGTTTATTTTAGGTTTTGGTTTAGGTTTTATTTATTTTTGTTTAGTTTCTTTTAGTTTAGGTTTAAGTTTATTTTATTTTTATTTTTGGTTTAGGTTTTTTTTAGTTTAGTGTTTAGATTTTATTTTTTATTTATTTATACATTTTAATTTTAGGTTTAAGTTTTCAATTATTTTGTATTTAATTTTATTTTAGGGTTTATTATATTTTTATTTTATGTTTAGATTTAATTTTATTTTAATTTTTTTATTTTTAGGTTTTTTATTTTTTAATTTATTTTATGTTTTTATTTATTTTCTTTTACTTTAGTTTTTACTTTTTATTTAATTTTCTTTTTAGGTTTAGGTTTAGGTGTATGTTTAGGTTTTAATTTATGTTTTTATTTTATTTTATTTTGGTTTAGGTTTTTTTATGTTTTATTTAATTTAGGTTAGATTTTTAGCATTTTAGGGTTTAAGTTTAATTTAGGGTTTAGGGTTTAATGTTTAGGGTTTGGGTTTAGGGTTTAGGTTTTAGGGTTTAGGGCTTAAGGTTTAGGGTTTTAGGTTTTATGGTTTAGGGTTTTTAGTGCGTACAATTTAGGGTTTAGGGTTTAGGTTTTAGGTTTATGGTTCAAGTTTTAGTTTAGTGTTTAGGGTTTTTGGTTTTTTTAACAGAGAATAATTCAAATTCAATATTTCTTCTTTTTGATTTCATCAACCAAGTAACACACTGAGTTTTATAAGATGAAAGCTACGATATAGATAAAAAATGAGCACGCATAGAGCAAATTGAAGACCCTAGATAAGTAGGACTGTCTCTACTATAAAGACATAGTTCCATAAGCAGTAGATCGGATCGATCATTCTTTAGTTTCTCCATTTCCCATCAGAACCACCCCAACCTCTCGAGCAGCGGGATCCACCATCATATCCTCAGTCTCTCCCTCTGCCACCATTAGGGCTACAACCTCTGTTGCTCCTCCCACCTCCATATCCACCAGAACCTCCAAATCCCCCACCACCACTACTATAATAGCCACCTCACCTCCACTATCTCTATGAGCCTAGCCGGTGATGTTCTTGCTGTCAAGGTTCTGCCCATTCTTAGGGTTTATGTTGATTTTTTAATTTATTTAGTTACTTTAGGTTTAGGTTTTGGAGTATGGTTTAGGGTTTATGGTTTATGGTTTTGGGTTAGGGTTTAGGTTTTAGGGTTTAAGGTTTAGGGTTTAGGGTTTAGGGTTTATGGTTTTTTAGGGTTTAGGGTTTGGGGTTCTTTAGGGTTTAGGGTTTAGGGTTTTTATGGGTTTAGGGGTTTTTAGAGTTTAAGATTTATGGCATTTTTTAAAGTTAAATAAATTAGTAGTTTTAGGTTTATTTATCTTATTTTTTATTTATTTTAGTTTATTTTATTTTTTATTTTTATTTAATTTTATTTTTTTATTTAGCTTAGTTTATTTATTTTATGTTTATTTTTTTACTTTAGGTTTATTTTTATTTTATTATTTTAGTTATTTTTTTAGGTTAGGTTATTTTTATTTTAGGTTTATTTTATTTATTTATATTTTTTATTTTTTAGGTTTTTATTTTTTATTTATTTTTTATTTTTAGGTTTTTTATTTTTGTTTAGGTTTATTTTATTTATTTTTATTTTTTATTTTAATTTATTTATTTTTTTTAGTTTATTTATTTTTTTTATTTATTTATTTTATTTATTTTATTAGGTTATTTTATTTTATTTTATTTTTTTTAGTTTATTTTTTTATTTTTTTAGGTTTATTTTATTATTTTTATTTTATTTTTTAGGTTTAGGTTTTAGGTTTAGTTTTTTAGGTTATTTAGGTTTAGGGCTTTTAGGTTTAGGGTTTAGGTTTAGTTTTTTTTAGGTTTAGTTATTTTTAATTTTAATTATTTTAGATTATTTTATTTTTTATTTTTATTTAGGTTTGCTATTTATTTTTATTTAGTTGAATTTATTTATTTTAAGTTTCTTTATTTTTGTTTAGGTTTTTTATATAAGTTTATTTATTTATTTTATATTAGTTTTATTTTTATTATATTTTTTAGGTTTAGCTTTTATTTTTTAATATAGGTTTAAGATCAAGTTTTTATTTAATTTCTTAGGTTTAGGTTTTAGGTTTTCATTTTAGGTTTACTTTTAGGTTTTATCTTTTAGTTTAGGTTTGAGTTTATTTTTAGTTTATTTTATTTTATTTAGTTTGGTTTATTTATCTTTAGGTTATTTTAGTTTAGTTTATTTTAGTTTTATTAAGTTTATTTTATTATGTTTATTTTAGGTTTAGGTTTTTTTTTAAGTTTAGGGTTTAGTTTTTTTTTTCATATTTATTTTTAGGTTTTCTTTATAGGTTTATTTTTTTAGGTTTAAGTTTTTATTTAGTTTTTATTTTATTTTATTTTATTTTTATTTTTATGTAGTTTTAATTTTATTTAGGTTTTTTATTTATTGGTTTATTTTATTTTTTAGTTTAGTTTAGGTTTTTACTTATTTTACTTTAGTTTATTTTATTTTATTTTTAGGTTTAGGTTTAGGTTTTAGTTTAGGCTTTTATTTTATTTCCTTTTATTTATTTAATTTAGGTTTAGGTTTTTTTGTTTATTTTATTTTTAGTTTTTATTTAGTATAAGTTTAGGTTTTTTATGTTTATAGGGTTTAGGGGTTAGGGTTTAGTGTTTAGGGTTTAGTGGTTTAGCGTTTGGGATTTAGGGTTGTAAGTTTTATGCTTTAGGATTTAGGGTTTAAGGGTTTAGGGATTAGCATTGGAGTTTTTTATTTTTTACTTATATTTCATTTTTTTATTATTTTTTTAAATTAAGTAAATTAGTTGGTTTAGTTTTATTTAGTTTATTTTTTATTTTGATTTAGGTCTATTTTTATTTTTATTTACTTTAGATTATTTATTTTAATTCTTTTTTTAGTTTTAGGTTTAGGTTTAGGTTTATTTTTTAGTTTAATTTTATTTTTATTTTATTTTTTTGGTTTAGGTTTTTATTTTATTTTTTTATGTTTAGGGTTTAGGTTTATTTTTAGGTTTTATATTGTAGTCTAGGTTTATTTTATTTAGTTTATGTTTAAGGCTAGGTTTAAGTTTTATTTATTTTAGTTTAGGTTTAAGTTTATTTTATTTTTATTTTATGTTTAGGTTTTCATTTTTTTTTAGGGTCTATGTTTAATTTTTTATTTATTTTTAGGTTTATTGTTTAGGTTTAGGTTATTATTTATTTTTTATTTTATTTTATTTTAGGTTTATTTTATTTTTATTTTAAGTTTAGTTTTTATTTTATTTAGGTTTTTAATTTTTTTAAATTAGTTTAGGTTTTTATTTATTTTATTTTAATTTAGTTTTTCTTTTTTATTTTCTTTTCATTTTAAGTTTAGAATTAGGTTTAAGTTATAATTTATATTTTTATTTTATTTAAAGTTTTTATTATATTTTGGTTTAGATTTATTTATTTATTTTATTTTCAGGTTATAATTAGTTTAGGTTTAGATTTTTAGCTTTTTATTGTTAAGGGTTCAGGGTTTAGGGTTTGAGGGTTTTTTTAAGGGAGTTTAGGGTTTAAGGTTTAGGTTTTACGATTTAGGGTTTAGCATTTAGGATTTTAGGGTTTAGGGTTTAAGGTTTAGGGTTTTTAGGGTTTAGGGTTTAGGGTTTAAGTTTAAGGTTTAAGGTTCAGGTTTTAGTTTAGGGTTTAGGGTTTTTGTTTTTTTTAAGTGGAGAACAATATCAGATTCGACATTTCTTCTTTTATTTATTTAGTTTATTTAGTTTATTTTTTATTTCTTTTAGTTTTTGTTATTTCTTATTTTTATTTATGTTTATTTTTTATTTTTATTTATTTTAGTTTATTTATTTTAGGTATATTTATTTTTGTCTAGGTTTCTTTATTTTAGTTTAGTTTTTCTATTTTAGTTTTTTTTAGGTTTAGGTATAGTTTAGGTTTATTTTTTAGTTCAGTTTTATTTTTTTTTATTTTTTAGGTTTAGGTTTTATTTTTTATTTTAGGTTCACATTTAGGTTTAGGCTTTTATTTTATTTTTTAAGGTATATGTTTTAGGTTTTTATTTTAGGTTTACTTTTAGGTTTTATATTTTAGTTTAGGTTTAGGTTTATTTTTAGTTTATTTTATTTTATTTAGTTTATAGTTTAGGTTTAGGTTTAGGTTTTATTTATTTTTATTTAGTTTATTTTAGCTTACGTTTAAATAAATTATATTTTGTTTATTTTGTTTTTATTTTAGGTTTAGGTTTTTTTTAGTTTGGGGTTTAGGGTTTTTTTAAGTTTATTTTTTCAGGTTAGGTTTTTATTTTATTTTTATTATATTTTAGGTTTATTTTATTTTAATTTTTTTCTTAGTTTTTATTTTATTTAGGTTTTTTATTCTTTAGTTAATTTTGTTTTTTAGTTTAATTAGGCTTTTATTTATTTTATTATAATTTATTTTAATTAGTTTATTGTATTTTATTTTATTTTAGGTTTAGTTTAATTTATTTAGTTTAGGTTTTTCTTTATTTATTTTTTAGGTTTATTTAGTTTAGGTTATTTTATTTTAGGTTTATGTTTAGTTTGGTTTAGGTTTAGTGTTTGGGTTTTTTGGGTTTAGGGTTTTAGGGTTTAGTTGGTTTAGGTTTAGGGTTTAAGATTAGTTTAGGGTTTAGGGTTTAGGGTTTTAGGGTTTAGGGTTTAGGGTTTATGGTTTAAGGTTAGGGTTTAGAGTTTAGGGTTTAGGGTTAGTTTATGATTTAGGGTTTAGGCTTTTTTGGGGTTTAGCATTTATGGGTTAGGGTTGTAGGTTTAGGTTTTAGGGTTTAGGGTTTAGGGTTTAGGGTTAGTTTTAGGCTTTAGGGTTTAGGTTTTTTTTTAAAATTTAGTAAACCAACAGGTTTAAATTTATTTAATTTATTTTTTATTTATTTGAGTTTATTTTATTTTTTTATTTTTATTTTGGTTATTTTTATTTTTATTTAGTTTAGTTTATTTATTTCAAGTTTATTTATTTTAGTTTAGGTTTTTTATTTTAGTTTATTTTTTTGGTTTAGGTTTAGGTTTAGGTTTATGTTTATTTTTTAGTTTATTTTTATTTTTATTTTATTTTTAGGTTTATGTTCTAGGTTTTTATTTTATTTTTTTAGGTTTAGATTTTAGGTTTCTTTTATTTAGGTTTAAGTTTATTTTTAGTTTATTTTATTTTATTTAGTTTGGGTTTAGGTCTAGTTTATTTTAAGTTTAGGTTTTGGTTTTATTTATTTTAGTTTAGTTTATTTTAGTTTATGTTTATGTTTATTATATTTTGTTTGTTTTAGGTTTATGTTTTTTTTTAGTTTAGAGTTTATGTTTTATTTTTTATTTATTTTTAGGTTTTATTTTTTGGTTTATTTTTTAGTTATAGGTTTTTATTTAGTTTTTATATTATTTTATTCTAGTTTTTTTTATGTTTAGTTTTTATTTTATTTAGGTTTTTTATTTTTAGCTTTATTTTATTTTTAAGTTTAGTTTAAGTTTTTATTTATTTTATTCTAGGTTAGTTTTTATTTTTTTAGTTTAGGTTTAGGTTTTAGTTTAGGTTTTTTATTTAATTTACTTTTTTATTTTATTTAGGTTTAGGTTTATTTTTCTTTTAGGTTTTATTTTATTTCGGTTTAGGTTTTTAGGGTTTAGGGTTTAGAGTTTAGGGTTTAGGTTTTAAGTTTAGGGTTCAGGTTTTAGTTTAGGGTTTAGGGATTATGATATTTTTCTTAATAGAGAAGAAATTCAAATTCAATATTTCTTCTTTTCAATTTCATCAACTAAGTAACAAACCAGGGAAGTGAGGTAATTAAATGACCTCCTTGGGGATAACTAAAGCCTCGTTCCTGGATGTCACTATATACCCATTACCATTTAATCGATATAAATCAACACATGAATAGAGAAAAGAGAACTAAACATTCATACACTTAAGCTATAATGTTTATATGCATTTCTTATGTATTTATAACTAGCACCATAACACATATTATTATTCATTTATAAGCTTGTGAAAAATACATTTGGATTTAATGGTGATAATAGCCATGCATATATTAAATTAAATCAACACATGGAAGCTTACATAAAGGAAATGCATTTTGATTTACTTGATTTTGAAATGATGGATGCATGAATTCAAATGAAATACCAAATTTAACATGATTGGAAAGAGGATAATCAAACATAAGCATGTGGTTTATTTAACCAAACTAGTTCGTAAGGATAATGAAATCAAATAAGATTATTTAAAGCAAACCAAAGCTTCTTTATTAATTAAGTTTTGGATTTGATTTGATTTAAATTGGAGAAGAGAAATCATCACTTACTATTTTGAACCCATTCCCACATTAGTGATTTAATTTAATTTAACAAAATGTAATTAAGTTGATTTTATGGGTTAATTATGTTGAACCCTTAATTAGATGAATTAATTACCCTTACCTATGTGACCTTAAAGTAATTAACTAAATAATTATGAGCCAACAAGATATGCATGGAAAATAAACTTGCAATGATCTTAGGAAATAAATGGGTCTAATGCAATTGGCTTATGATTAATAGTTAATTTGATTAAAAGACTTAATTAATTATTCTTATGATTTTCCCACATATGTGGAATAACCATAATTTCATTAAACTCATTTATGTTAGAAAACACCTAAAGATCTACCCCATGATTTAATTAATTATAGTATGATGTGTTTATGATTTCAATTTGATTAAGTGACTTAATAAATTAGTTAAATTATAATTAATTTCATTTTAAAAATGGGTGAAATCAACTTAGTGATAGGGTTCCCAACCTTATTCTTTAGTTCATTTAGTGTTGAACAATGATTAATAAACTTGATTAATGAATTTGTTACTGTTCATGGGATTAATTAATCATTAATTAACATAAAAGAGTAGTTAAGGTTTAATTAGTCATTTCTCTTAGTTAAATGAGTAATAAATCCCAAGAAAATCATGGGAGGCAAAGGTCATCCCATTAAATTAACCCATAAAATTTGGGATTAATCACTTAAGTAATTAAAGGGTAATTAAACTAATTAATTTTATAATTAAACTTTAATTACTATTCAAAATTAGTTAACATCATTTTTAATTAATTACCTCTGAAATATGTTTAAAATGAGTATTTATTTGCATTTCATTATTTATCTATGATTTTTTATAGATTTTAGAAGTTTCAGCCATTAAAAATGATTAATTAAACCTAATAAAGCTTAATCCAATTGGCGCCACATGGCGTGCTGACGCGATGCGCTTTCTGCAGGATTGGTTACTTAAAATATATCTGACTCAACACCTATGTGGCAGTGGCAGATGTGCTTTCTCGTCTGCCATCCAATCTAAGATCAGATGGCTATGATTAGTCCTAGAGCTTAATAGGATTAAATCAGATTGATCTAGTGATCTAATCATGACCGTCAATTTTGATCACGTAGAATGGATGGTGCATGATCTAACATCACACGAGTGAGAGAGAATGGAGTCCGTCAACTATTATTCACTTGATCCGAGCTTACTCGAGCTTAGATCAACTCCAAAAGGATCCCACACCTTCACGACATCGATCAGAGGGGATCCAATGGTCAAGATCACAAGAGATGCAAGTTTTCTTCAAAAAACTGCAACCCATTTTTGTCTAAGGATCAATTTCGAAAGCATACCTCATCAGAGCTCAAGACTAGCAGCTCGAATGATTAAAGAAGCTTCATCTAGTGGTGATGAGGCATTATTTAACAATAATTGGATCAATTCCTTGACATTAACTCGGAAGGCCATGAACCGATAATTTAGAGCTCGGGTTTGATCGAAGACCCACCTCCAGTGCTCGACAAGCTTGGGAGATGATTCGTTCTTGCACGATGAGGCCTAGGGAAGGTGTGTGCAAAGTTAATTTAAGTTTGATAGAGAAATGTGGAAGTTAGGTCAGAAATTGGAGTGTCCTATTTTGGGATGGATGGGAATGACATTTTCTGATAGAGGAACAAGCTTGGGAGCTTAGGGAATGGCTCTAGTGGCTCATCTTGGTTAGCTAGGGCTCTAAGAAATGAATTTTGTGTGTGTTTGACTGGAAACGAGAGGGTGTATACCCCCCTTCATCTTGATCAACTGGTGGGATCAGGTTTGGCTTCTAGTGGCCATCCAACCATCTCGTGGAGTCGTGTGGGTGGAGGAGGTGAGTTGGCTTGGCCGGTTGGTCAAGGTGTGGGGTCGCCAAGGAGGAATCATGGGTGTCCTATGGGTTTCAAATACCCAATGGGGAGGGTGGGGTGATTTCACCATCCATGGGTCATGGCCAACCCAACCACCCCTCAATTGGGTCGCAGGTGTTTTAGGTTGTTTTATTTTAGTTTAATTTTTATTTAGTTTAGGTTAGGTTTAGGTTTAGTTTTAGTTTATTTTATTTTATTTATTTTAATTTTTAATTTTAATTTTATTTTATAGTTTTTTATTTTATTTTATTTTTTTGTTTAGCTTTATTTTTTTTATTTAGTATTGATTTTATTTTATATTTAGCATTTTGCCTTTTATTTTATTTTAAGGTTTTTTTAGGTTTTTTTATTTTTTTTTTTTGAGTTTTTTTTTTTGTGGTAGGTTTAGGATCAGGGTTTAGGTTTTAGGGCCCAGGGTTTAATGCCCAGGCTTTAACATTTAGGTGGCTAGCCCAGGTGTGGTCAGTCACCCTGTGGTTGGATCAGCCTAGGCTAGTGGCCCATTGGGCTTTAGGTTTAGGGCCTAGGTTGGGGTAGATTTACAGGGCCTGTGGTTTTGGCTCAGGGCCTGGGCCTAGTCAAGTAGTCTGGTTTAGGCTAGATTACAGAGCCTATTAAGGTCAGGGTCAGGTTGCAGGGTGCAAGTTTAGGGTAGCGCTCACTGAGGGTTTTTTAAAGAAACCAATATGTCCGTTTATTTAGTATTTTACTTTAATTTTATCTTTAGTTTATTTACACATTGGGTTATTTATTTTAGATCAGGATTATTTTAGCTCATTTTAGGTATTTAGGTTTTTTTATTTATTTTAGGTTTTAGTTTAGTTTATTTCATAGTTTAGTTTAAGTTTATTTATTAGGTTTAGGTTTAGGTTTTATTTATTAGGGTGTTTATTTTATTTTGTTTATTTTAGGCATAGTTTTAGTTTATTTTAGGCTCTTTAGGTATATTTTTTAAGTTTAGTTTTTTATTTTATTTTCTTTTATGTTTATTTTATTTTTAGTTTATGTTTAGATTTATTTTATTTTATTTAGTTTAGTTTAGGTATTTATTTATTTTATTTTAATTTAGTTTTAATTTTATTTTTAGGTTTAGGTTGAGGTTTAGGTTTAGGTCTTACTTTAGGTTTTTATTTTATTTTATTTTTTTATTTTATTTAAGTTTAGATTTATTTATTTATTTTATTTTTAGGTTTTATTTAGTTTAGGTCAGGTTTTGGGTTGGGCCAGGGTTTAGAGTTGTGAGTTTAGGGTTTAGGGTTTAGTGTTTAGGGAGGTTTTAGGGATCAGGGTTTAGGATTTATGGTTTAGGGTTTAGGCCCAGGGTTTGTTTTAGGGCTCATTTAGAGTTTAGGATTAGTTTTAGTGTTTAGGGTATTTTTTTAAAATTAAGTACATTAGTAGGTTTATGTATATTTAGTTTATTTAGTTTATTTTTTTATTTATTTTAGTTTATTTTATTTTTTATTTCTATTTTTATTTGGTTTAGTTTATTTATTTTAGATTTATTTATTTTAGTTTAAGTGTTTTATTTTAGTTTAGTTTTTAGGTTAGGTTTAGGTTTTGGTTTTTTTTTTTAATTTATTTTTTAGGTTTAAGGTTTAGGGTTTGGGGTTTATGGTTTAGGGTTTAGGGTTTAAGGTTTAGGTTTTAGGGTTTAAGGTTTATGGTTTTAGAGTTTAGGGTTTAGGGTTTAGGGTTTAGGGTTTTTAGTGTTTAAGGTTTAGGGTTTAGGGATTAGGTTTTAGGTCTAGGGTTCAGGTTTTAGTTTAGGGTTTAAGATTTTTGGTTTTTTTTAATAGAGAATAAATTCAGATTCTGCATTTCTTCTTTTCGAATTCATCGACCAAGTAACACACCAAGTTTTCTAAAACACAAGTGATTACATAGATAAAAAATTAGCATGCATAGAGAAAATTAGAAACCCTAGATAACTAGAATTATCTCTAATGTAAAGACATAGTTCCATAAGCAACTAATCGGATTGGTCGTTCCTCAGTTTTTCTAGTTCCTATCAGAACCACCCCGGCCTCTCGAGTAGAGGGAGCCACCATCACATCCCTCCGTCCCCACCACGGCTATAACCTTCATCGCTCCTCCTGCCTTGATAACCACCACTACTCTGACCACCACCTCCATATTCACCAGCACCTCTAGATCCCCCACCACCACTGCGATAACCTCCGCCTTTGCCTTCTCTTCCACTGCTAAATCTAGACTGAGCTTGGTTGATTGTAATATTCCTTCCGTCAAGGTTCTGCCCATTCTTAGAGTTTAGGTTTAGGTCAATTAGGTTTTAGGGTTTAGGTTTATTTTTTAATTTATTTAGTTACTTTAGGTTTAGGTTTAGGGTTTGTGGTTTAGGGTTTAGCGTTTAGGCTTTAGGGTTTAGGGTTTAGGGTTTAGGGTTTAGGGCTTAGGGTTTTAGGGTTTAGGGTTTGGTTTGGCTTTGGGTTTAGGGTTTAGTTTAGGGGTTTAGGTTTAGGGTAGGGTGGTCAGGTTTAGTTTAGGGTGTGAGATTTAATGTTGTAGGTTTAGGTGGGTTAGTTAGGGTGGGGTTTAGCATCGGGTTTAAGATATTTTAAAAAAAAAGAGTAGGTTTATTTAGTTTACTTAGTTTATTTTTTATTTGTTTAGTTTTTGTTTTTATTTATATTTAGGATTTTTTTTTATTTAGTTTATTTATTTATGAGCATTTATTTTCATTTAGGTTTTTTATTTTAAGTTTAGGTTTATTTTTAGTTTAATTTATTTTATTTAGTTTATGTTTAGGTTTAGTTTATTTTAGGTTTAGGTTTAGGTTTTATTTATTTTAGTTTAGTTTATTTTAGTTTATTTTATTTTATTTAGTTTAGGGATTAGGTTTAGTTTATTTTAGCTTTAGGCTTTCATTTTATTTATTTTAGTTTAGTTTATTTTAGTTTAGGTTTAAGTCTATTTTATTTTGTTTATTTTAGGTTTAGGCTATTTTTTTTAGTTTAGGGTTTAGGCATTATTTTCTATTTAATTTTAGGTTTTATTTTTAGGTTTATTTTTAGGTTTATGTTTAGGTTTAGGTTTAAGACTTAGTTTAAGTTTTTATTTTATTTTATTTATTTTATTTTATTTAGGTTTAAGGTTATTTATTTATTTTATTTTTAGGTTTTATTTGGTTTAGGTTTACATTTTTTAGGAGTTTAGGGTAGGGTGGTTGTGGGTTTAGGGTTTAGGGTGGGTTGTGGTTTAGTGTTTAGTGTTTAGGGCCGATTTAGGTCTGGGTTTGGGTTGGTTTAGGGTAGGGTTTAGTGGGGTGGTGGTAGGTCACTGCCAGGGTTTTATTATTTTAGTTTAGGTTTTTTTATTTTAGTTTATTTTTTAGGTTTAGGTTTAGGATTAGGTTTATTTTTTTAGTTTAGTTTTATTTTTATTTTATTTTATAAGTTGAGGTTTTATTTTTTATTTTTAGGTTTAATTTTAGGTTTTCATTTTATTTTTTAAAGTTTAGGTTTTAGGATTTTATTTTATGTTTATTTTTAGGTTTTATTTTTTAGTTTTGGTTTAGGTTTATTTTTAGTTTATTTTATTTTTTTAGGCTTATGTTTAGTTTATTTTAGGTTTAGGTTTAGGTTTTATTTATCTTAGTTTAGTTTGTTTTATTTTAATTTTCAGTTTAGTTTTTTTTTGTAGTTTAGGGTTTCAATTTTATTTTTTATTTATTTTTAGGTTTTATTTTATGGTTCATTTTTTAAGTTTAGGTTTTTATTTAGTTTTTATTTTATTTTATTTCTATTTTACGTTTAGTTTTTTACTTTATTTAAGTTTAGGTTTTTAATTATTTTATTTTTTTTTAGTTTTTTTTATATTATTTTATTTTTATGTTTAGATTTAGATTCAAGTTTAGGTTTAGGTCTTAGTTTAGATTTTTAATTTATTTTATTTTATTTTATTTTATTTTATTTAGGTTTAGGTCTATTTATTTATTTTATTTTTAGATTTTATTTTTTATTTATTTTTACGTTTTATTTTAAGGTTTATTTTTTAAGTTTAGATTTTTATTTAGTTTTTATTTTATTTTATTTTTATTTTACATTTAGTTTTTATTTTATTTAGGTTTTTTATTTTTTTTTAGTTTAGTTTAGGTTTTTATTTATTTTATTTTAGTTTCATTTTCATTTTTATTTTATTTTCATTTTAGGTTTAGGTTTATGTTTTAGCTTAGGTTTTTTATTTTATTTTATTTTGGTTTAAATTTATTTATTTATTTTATTTTTAGGTTTTATTTAGTTTAGGTTTAGGTTTTTACCTTTTTAGGGTTTATGGTTTAGGGTTAGTTGAGGGTTTAGGGTTCGTTGAGGGTTTAGGTTTTAGGGTTTATGGTTTGGGGTTTAGGGTTTTAGGTATAGGGTTTAAGGTTTAAGTTTTAGGTTTTAGGGTTTAGGGTTTAGGGTTTTAGGATTTAGGGTTTAGGGTTTAGGGTTTAGGGTTTTTAGGGTTTAATATTTAGGGTTTAGGGTTTAGGTTTTAGGTTTTAGGTCTAGGGTTCATGTTTTAGTTTAGGGTTTTGGGTTTTTGTTTTTTGTTTTAACTGAGAACAAATTCATATTCAACATTTCTTTTTTTTGAATTCATCAACCAAGAAAGACAACAAGTTTTCTAAGACACAAGTGACGACATACATAAAAAAAGAGCACGCATAAAGCAAATCAAAAACCCTAGATAACTAGATCTCTCTATACTACAAAGACATAGTGCCATAAGTAGCTGATCTGATTGACCGTTCTTTAATTTCTCTAGTTCCCATCAGAATCACCCTGACCTCTCGAGTAGTAGGATCCACTATCATATCGCTTCACCACCACCACAGCTGTAACCTCCGTCACTCCTCCGGCCTCGATAACCACCACTACTTTGACCACCACCTCTATATCCACCAGCACCTCCAGATCCCCCACCAGCATTACGATAATCACTGCTCCACCTTCGCCTCCACTTCCAAATCTAGACTGAGCCTGGTTGCCAGTGATCTTCCAGCTATCAAAGTTCTGCCCATTCTTAGAGTTTAGGTTTAGGTTTATTAGGTTTTAGGGTTTAGGTTTTTTTTAATTTATTTATTCACTTTAGGTTTAGGTTTGGGGTTTGGGGTTTAGTGTTTAGGCTTTAGGCTTTAGGGTTTAGGATTTAGAGTTTAGGGTTGTAGGGTTTATGCTTTTAGGCTTTAGGGTTTAAGGTTAGGGTTTAGGGTTTATGGTTTTGGGTTTGGGGTTTAGGATCTAGGGTTTAGGGTTTAGGATCTAGGGTTCTAGGTTTAGGGTTTAATGTTTAGGGTAGGATTAGTTTTTGGGTTTAGGGTTTATATATATATAAATATATATTTTGGGGTATAGCATTTAGGGTTTAGGTTTTAAGTTTAAGGTTCAGGTTTTAGTTTAGGGTTTAGGATTTTTGGTTTTTTTTAATAGAGAATAAATTGAGATTCAACATTTCTTCTTTTCGATTTCATTAACCAAGTAACAGACCAAGTTTTCTAAGACACAAGCGACGACAAAGATAGAAAATGAGCACGCATAAAGCAAATAAAAAATCCCAGATAACTAGAACCGTCTCTACCAGAAAGACACGCCCATAAGTAGCAGATGATTGGTCGTTTCTTCAATTTCTCTAGTTCCAATAAATTCCATAGGGTTTAGGGTTTAGTGTTTAGGCTTTAGGGTTTAGAGTTTTTAGGGTTTAGGTTTTAGGGTTTAGTGTTTAAGGTTTTCTTTTAACTAAATAGAATTTATTGCTCGGAAAAATAGGTGTAAGAAGACCATATTAGAGACTAAACTCAAAAGGAAAAAAAACTACTGCTCAAATGAGCTGTAGGAGAATCCTAAAGAGTTTAGTCCCTAAACTAATACATCAAAGAATAATAAAGAAAAAAATAAAGACAAAACTAAAAAAAGCAAGCAAAAGGTAACAAAGGGGAAGAATCCACGGAGCTCCAAAAGAACCTCCAAAGAGATGAAGATCCATAAGAAAAGGAAACTTACAATCTGCAACTGAAGATAACTTCAACCATCTAAGAAAAAGAAGACCATCAGTAAGACTCCAGCTCCCTCCAAGAAGAAGAAGAGACAAACTGAAAAAGAGAACCTACAACATGCAAGAAATCTCAGCCAGAAGGAGATTTGAAAACATAAAGAAAAAAAAACTCAGGCTCAGATATGACGAAAGAAGGATAATCTCAATAATGAGGGGCATCAAATCCTAAGAGTATCCAACTTCAAAGAAGGGTTACAAATAGAAAGAACTCACCAACCACAAAAATATCAAGGAAAAAATCCATCATATCATCATAGCCATCCCAACCAAAGAAAAATACAAACCTATCATAATAGCTGCCCAGCCAAAGAAAAAGTGAAGCTAAGGAAATAGAAAGAGAGAGGAGAGCAACATATAAAATTAACATAAGGAAATCCCAACAAAACCAAATATGAACACCACTTAAAAAGATGGAGAAAAGAAGCTCACAGCCCAAAAAAAAGAAAAGAGCCCTCAAAGGCAAAGCCAATAGAGCCCACAAAAACACCAATCTAAAGCCACCAAGGCACCAAGCCAATAGAGCCCACAACAACACCAATCCAAAGCCACCAAGGCACCAAGCGAATAGAGCCCACAATAACACCAATCCAAAGCCACCAAGGCACCAAGCTAATAAAAAGGATACAACCAATAGAGCACCTAAGAAAAATAGCCCAAGAAAGATCAAGAGAACCAAACCAACCAACAAAAAAGAAGAAGAAGGCCAACAAAAGCTAAAATAAATAGCTAGAGAAACAACCAACCAATGGACAAACCACATGCCAAAGAAAAAAAGCCCAACCTACCACCAACAAAGAGAGCAAAAGCACCAACCAAAGAAAAGCAAGCCAATTGGAATAATGCCATCAGCACAAAACCAACTAGCCAAAGGGCACCAAAAAAAACCAGCAAACATGAAGCTCAAAGAAGGAAAATTAGGCAAGAAGCTAATACTCGAGCTAGCAAGAAAACACACAGTGAAACCTCAACCAATAAAGAAAAAATTAGCCAAAAGAAAAAACCTCCCAAGGATAGAAGAGATTATTTCCAAGAAGCTTTGGAATGAGTAACCCTCGGCAAGGGAGGAGGGGAATAAATCTAAACACTTTTTTTATTTTTCTTCTTGTAAATAGATTTACAACCATGCCTGTTCTCCAAAAAATCTCCATCTGAAAATGAATCAGTATTGTTATAAATGTCATGGGGATTAGAAGAAGCTACCAATTCCAAAGATGAGTATTCAAAATCATCCATAGCATAAGACAAAGGAAAATTAGAAATACTATGCATTTTAGAATCAGAAGTAAAAGGAGAGGAAACAACTTTATTAAGAAGACAATTATCAATATTTTCATCTTCCAACAAAATCTGAAGAGTATCCTCCATGTCTTCATTCATAAAAGAAGCAAGTGAAGTAGAATCTAGATTTTCAGTACAGTCTTCATGTAAGGGATTAAAATAAGATTTAAATCCCTTAGAAACACATATCATATTACCAGAATTCTGAACATAATTACTAGCCATAGAAAAACCATATTTTTGAACTAAAATAGAACTATTCACAATGAGAGAATTGTCACAGGTATCTAAATCTTATTTTTTAAAAGAAGGATCACCAATATTAACAAGATTGCTGGGACAAGAAGTTAAAATATCATAAATAAGAACATTCTCTTCACCACCATTCTCAACCAAAGAAGGCAAAGAAATAATCTCTTTCCCATGATCTAAAGTAGATATAGGAGAAAGAGAAACAACAACTAGCTGGTTGGAAGAAATGGTGTTAGCATCAATAATATTCGAACCATCAACATGAAAGGACTTATGCACAACATCCAAACCATTATAATCATTAACCATAGCCTCTAAAGTCTTCCCTTTAATAGAATCATCAAAAGAAACACTTAGAGCATGATAATTAGTTAAATTTTTTTCAAAAACATCAAAATTAATTTTTGCATTAGACTAATCATTAATAGGTAAAACACTTTCAGAAGATTTAGAAATCTGGCTTTGCAAAACATCAACATTTTGAAAAGCAGATTTTCCTTTATGCAACTTGAGAGAATCATCAATTTTTTTCAACAATTGAACTCTTACTGGTGATTTTCTTAAGATAGGGATGAACAATAAAGCATTCAGAAATTTCATGCCCATGAATCTTATAATGATTACAAATAATGAAAAAGTTCTCAAATACAACTTTTTTAAAATAATTGCATTTCTTGAAACCAGACAAAATTTCTTTCGAATATTTTTTAGTAATATCAATCTGAACAAGAATTCTAGCAACATATGGTCTAGAAGAAGTAGTTGTTGCTTGATCAACTTGCAAAGGTTTACCAAAAATCAAGCCAATAGCATAATGAATCTGATGATTAAATAGATGAATCTGTAAGTTAGGTAATATATCCAAATGGGAACAATAGGAGACTCTTCATTAACATCAAACATGGCCATCCACTTCAGAATATACATCTGACAATTAAAAATATAGTAAGAATGCCTAGAAAAAATTCTTCCATAATCAAGGTCATTAAAAAGCTTAATCAGACCATGCCTTGGATCAATATGCCCAATAGAAAAAACCAGATAAATTTATGCTATGAAAAAAGAATGAATATCTTTCATCTTTGGCTGTTTAAATGAAAACTTTCCAATCAAAGAAAAAGCAAAAGGCTCAACTAATATTTCAATCTCCTCATATGAAATTATAATAGTCGGAGTACCTTTAAAAGTCATATAAAGCAAATTCAAAGGAGGCCCAGTGGAAGAATTCTTACAAGCTAAAGCCTCTTTGAAAGATTAAGTAATAGTAGGAAATTTAGAGGTAGGATTACCCAAAAAATCTGATGCCCTAGAGGGATCCATCGTCACATGGGATTTACCCCATGGATTTGAAGAAACTGACACCATGAGTTATGGTGCTAGGATAAGAACAAGTCGAGATCAGCCCAAGGCCAACAATCTATATGGAATCTAAGAGAGAAAGCGCTCGAAAACTCACCAAGAATGCGAGGGATCCTGAAATCGCCCAACAATAGGGTTTAGTTTAGTTTTAGGGTTTAGGTTTTAGGTTTAGTTTTTATTAGTTATTATTAGGTTTTATTAGTTTTAGGTTACTATTAGTTTTATGTTTAGTTTAGTTAGTAATTTTAGTTATTATTACTTTAGGTTAGTTTAGGGGAGTTTAAGTTTTGTTTATTACTTTATTTAGTTAATTTGTTTATAGGGGTTTAGTTTCTTTTTGTTTATTTATTAGTTATTATTAGTTAATTAGTTATTATTAGTTAGTTTGTTATTTATTTAGATTAGCTAGTTATTATTATTAGTTTATGGTTGTATTATTATTTAGGTTTTAATTAGTTTTAGTTAGTGGTTTAGTTTTATTTGTTTTGTTTTGTTACTTTATTTATTAGTTTAATAGTTTTATTAGTTTAGTTATGGGTTTAGGTTTATTAGTTTATTATTATTAGTTTTTTTAGTTTAGTTTATGTTTTAGTTTTTTTTTTATTATTATTAGTTATTTATTGTTTATTATTATCATTAGTTTAGTTAGTTGTTTTACCATTAGTTTTGTTTTAGTTTAGTTTATTTCTTTAGTATATTATTATTATAAGTTTTATTATTATTATTCAGTTTATTTATTTAGTTAGGGTTTAGGGTTTAGTTATTTAGTTATTTATTAATTAGTTTATTATTAGTTTTATTATTACTAGTTTATTAGTTAGTTAGTTAATTATTAGTTATTATTATTATTATTATTATTATTATTATTATTATTATTATTATTATTATTAGTTTTTATTATTTTGGTTATTTTTAGTTAATTTTATTATTATTATTAGTTTATTTATCCAGTTTGTTAGTTTAGTTATTTAGTTTAATTATTTAGTTAGTTTTGTTTTATTTAATTATTAGTTTCTTAGTTTATTATTAGTGAGTTATTATTAATTTTTATAGTTAGTTTTTTTATTATTAGTTCATTATTAGTTATTAGTTAGTTTATTAGGTTTAGTTATTATTATGTTTAATTTTTAGTTAGTTTGTATGGTTAATTCGTTTAGGTTTAGGGTTTAGTTTTAGTGTTTATTATTTATTAGGGTTTAGGTTTGTTTATTAATTAGTTTAGTTTTATTAGTTAGTTTATTAGTTAGTTTATTAGTTTATTAATTATTAGTTTTAGGTTATCATTTATTTATTATGAGTTTTAGTTTTTTATTAGTTATTATTATATTAGTTTATTAGGTTTACGCTATTACTTAGTTTTAGTTTAGTTTATTAGTTATTGTTAGTTATTATTATTACTTATTAGTTTATTATTATTTTAGTTTAGTTTATTATTAGTTTATTAATTTAAGTTTAGGATTTAGTGTTTAGTTTATTTAGTTTTATTCTTATTATATTATTATTGTTATTATTATTACTATTATTATTATTATTATTATTATTATTATTATATTATTATTAGTTTATTAGTTTAGATAGTTTAGTTATTAGTTATTTATTTATTAGTTAGTTTTTAGTTTTAGTTTAGTTTTTAGTTTATGTTTAGGTTTTAGTATTATTAGTTTTTATATTATTAATTTTTAGTTTAGTTTACTTTTTTATTATTTTCAGATATTAATTTATTAGTTTAGTTAGTTTTATTAGTTTATTATTATTAGTTAGTTTATTAGGTTTAGTTTATTTATTTAGGTTTTATTTATTATTTAGTTTATTATTAGTTTAGTTTATTATTACTATTATTAGTTTAGTTATTCATTTTATTTAGTTTAGTTTATTATTAGTTTATTAGTTTAGTGTTAATTATTATTAGTTATTTAGTTTTAATTTATTAGTTTTTTTAGTTTTATTATTAATTTTAGTTATTATTATTTACTTTATTTATTAGTTTATTAGTTCACTTTAGTTATTAGTTTTAGTTATTAGTTAGTTATTTTTATTAGTTATTTATTTTGTTTATTAGTTTTAGTTTATTAGTTATTAGGTTTATTTTAGTTAGTTTATCTATTATGAGTTTAGTTATTGGGTTTAGTTTTATTATTAGTTAGTTATTTATTAGGTTAGTTATGTTTAGGGTTTAAATTTATTAGTTAGTTCTTATTATCAGTTAGTTATTTATTAAGGTTTAATTTAGTTATTTTATTAGTTTAGCTCTAGTTATTAGTTTAGGTTTAGTTTAATTTTTATTAGTTTTATTAGTTTAGTTTATTTTTAGTTAGTTTGCTAGTGGGGTTTTTTTGGTTTATGTTTAATTTAGTTATTAGTTTTTTTATTAGTTTAGTTTGGTTATTATTAGTTTATTAACATTTTAGTTATTATTTAGTTAGTTTAGTTTAGTTAGTTTTATTAGTTTTTATTTTAGTTTATTATTAATTTTTATTTATTCTTAGTTTATTATTTATTAATTATAGTTTATTACATATTAATTTTAGTTTTAGTTAGTTTAGTTTAGTGTTTTATTAGTTTCTTATTAGGGTTTAGGGTTTAGGGTTTAGGGTTTGGGTTTAGGGTTTTAGGGTTTAGGGTTGTAGGTTTAGGGTTTTTTGTTTAGGGTACTTTAGGGTTTAGCATTTAAGGTTAAGGTTTATTTTTTATGATTTTTTATTTTAGGGTTTAAGGTTTAGGGTTTAGGGTTTAGGTTGTGTTTTTGGTTTTAGGTTTAAGGTTCATGTTTTAGTTTAGGGTTTAAGATTTTTAGTTTTTTTAATAGAGAATAAATTTTGATTCAACATTTCTTCTTTTTGATTTCATTAACTAAGTAACACACCAAGTTCTCTAAGACACAAACAATGACATAGATCAAAAATGAGCATGCACATAGCAAATCAAAAACCCTAGATAAATAGAACTATCTCTGCTGTAAAGACACAGTTCCATAAGCAGCAGATCAGATTGGCCATTCTTTAGTTTCTCTAATTCCCATTAGAACCACCCCAGCCTCTCGAGTAGCGAGATCCACCATCATATCTCCGATCCCTACCTCAACCACCACCACAACTGTAACCTCAGTCGCTCCTCTTGCCTCCATAACCACCACTGCTCTGACCACCACCTCCGTATCCACCAGTACCTCTAGATCCCCCACCACCACTACAATAACTGCCGCCTTAATCTTCACCTCCACTACCATATCTCGACTGAGCCTGGTTGACGGTGATGTTCCTGCTGTCAAGGTTTTTCCCATTCTTAGGGTTTAGGTTTAGGTTTAAGTTATTAGGTTTATTTTTTGATTTATTTAGTTACTTTATGTTTAGGTTTAGGCTTGGGGTTTAGAGTTTTTTTTTTTATTAATTTTTTTTTTATTTTTTAAGGAAACCCCATTATACGGGGGTATTTTATTGCCACAAAAAAAGGGTTACAAGATCCTTAAAGAGGATAAACTCAATCTCGCTCAAAGAGCTACAATCAGCCTAAGGAGTAAATACCCATCTAAGTACATCCAAAAGCAAGAGAAAACATTAAAGCAATCAAAAGATACAATATGGCTAACATAATAATCGAAAGGAAGATTAAGGCCAATGCTCTGATGGTTGTAAGAGAGCTTGGTAATATGGAGCAAACCTGTGAGGAGGTAACACCCAGTTGTTGATAGTCTTATGAACTTTATTACCTGCAATCCTAAACACAATCATATCTAAAATAGAGAGGTAATTGCAAAGAGCTAAATGGTAAGTTGTCTCATTCAAGAAAGATATCGAATATAGTCATCGACATGAGAGTATATAAACATGGGGAATTAGTCATCTTAGAGCCTCATATCCAAGTGAACCAAAGATATAAAACCCACCACCAAAAAAATAGCGATGAGATAACTTGTGATCCCGCTAATCAAGTCAATGATCTTATAGTTGGACCTTCCCATCATAAGATATATAATTGAAACTTTCGAGGAAATAACCCCCTTTTTTATGTCCATATGAGTAATTGGAGAAAGACAATTGTAAAGGAAGGCGATACATGCTCACAAAAAAAGGCGCAACCAACCAAAGCTAACAACAAGTAAGGACATTTAGAGCTACAGCTCCCATGGCAGCATACCGGGTCAAAATTCAGATAATCCAGCTCAACAGATAACTGAGAGAACAAGACAACAAAACGCAGCAACTTCCCATAACACCACTCATTCAGAATAGACAGCTCAAAAAATTGCACAAACTAAATTGGACCGAGATAGGAATAGAGACACCAGCCGATAATGCAAATTATAGCATTCAGGAGATGAACAGTAGCCCAGGTAAAAATAGCATGGGCATACAGAAAGCCAACCCCAACAGTAAAACAAGTAATGCAACAATGTAAAATAGAATGCAAAAAAGATAGGACAATGGATAACCAAAGCAAAAAATAGCCAAGACAGCAACAATGAAGACGGCAACATTCGAGACAGGGAAGGACTACAGATTGGCCATAAAACTTCCCAATCATAGTAGATAGTAGGCCATAAAAGTAGATATCTTGAAGGCCGCAACACAGACAGAAATCTCCAAAAACCATCACCATCAGAGCATCAAGAGCAGTAAATGTTTGCTGAATGAAGGACCTAGAAATCTTGCAGCCAACATAGAAGGAGCCAACAAGGGTGGCCAGATAAACCAAGCCAGGAAATTTCTAGGACATGAAATAATCAAAACAACAAAAACTAGCTAGCATGTCATAATGCCTCCCATCCAATATAAACAGAGCAACAGATCCAGGTTTATCAGAGAGAGAATGAAAGAAACAGCAGCAGATATGATAGATCACATTAGTCTGATGATAAGCAACTAAAAGACCTAAAAGGGGGTTCAAAGCAAAGTCCACTAAGCAATCAGCAACATCATGCTGAACAAGGTAAACCAGAACCCCAGACACAATCTAGTACAGCTAATAAACAGGGCTAGGGTTAGGGTTAGGGCTTATGGTTTAAGGTTTAGGGCTTAGGGTTATTGTTTAGGGTTTAGGGTTAAGTGTTTAGGGTTTAGGGCTTGGGGTTTAGGGTTTTAAGGATTATGCTTTTAAGGTTTAGGGTTTAGGGCTAGGGTTAGGGTTAGGGTTTAAGGTTTAGGGTTTAGTTTAGTTTATTTGTAGGTTTAGGTTTAGGTTTAGGTTTTGGTTTAGGTTTAGTTTATTTAGTTTAGTTTATTTATTTATTTTAGTTTTGGTTTTTGGTTTTATTTAGTTTATTTATTTAGTTTAGTTTTTTTATTTAGTTTAGTTCAGTTTAGGTTTATTTTATTTATTTAGTTTAGTTTGTTTTTTTTATTTAGTTTAAGTTTAGGTTTAGGTTTTATTTAACTTAGTTTTATTTAGTTTAGGTTTATTTTTAGTTTAGGTTTAGGTTTATTAAGTTTAGGTTTAGGTATAGGTATAGGTTTAAGTTTTATTTTAGTTTAGGTTTATGAATTTATGTTTAGGTTTAGGTTTAGGTTTAGATTTAGTTTAGGTTTAGGTTTTATTTAGCTTTAGGTTAATTTAGTTTAGGTTTATTTTATTTATATTTAGGTTTATTTATTTTAGTTTATTTTATTTTATTTTATTTAGTTTTAGTTTATGTTTATTTTAGTTTAGGTTTATTAGGTTTATTTAGGTTTTAGTTTATGTTTATTTTTATTTAGGTTTTTATGTTTAGGTTTAGGTTTAGGTTTAGGGCTATTTTTTATTTTAGTTTAGGTTTATTTATTTAGTTTAGTTTAGGTTGAGGTTTAGATTTAATTATTTAGTTTATTTAGTTTAGTTTATTTATTTTTAGTTTAGGTTTAGGTTTAGTTTATTTTATTTTAGTTAATTTTATTTATTTAGGTTTAGGTTTATTTAGTTTAAGTTTTAGGTTTAGGTTTAGGTTTATTTTAGTTTAGTTTAGTTTAGTTTAGATTAGTTAATTTAATTAGTTTATTTTTAGTTTAGGTTTATTTATTTAGTTTATTTATTATTTATTTAGTTTATTTTAGTTTATTTTTGGGTTTATTTTATTTTATTTTAGTTTAGGTTTAGATTTATTTAGGTTTATTTGGTTTAGTTTAATTTAATTTATTTATTTAGTCTATTTAGTATAGGTTTAGGTTTAGGTTTAGGTTTTGTTTATTTTAGTTTAGTTTTGGTTTAGGTTTAGGTTTAGGTTTATTTAGTTTAGTTTATTTTATTTAGTTTATTTATTTATTTATTTTTATTTTTATTTTAGTTTATCTAGTTTATGTTTATTTATTTTATTTATTTATTTTTAAATTAATCTTAGGTTTAGGTTTTATTTTATTTAATTTAGTTTAGGTTTAGGTTTAGGGTTTAAGTTTAGGTTTTAAGTTTAGATTTAGGTTTAGGGTTTAGGGTTTAGGGTTTAGGGTTTACCAATTAGGATTTTTTTGGGTTTTTTTTAGTATTTTTATTATTTAGGGTTTAGGGTTTAGAGTTTGGGTTTAAGGTTTTCTAGGGTTTATGGTTAGTTTTAGGGTTTAGCATTTAGGGTTTAGGGTTAGTTTTAGGGTTTAGAGTATAGGGTTTAGGGTTTAGGGTTTAGGATTTAGGGTTAAGATTTTTTTTTAAATTAAGTAAACTGGTAGTAGGTTTATTTAGTTTATTTTATTATTTATTTTTATTTAGGTTTATTTTTTCTTTTTATTTAGTTTAGTTTATTTATTTTAGGTTTATTTATTTTAGTTTATTTTTTAGTGTTTCTATTTATTTTTTAATTTAGTTTTATTTTTATTTTATTTTATTTTTTAGGTTCATGTTTTATTTTTATTTTTAGATTTATGTTTAGATTTTTATTTTATTTATTTTTGTTTATGTATTAGGTTTTTATTATAGGTTTATTTTTAGTTTTTATTTTTTCAGTTTAGGTTTAGGGTTAGTATATTTTAGGTTTAGATTTTATTTATTTTAGTTTAGCTTATTTTAATTTAGGTTTAGCTTTATTTTATTCTGTTTAGGTTTAAGTTTTAAGGTTTAGGGTTTAGGTTTTAGTTTTAGGGTTTATGGATTTTGGGTTTAGTGTTTTGGGTTTAGGGTCTAGGGTTTAGAGTTTTTAGGGTTTAGGTTTTGGGGTTTAGGTTTTAGGTTTAGGGTTCAAGTTTTAGTTTAGGGTTTTTCGTGTTTGTTTTTTTTTAATATAGAACAAATTAAGATTCAACATTTCTTCTATTCAATTTCATCAAAGAAGTAACATAACATGTTTTCTAAGACACAAGCAACAACATAAATCTAAAATGAGCACGCATAGAGCAAATCAAAAACCATATATAACTGGAACCGTCTCTACTGTGAAGACACAGTTCCATAAATAGCAGATCAGATCAGCCATCCTTTAATTTCTTTATTTCCCATCAGAACAACGATGACCTCTCGAGTAGCGAAATCCACCATCATATCTCTGATCTCTCCCTCCGCCCCCACTATGGTTGTAACCTCTGTCGCTACCACCTCCTTATCCAATAGCACCTCTAGATCCCCACCACCATCAAGGAGCATCGCCTCCTTCGCCACCACGGATCTAAGAGTATATTTTTCGGTGATGTTTCAGCAGTCTGGATTCTGCCCATTCTTAGTGTTTAGGTTTATGTTTAGGTTTGTTAGGTTTTATGGTTTAGGGTTTAGAGTTTAGGGTTTAAGGTTTTAAGGTTTATACTTTCAGGGTTTAGGCTTTAGGGTTTTTTAGGGTTTAGGCTTTAGGCTTTAGGGTTTACAGTTTTAAGGGTTTAGGGTTCTCTTAGGGTTTAAGGTTAGTTTTGAGTTTAGGTTTAGGGTTTAGGCTTTAGGCTTTAGGGTTTAGGGTTTAGCATTAGTTTAAAGTTTAGGGTTTAGGGTTAGGGTTAAGGTTAGGGTTTAAGGTTTAAGGTTTAGGGATTAGGGTTTCGTGTTTACGGTTTAGAGTTTAGAGTTAGTTTATGGATTAGAGTTTTTTTAAAAAAATTATGTAAACTAGTAGGTTTAGGTTTATTTAGGTTATTTAGTATATTTTTTATTTATTTTAGTTTATTTTATTTTTTATTTTTATTTTGGTTTATTTCTTATTTATATTTAGTTTAGTTTATCTACTTTAGGTTTATTTTTTTGTTTAGATTTTTTATTTTAGTTTATTTTTTTAAGTTTAAGTTTAGTTTTGTTTATTTTTTAGTTTAGTTTTATTTTTATTATATTTTTTTTTTTATTTTTTTTATTTTAGGTTTAGTGTGTTAGGTTTTATTTTAGGTTAATTTTTAGGTTTTATTTTTTTAGTTTAGGTTTAGGTTTAATTTTAGTTTATTTTATATTATTTATTTTAGTGTTTAGGGTTAGTTTATTATAAGTTTAGGTTCAGGTTTTATTTATTTTAGTTTAGTTTATTTTATTGTAGGTTTATGTTTATTTTATTTTTATTTTAGGTTTAGGTTTTTTTATTTTAGAATTTTATTTTATTTTTTTATTCATTTTAGGTTTATTTTAGTTTATTGGTTAGGTTAGGATTTAGGGTTAGGTGAGGGTTAGTAGGGCTTAGAGGTTTAGCCAGTGCAGTTTAGGGTCAGCTTTAAAGAGATTTAGGTCACCAGGTGTCAGTAGTTTAGGGTTTAGGCAAGGCATCAGGGTAGTTAGTAGGGTTTAGGGTTTAGGGTTTAGGTTTAGCTCAGTTTAAGTTAGGGTTTGATTTAGGTTTAGGGTGTGGTAGGTGGGGTAGTTTAGGTTTAGTGTTTAGGATTTATGGTGTAGGATTTATGGTTTAAAGTTTAGTATTTTTTTTTAAAAAAATTAAGTAAACTTGTAGGTTTAGGTTTATTTAGTTTATTTAGTTTATTTCATATATTATTTTAGTTTATTTTATTTTTTATTTTTATTTACATTTATTTTTTGTTTTTATTTAGTTTAGTTTATTTATTTTAGTTTAGGTTTTTTATTTTAGTTTGTTTTTAGGTTTAGGTTTACCTTTATGTTCATTTTTTAGTTTAGTTTTATTTTTGTTTTATTTTTTTGGTTTAGTTTTTATTTTTTATTTCGAGGTTTAGGTTTAGATTTTTATTTTATTTTTTTAGGTTTAGGCCTTAGGTTTTCATATTAGCTTTATTTTTAGGTTTAATTATTTTAGCTTAGGTTTATGTTTATTTTTAGTTTATTTTAATTATTTTGTTTGGGGTTTAGGTTTAGTATATTTGAGGTTCAGGTTTAGGTTTTATTTATTTTTATTTATTTTAGTTTAGGTTTAGGTTTATTTTAGTTTATTTATTTTTTGGTTTAGGTTTTATTTTACTTTAGGGTTTAGGTTTTATTTTTATTTACTTTTACATTTTTTTTAGGTTTAGGTTTTTATTTAGTTTATATTTTATTTTATTTTATTTTATTTTTATTTTTATTTTAGATTTAGTTTTTATTTTATTTAGGTTTTTAATTTTTAGGTTTATTTATTTTTTAGTTTAGTTTGGGTTTTATTTATTTTATTATAGAGTTAAAGGTTTGGGGTTTAGGGTTTTAGGGTTTACAGTTTAGGGATTCAGTTTGTAGGTTTAGGATTTAGGGTTAATGGTTATTTATTTATTTTATTTATTTATTTGTTTTTAAATTAAGTAAACTAGTAGTTTGTTTAGTTTATTTAGTTTATTTTTTAATTATTTTAGTTTATTTTATTTTTATTTTTATTTATTTTAATTTATTTATTTTAGGTTTATTTATTTTATTTAAGGTTTTTTATTTTAGTTTATTTTTTAGGTTTAGGTTTAGGTTTATGCCTTTTTTTCAATTTATTTTTAATTTAATTATATTTTTTAGGTTTTGGTTTTATTTTTTATTTTTAGGTTTAAGTTTAGGCTTTTATTTTAGTTGTTTTGGTTTAGGTTTTTATTTTAGGTTTATCTCTAGGTTTTATTTTTTTTAGTTTATGCTTAAGCTTATTTTTAGTTTATTTTATTTTATTTAGTTTAATATTAGGTTTGGATTTAGTTTATTTTAGGTTTAGGGTTAGGTTTTATTTATTTTAGTTTAGTTTATTTTAATTTAGGTTTAAGTTTATTTTATTTTAATTTTATGTTTAAGTTTTTTTTTAGTTTAGGGTATAGCTTTTATTTATTATTTATTTTTAGGTATTATTTTTTGGTTTTTAATTTATTTTATTTTATTTTTGGTTTATTTTATTTTAATTTTAGGTTTAGTTTTTATTTTATTTAAGTTTTTTTTTATTTTTTAATTTAGTTTAGGTTTTTATTTATTTTATTTTAGTTTAGGTTTTTATTTTTTATTTTATTTGCTTTCCTATGTTTAGGTTTTAGTTTATGTTTTTATTTTATTTTATTTTCATTTATGTTTTTTTATTTATTTTATTTTTAGTTTTTTTAAGTTTAGGTTTAGCTTTTTAGCTTTTTAGAGTTGAGGGTTAGTTTAGCATTTTGGGTGTAAGATTTAGGGTTCAGGGTTTATGGTTCAGGGTTTAGGGTTTAGGTTTTATGGTTTAGGGTTTTGGGTTTAGGGTTTACGGTATAGGATATACAGGGTTTTAGGAATTAGGGTTTGGGCTTTAGGGTTTAGGTTTTAGGTTTGGAGCTTAGGTTTTAGTTTAGTTTTTTGATTTTTTTTAACATAGAACAAATTTAGATTCAACATTTCTATTTTTCAATTTCATCAACCAAGTAGCACACCAAGTTTTCTAAGACACAAGTCATGACATATATCAAAAATGAGCATGCATATAATAAATCCAAAACCTTAGATAACTAGAATCGTCTCTACTATAAAAGCACAGTTCCATAAGCAACAAATTGGATCAACCATTCTCCAGTTTCTCCAGATCCCATCAGAACCACCTCGGCCTCTCGAGTTATAGGATCCACCATATATCCCCAATCTCTCCCTCTGCCACCACCATGGCTATAACCTCCATCGCTCCTTCTGTCTCCATAACCACCACTGCTATAACCACCACCTCCATATCCACCAGGATCTCCAGATCCCCCACCACCACTGCGATAGCTGTCTCCTCTACCTTCGCCTCCACTGCCAGATCTGGACTGAGCCTGGTTAACGATTATGTTCTTGCCATCAAGGTTCTACCATACATAGGGTTTAGGTTTAGGTATAGGGTTATTAGGATTTAAGGTTTAGGTTTATTTTTTAATTTATTTTGTTATTTTAGGTTTACATTTAAAGTTTATGGTTTAGGGTTTAGGGTTTAGGGTTTAGGTTTTAGGTTTTAGGAGTTAAGGATTTATGCTATGAGGGTTTAAGGTTTAGGGTTTGGGTTTAGGGTGGTTTAAGGTTTTTTAGGGTGTAGGGTTTAGGTTTAAGGGTTTAGGGTTGTAGGTTTAGGGTTGTAAGTTTAGGGTTCAGGATTTAGGGTTTAAGGTATTTTTATTTAAATTAGATAAATCGATAGGTTTAGGTTAATTTAGTATATTTAGTTTATTTTTTATTTATTTAGGGTTTAGGGTTTAAGGTTTATGGTTTAGGGTTTTGGTTTTAAGATTTAGGGTTTAAGGTTTAAGGTTTAGGGTTTTAGGGTTTAGGTTTTAGGGTTTAGGGTTTAGGGTTTTAAGATTTATTTCCTTTATTTAGGTTTAGGTTTAGGTTTAATTTATTTTAGGTTTAGGTTTAGGTTTTTCTTATTTTAGTTTATTTTATTTTAGTTTAGGTTTAGGTTTATTTATTTTTACTTACGTTTATTTAGTTTATTTTATTTTTTTTATTTTTATTTAAGATTATTTTTTTATTTTTATTTAGTTCAGTTTATTTTTTTTAGTTTAGGTTTTTTAGTTATTTTATTTTTTAGGTTTAGGTTTAGGTTTATGTTTAATTTTTATTTAGTTTTATTTTTATTTTATTTTTGAGGTTTTGGTTTTATTTTTTATTCTTAAGTTTAAGTTTAGGTTTTTATTTTATTTTTTTAGGTTTAGGTTTTAGGTTTTTATTTTATTTTTTTTATTTTTATTTAAGATTATTTTTTTATTTTTATTTAGTTCGGTTTATTTTTTTTAGTTTAGGTTTTTTAGTTATTTTATTTTTTAGGTTTAGGTTTAGGTTTATGTTTAATTTTTATTTAGTTTTATTTTTATTTTATTTTTGAGGTTTTGGTTTTATTTTTTATTCTTAAGTTTAAGTTTAGGTTTTTATTTTATTTTTTTAGGTTTTAGGTTTTTATTTTATTTTTTATTCTTACCAGCACACCCACTTCTTGTTGACTCTCCGCTTAGTGATGATCTCCCCGATGAATAAATCATGATCCTATGGGGTACTAGCATTCACCGTTGGGAGATGTACTTTGATGGTGCTGCTTCCTCTCAAAGAGGAAAAGAACCTCAATCTACTATTCCAGGAATGGCAGGGGTAGGAATAGTTCTCTTAACTCCAAACTGTGATGTGATGAGATTCTCGTATAATCTATCCAATCCTTGTACCAACAACAAAGCCAAATATGAGGCTCTGATTGCAGGTCTAGAGCTAATCATTAGTCTAAGCATCTAAAATATCAATAGCTTTAGGGATTCTCAGCTAATTATTGACCAATTCACTGGGTCCCATAAAGTTATAAAGCCCAAGCTCCATCACTACCATAATTATGCCATGGAGTAGTTGGCCCAAATCCCAGAGTTTACCATTTATAAGATTCCTCGACAAGAGAATGTCATAGCGTATGCTTTAGCCATGCATGCCAAGGAGTTGGCATGTCCTGAGAATGAGTCCATATCAATAAAGGTCCAAAATATACTAGTCTTATCCCTTATTGATATTGAACTCATCAAAATGTACTCTCTTGAAGGGGAGGTTTGCATTGCCAAGAAGGACGAGGAGTTAGATTGGAGGAAACCATTCATGGATTACCTAAATAAAGGAAAACTACTTCAAGAGAAGTCATAAGTCCATCAGATGAAGCAGAGAGCACTTTCCCACACTCTTGTGGATAGTGTGTTATATCGGCGGTCTTTCGATCATATGTGGTTGCATTATTTAGACAAGCACAAAGCTAATAAGATCATGATCGAGGTACACTCAGGATTATGTGGAGCCAACCAATCTGGTTCGAAGATGAAAACCAAGATCAAGAGACTAGGATACTACTGGCTGTCGATGATCAAAGATTGCATGGATACGGCTAGGCAAGGCCACCAATGTCAAATACACGGTGTGGTCCTACACAAACCACCCAATATTTTACATCCTACATTGGCTTCATGGTCATTCGAGTGTTGGGGTACCAACATAGTGGGTTCGATTGATCCTTTTTCTTCCAAGGGTCATCAGTTCATCTTAGCTGCTACTAACTACTTTTCCAAATGGGCGAAGGTCATTCTGCTTAGAGAGGTCACAGCTCACCATGTGCTCTAGTTTTTTATGAACCAAATCATATATAGTTTTGGTGTGCCTCAACGAATTATGTCTGATAATGGTACTGCATTCAAGAGTATCGAGATCAACAACTTTTCCCAGTACACATCGTAGATTGGAGATATTCTACCATCAACTACCCGAGGGTAAATGGCTTAGCAAAAGCTTTCAATGAAACTCTCATCCAAATACTAAAAAAGACACTCGACAACAACAAGTGACAGTGGCATGAGCAATTAGTTGAAGCTTAGTGGGCTTATTGCACCATATATAGAACTCCAACTCATTCTACCCCTTTCTCTTTAGTCTATGGGTTAGAAGCCTTTCTACCATTTGAAGTCCAACTCCCATCACTAAAGATAGTTATGGGTAGCAAGATCACAATAAAGCAGAACGCCAAGTTACGGTTAGAAGAGCTCGAAGTTTGGATTAGAGATTCCTGTCGGCATGCCAAAACCTGAAGTTGTACAAAGCTAAAATGATTCAAGCTCATAACAAGTTGGTCCATTCTAGAGCTTTTCAAATAGAAGAGCTTATTTTAATTATAAGGAGACTGATTGTTGCTTATCGCAAGATGGGAGGCAAGTTTGAACCCACTTGGGAAGGCCTTTTTCCATAGAGAAGGCTTACCAAGGAGGACCTTATCAGCTTATTAATCATAAGGGAGAGAAACCAATGCTTCTAATCAATGAGCTCTACTTAAAGAAATATTATAAATCATGTTTGAGAACAATTATCATTAATGAAAATTTTATTTTGAATTCAATCTCTTCCATGTTAAAAGTAATCTTATTTGTCAATCTGCTATGATGTGTTTAAGGTTGGTGTAAGGAGCCCGAATGATGTCCAATACTTCATTGGCACAACACAAACATAAACTATAGACAAACATATAAAATAAACACATTTTTGATCTCGGGCTACTCTACGTTGAGATAATGCACCCAGTAACACTCACTCAGTAGCTGCTTTAGGTCGGGCTGACATGCTACCCTGCTAGTGTGTCACCCCAATGGTCTTCATGCTTTGGAGGAAGTAAGTTTACTATACTTTCCTTCCTTACTTGGCCATTTCACACCAATGATCACCTTGTTAGTTTGGTAAGCCTTATTGCATGGCCGATAAGCTACCTTATGCTTAAGAGGATGTGAGTGCTACATTTCTTCTTGGTTTCATGCACTGACTGGGTCGAGTATATTTGAGGTTTAGGATTAGTCCCCTAAGGACCCCTTCCTTTCTAATTGCTTCAAGTCTCGATCCATTCCTTCCCCAGGGGCTCCCTGCTTAGTAGTCGCTCTAGGTCAGATAGCATCTGTCCTGCCGACGATAGACTATCCCGATGATTAGTTCTACTTGAAAAGTTGTAAGCATACACACTTTCTTTCCAGGTTGATAGTTTCACATCGACGGGCACCTTAGGTTTGTTGGATCTCACTATGCTGACGAATGCACCACTCATGCTGATGGATACACCTTAGGTTGGTTTGTTCTCGCACCTTAGGATACACCACTCACAGCAGATGTAAGTCTGCTATGCTTTCTCCTTGAGTTGGCCATCGTACACCTATAAGCTTTCTTTTTTAAGGCTCAGGATAATGCCCCTAGTAGCACCTCCCCTATGGGCACTATATTTTGATCATATCCTTTGTGACCCCATTTAAATACTACCAGGGTTACTATCGAATTTCACAGTTCCCCTTTCCTAGTAACCACCCCTGTGGTTGGAGAAACTATCTTGTGGATGTGCAGATTCTCTCTTGGTCTAGTAAATCTAAGATAGGTTAAAGCTGACATAGGCCCTTCTCAGTGTGGTCCCTCATACACTAACAGGGTCCACGTAAACATATAAATAAAATATGTATTCACTTGTGGATTAGGAGGACACCCCTAGTGGTATCTTTTCTCAAGCAGGTATCTTATCTTTAGCACAGTGTCAGTAAAGCTCCCTATAGGAATCGATTGACTACTCTTAAGTTGATTTAAGTCCCCAACAATATTCACTCAGTAGTTGCGCCTAAGTCGGGTTTGATTTATTATGCTACCAACAGGTCCCCAATAGTTGTTCCCTGCTTTAGAAGATGTAAGTTTGCTACACCTTCTTCCTTGCACAGTTGTTGCACACCAAAAGGCAACCCCTTAGGTTGGCTAGCTCTACCCCACAACTAGTAGACAATCCCTTTACATTTGTAAATCTGAGATAGGATAAGTTTGATATAGCCCCTTCTCTGTGGGTCCATCGTGCATCGATGTGGTCCATAAATTAAATCTATCAAATTTGATCGAGCTCAAATACCCAATGGATATGCCCTCAATACAAAATTAAACTAAACCAAACAAACCATATCTAATCACATAAAATTTTGATAAATATAATCTTGACTGCCTTTGAGTTGACATAAGTCCCCAGCGGCATTCACTCAATAGTCTCCTTAGGTTAGGTTCAATTTGTTATGGATCTAACAGGTCACCCAAGTGGTTGTTCCTCACTTTGGAAGATGTAAGTGTGATATGCCTTCTTCTTAACACAGTCGCTGCTCACCAAAGGGCAACCCCTTAGGTTAGCTAGCTCTACCCCATAGTTATTAGACTATCCCTTTGGATTTGTAAACCTAAGGTAGGTCAAGGCTGATATAGTCCCTTCTCAGTGGGTCCATCGCACACCGACAGGATCTATACATTAAATCAGATTAAATTATACCCATTCTGATTTTCCCAGTGGAGTTAAATCAGACCCTTCTCCCAAGTGGAGCCCCAAATCATATATAAACAAGTCAAGCAAATAAATTAAATTCAAAACTAACCATCTTAGTGGACCTAAATTAAACCAACTCCCATAATAGAGTCTAAATCAAAGAAATCCAACAAAACTTCTATCCCCAGTGGATACATCCCAAAAAAAATCTATGAAATCAAACTCAAATCCCAATCCCTAGCGGATAGCTCGAATCTACTTCCCTAGTGGAAGGTTCATATAATTGATCCCCAATGGACTCGAGCTCATATCTCTAGTAGATATGCCTCCACATCAATTAAAACAAAATAAATTAAAGTTGATTCGATCTTAATCCCAGTGGATTATAGATTCTTATTCCCTACAGATCTTCTTTCAACAAATCATATAATCAAATGGAATTCAAACCTTATCCCTAGCAGATTTTCTTCTTCTATGCCATTGACATAGACCGCTCATATGTCATGTCCAATGCATGTGTGATCCCCTAGTGCATCTCCCTCCATGACGTTGATGTGGAATTCTCATCATATCTTATTTCTTCTCTAATGCACATGTTTAATACTTCAACCAAAAGCCTAATAATGTATTCATTCAAATTACATTTTAACGTTGTAATCAACATTTTATGATTTGTGATGGTGCAAGCTAAAACTAACTACACAATATTATGCAAAAATATTATAGTGTGAATTAACACACTATATTATATTATAATATATAATGTTATATTATAATTTGTAATAATATAATATATTGTCTAACATTACACCTCATTAGAATCACTTAAAAGGAACAAATAATAAAATTTTCTCAAAATATGAATAATAATCATTCTAGATGTGAAATTGTTATTTTTCTATTAGAAATTGTACAAAATAGCATAATTTTGGTGTTGCTTCTTGGTGTGTGCCATGAATTTGTCCAAATTCTTCCATCTCAACCTTCAAATTAACATTTATGTGAGTTTTGACCCATTGTATTACATCAAAAGTAAAACATACTAAAATGTACCATAAAATTTAGTAACACCACACCATATTCATATATATGTGATGTTATATTGATATGTACATTATATTTTAATATGCTTTCATATAATATATTATCTTACATTACACCTTAAAAGCAATCACTTTAAGCAAAAAATTAATTAAATTTGGTTGAAAAATGAACATTTATTTTGGATGCAAAATTCCATTCTTTTGATTAAATGAAACACCATAGCACACCCCAATGATGTTCCCTAAAGCTTACCTTAAAATTGTTCAAATCCCACCATCTTAGCCTATAAATTCATATTTTTATGAATTATACTAGTATAAACTCTACTACATCATACTATAACAAAATAAAATGTTCTAAACAATAAGTATTAATACCCAATAGCATGTTATAATGCATGATGCTACACTATGTTATGGCATCTTATATTATAATATACTACAACATTTTATATTATATTATATTGCATATCACATCACAAGAGATAGCTTAAGATAAAAAAATCATAATATTAGCCTAAAAATAAAAAACTATATATTTTAGTCATATCAATTACATATTTTAAATTCAAATAATATATTATGATGCCATGCTCTACCTATTATTAATTTGGCCAGATTCCATAATTTAAATTTTAAATCAACATTTTTATATATAATTATAGTGTAGGCTCAACTACATGATTGTAAAATACTAAAAGAATTTAAAATGCACAGAACAATGTATTATGCCATATGATGTTATACTATGCTATAACATATAATATTTATTTTGAACATAAAATCTTACTTTTTAGACTATAAGTGGCATAGCACACCTTTGGTACTACAACCTAATTCCCACTTCAAATTTAGCAAATTTCATCATTTAATTTATTAAACCAATATTTTTACGATTTATATTAATGTAGACTATATACACCATAATATACTAAAACATTTCAAAACATTTTATAACATTTAAAAACACATCACTACATGCTCAAATACATGATGCTACATAATACTATAATATATGGTAGGATAATATGATTTAGGGTTAGGATTTATGGTATTCAAATCTCTAATAATCAAGGGAAAGTCTCTTGAAGACATTATCTTTAGCTTCCATAAAAATGTTTGGATTAGGTCATTCTTTAAATGTACTCTTAATGACATCTTCATTCAATGTTTAGGGTTTAGGGTTTAGGGTTAGGATTTAGGGTTAGTTTAGAGTTTAGGGTTTATGATTAGTTTAAGGTTTAGGGTTATTTTAGGGATTAGGGTTTAGGGTTTAGGGTTTAGGGTTATAGGTTTTAAAGTTTAGGATTTTATTTTAGGTTTTGTTTTAGGCTTTGGGTTAAGGGTTTAGGGTTTAATGTCTTTTAGGGTTTTAGGGTTTGTGGTTTAGGTTTTGAGGGTTTTAGCTTTAGGGTTTAAGTTTTAGTTTAGGGTTTGGGGTTTGTTTTGGTTTGGGGTTTTTTTTAATAGAGAATAAATTCAGATTTAACATTTCTTCTTTTTGATTTCGTCAACCAAGTAGCACCCCAAGTTTTCAAAGACACAAGTGACAACATAGATAAAAAATAAGCACCCATAGAGAAAATCAAAAACCCTAGATAAGTAGAATTGTCTCTACTATAAAGACACGATTCCATTACTAGCAGATTAGATCGATTATTCTTTAGTTTCTCCAACTCCCATCCATCACCCCGCTCTAGTAGGGATCCACCATCAAATCCTGATTTCCCCACTACCATGGCTGTAACCTCCATCACTCCTCCCGCCTCTGTAACCACCACCTCCATATCCAACAGTCCCTCTAGATCCCCCACCGCCACTGCGATCACTATCGCCTCTACCTTCTCCTCCACCACCAGATTTAGACTAAGCTTAGTTGACGATAATATTCCTACCCTTAAGGTTCTGCCCATTCTTAGGGTCTACTGTTAGTTTAGGGTTTAACATTTAGGGTTTAGGGTTATTTTAGGGTTTATGATTAGTTTAGGATTTACAGTTTGGGGTTTAGGGTTTAGGGTTTATTATTTGAGATTTAGGGTTTAGGGTTTTACGGTTTTAGGGTTTAGGGTTTAAGGTTTATGATTTAGGCTGTAGGGTTTAGGGTTTTAGGGCTTGAGTTTAGGGTTTAGGGTTATAGGTTTAGGGTTGTAGGTTTAAGGTTTAGGGTTAGTTTTACGGTTTAGGGTTTAGGGTTTTTTTTTTAAATTAAGTAAACAGATAGGTTTAGGTTAATTTAGTTCATTTCGTTCTTTTTTTATTTATTTGAGTTTATTATTTTTTATATTTATTTAAGTTTATTTTTTTACTTTTTTTAGTTTATTTATTTTAGTTTATTTTTTAGGTTTAGTTTTATTTTTCAGTTGAGTTTTTTTTTAGGTTTAGGTATTACTTTTTAATTTTAGGTTCAGGTTTAGCTTTTTTTTTTTTTTAGGTTTTAGTTTATGTTTTATTTTAGGTTTATTTTTAGGTTTTATTTTTTAGTTTAGGTTTAGGTTTACTTTTAGTTTATTTTATTTTATTTAGTTTATGTTTAAGTTTAGGTTTAGTTTATTTTTAGGCATAGGTTTAGGTTTTGTTTATTCTAGCTTAGTTTATTTTTGTTTAGGTTTAAGTTTATTTTAGTTTGTTTATTTTATTTGTATTTTAAGTTTTTTTTTTTTTCTATTTTAGAGTTTAGGTTTTATTTTTTATTTATTTTTAGGTTTATGTTTAGGTTTATTTTTTAGGTTTAGATTATTATGTAGTTCTTATTTTATTCTATGTAAGGTTTATTTTATTTTTATTTGAGGTTTAGTTATTATTTTATTTAAGTTTCTAATTTTATACACTTTTGATTAGGTTTTTATTTATTATTTTATTTTCATAGTAGATTTAGGTTTAGGTTTAGGTTTTAGATTATGTTTTTATTTTATTATTATTTAGGTTTTTTTATTTATTTTATTTTTAGGTTTTATTTCATTTAGATTTAGGTTTTTAGCTTTTTAGGGTTTAAGGTTTAGTGTTTAGGGTTTAGGGTTGAGGGTTTAGGGTTTAGGGTTTAGGGTTTAGGGTTAAAGGTTTAGGGTTTAGGGTTTAGGGTTTAGGGTTTAGTGTTTAGGGTTTAGGGTTTTTGTGGTTTAGGGTTTCGAGCTTAAGGTTTAGGTTTTAGGTCTAGGGTTTATGTTTTTGTTTAGGATTTTTGGTTTTTGGTTATTTTTAATAGAGAACAAATTCAAATTCATCATTTCTTCTTTTTGATTTCATCAACCAAGTAGCACACCAAATTTTCTAAGACACAAGCGACGACATAAATAAAAAATGAGCACGCATAAATCAAAAACCCTAAATAACTAGAACCATCTCTACTGTAAAATCATTATTCCATAAGCAATAGATCGGATTGACCATTCTTCAATTTCTCCAGTGCCCATCAAAACCACCCTGCCTCTCGAGTAGTGGGATCTACCATGATATCCCTGGTCTCTCCCTCCACCACCACCACTTCTCCTGACTCCATAACCACCAGAGCTTCGACCACCACCTCCATATCCACCAGCAGCTCCAAATCTCCCACCACCCTTGCCATAATTGCTGGTCCCACCTTAGCCTCACTGCCAGATCTAGATTGAACCTAGTTTACGATGATGTTCTTACCCTCAAGGTTCTGCACATTCTTAGGGTTTAGGGTTTAGGTTTATTATTTAATATTTTAGTTGCTTTAGATTTAGGTTTAGGGTTTGGAGTTTAGGATTAGGGTTTGTGGGGTTTAGGTTTAGGGCTTGAAGGTTTATGCTTTCAGGGTTTTAGGGTTTAGGTTTAGGGCTTAGGGTTTAGGGATTTAGGGTTTAAGGCTTTAAAGTTTAGGGTTTAGGTTTAGGGTTTATGGTTTAGGGTATGGGATTTATGCTTCAGGGTTTAGGATTTTAAGGATTTATGATTGGGTGGTTTTATGTTTTATGGTAAAGTTTAGGCTTAGGTTTAGGATTTAGGGTTTAGGGTTTACGGTTTATTGTTTTTTTCTTAAAATTAAGTAAACTGGTAGGCTTAGGTTAATTTAGTTTATTTTTTATTTATTTTGTTTATTTTATTTTTATTTTATTTAGCTTTATTTTTTATTTTTATTTAGTTTAGTTTATTTATTTTAGGTTTATCTATTTTAGTTTAGGTTTTTTATTTTAGTTTATTTGTTAGGTTTAAGCTTAAGTTTATGTTTATTTTTTAGTTTAATTTTATTTTTATTTTATTTTTTAGGTTTAGGTTTTATTTCTTATTCTTGGGTTTTGGTTTAAATATTTATTTATTTATTTGTCTTTAGGTTTTAGATTTTTATTTTAAGTTTATTGTTAGGTTTTATTGTTCAGTTTAGGTTTAGGTTAATTTTCACTTTATTTTATTTTATTTAGTTTAGGGTTTAGGTTTAGGTTTAAGATTTATTTAATTTATTTTAGTTTATTTTAGTCTAGGTTTAGGCTTATTTTATTTTGTTCATTTTAGGTTTAGGGTTTAGGTTATATTATTTATTTATTTTTAGGTTTATTTTTTTGGTTTAAGTTATTATTTTGGTTTTGTTTTATTTTATTTTAGGTTTATTTTATTTTTATTTTATGTTTAGTTTTATTTTATTTAGGTTTTTTATTTTAAGTTTATTTTATTTTTAGTTTAGTTTAGCTTTTGTTTATTTTAGTTTAGTTTTTTTATCTTTTTTTATTTTTTCATTTAGGTTAAGGTTTAAGTTTAAGTTTAGGTTTAGGTTTTAGTTTAGGTTGTTATTTTATTTTACTTTATTTTATTTTATTTAGAATTAGGGTTTTATATTTATTTTATTTTTAGTTTTTATTTAGATTAAGTTTAGGTTTTAGGTTTTTAGGTTTATAAGGTTTAGGGTTTAGGGTTTAGGGTTGTAGGTTTAGAGATTTGAGTTTTAGGGTTTAGGCTTTATGGTTTAGGCTTTAGTGTTTAAAGTTTAGGGTTTAGGATTTTAAGGTTTAAGGTTTATGATTTAGGGTTAGGGTTTTTTTTATAATTTTTATAATTTTTTTATTTTTTTATTTTTTTTAAATTAAGTAAACTAGTAGGTTTTTAGCTTTATTTATTATATTTTATTTAGGTTCATTTTATTTTATTAAGTTTAGTTTATTTTATTTTAGGTTTATTTATTTGAGTTTAGGTTTTATTTTAGTATATTTTTAAGTTTAGGTTTAGGTTTAGGTTTATTTTTAGTTTTGTTTATTATTATTTTATTTTTTAAGTTTAGGTTTATTTTTATTTTTTAGGTTTAGATTTAGGTTTTATTTTGTCTTTAGGTTTAGGTTTTATGTTTTTATTATAAGTTTATTTTTAGGTTTTATTTTTAAGTTTAGGTTTTTTTATTTTAGGATTTTATTTATTTTATTTTAGTTTTGTTTTTATTTTTTATTTTATTATCTTTTTAGGTTTAGGTTTAGGTTTAAGTTTAGGTCTTAGTTTAGGTTTTTATTTCACTTTATTTTTATTTATTTAAGTTTTATTTTATTTTTAGGTCTTATTTAGTTTAGGTTTAGGTTTTTAGCTTTTTAGGGTTTAGGGTTTAAGGCTTCGAGTTTAGTATTTAGGGTTTAGGATTTATGGTTTAGGGTTTAGGGTTTAGTGTTTAGGGTTTAGGTTTTAGGGTTTACCATTTAGGGTTTAGGGTTTTAGGGTTGGTAAGTGGTTTAGGGTTTAGGTTTTAGGTTTAAGTTTTAGTTTATGGTTTTGGGTTTAAGGTTTAGGGTTTAGGGTTTATGGGTTTTTTTTTAGTACAGAAGAAATTCATGTTCAAAATTTCTTCATTTTGATTTCAGCAACTAAGTAGCAACCCAAGTTTTCAAAGACCCAACCGACAACATAGATAAAAAATGAGCACCCATAGAGAAAATCAAAAACCTTAGATAAGTAGAACTATCTCTACTATAAAGACACAGTTCCTTTACCAGCAGATCAAACAATCATTCTTTAGTTTCTCTAGTTCCCATCAGAACCACCCCTGCCTCTCGAATCCTACTATCCACCATCATATCCCCATTCTCTTCCTCCGACACCACCATGGATGTATCCTACATCGCTCCTCCAACCTCCAGAACTACCACTAGTTTGACCACCACCTCCATATGTACCGGCAACTCCAGATCCTCCAACACCATTGCAATAACTATTGCCCACACCTTCGCCTCCACCGCCAAATCTAGATTGAGCATAGTTGACGATGATGTTCCTGCCCTCATGGTTTTGCCCATTCTTAGGATTTAGGGTTAGTGTATGGTTTAGGGTTTAGGTTTATTATTTAATTTAGTTAGTTGATTTAAATTTAGGTTTAAGGTTTGGGGTTTAGGGTTAGGGCTTAAGATTTAGGGTTTAGGGTTTAGGTTTAGTTTTAGGTTTTAGGTTTAGGGGGTTTAGGATTTAGTGGATTTGGGAGGGTTGTGGTTTAGTGATAGGGTTAGGTTTAAGGTTTAGGATTTAGGGTTTTGTGTTTATGCTGGTGTTTTAGGGGTGATATGTTTGGGTTTAGGGAGTTTTTTAGGGTGTGGGTAGTTGGTGGGGTTAGTTTATGGTTTAGGGTGTGGAGGGTTTAGGGTTTAGGATTTAGGATCAACCATGGTTTTAATTAAGCAAACCCAGCTTATTTATTTAAATTTTATTTATTTATTTATTTTTTTTTATTTTAGGTTTATTTTTATTTTATTTAGTTTATTTTATTTTGGTTTATCTATTTTAGTTTAGGTTTTTTATTTTAGTTTATTTTTTTTTTTAGGTTTAGTTTATGCTTATTTTTAGTTTAGTTTATTTTATTTTTTCTTAGGTTTAGGTTTTATTTTTATTCTTAGGTTTAGGTTTAGATTTTATTTATTTATTTTGTTTATGTTTTAGATTTTATTTTAGGTTTTATGTCTTATTTTTAGTTTAGGTTTTGCTTTATTTTAGTTTATTTTATTTTATTTAGTTTAGGGTTTCATTTTAGTTTATTTTAGGTTTACGTTTAGGTTTTATTTATTTTATTTTAGTTTATTTTAGTTTCGGTTTAGGTTTACTTTATTTTTTTTATTTTAGGTTAAGGTTTTAAATATTATTTTTTATTTATTTTTAGGTTTTATTTTTAGGTTTATTTTTTTGTTTAGGTTATTATTTCATTTTTATTTTATTTTATTTTATTTTATTTTAGGTATATTTTATTTTAGGTTTATTTTATTTTTATTTTACATTTAGTTTTTATTTTATATAGGTTTTTAATTTTTTGGTTTATTTTATTTTTTTAGTTTAGTTTAGCTTTTTGTTTATTTTATTTTAGTTTAGTTTTTATTTTTTATTTTATTTTATTTTTACATTTAGGTTTAGGTTTAGATTTTAGTTATTTAGTTTATTTTATATTTATTTAAGTTTATTTTATTTTATATTTTATTTTGGTTTATTTTTTATTTTAATTTTGTTTAGTTTATTTAGTTTAGCTTTATTTATTTTAGGTTAGGTTTTTTATTATAGTTTATTTTTTTAAGTTTAGGTTTATTTTTTAGTTGAGTTTTATTTTTATTTATTTTTTAGGATTAGATTTTAATTCTAATTTTTAGGTTTAGGTTTAGGTTTTTATTTTATTTTTTTAGGTTTAGGTTTTAGGTTTTTATTTTAGGTTTATTTTTAGGTTTTATTTTTTAGAATAGGTTTAAGTTTATTTTTAGTTTATTTTAGGTTTTAGTTTAGGTTTTATTTATTTTAGTTTTGTTTATTTTAGTTTTAATTTAGGTTTATCTTATTTTTTTTATTTTATTTCTATTTTAAGTTTATGTTTTATTTATTATTTATTTTTAGGTTCATTTTTTAGGTTTAGGTTTTTATTTAGTTTTTATTTTATTTTTTGAGGTTTATTTTATTTTATTTTAGGTTTATTTTTTATTTTTTAGTTTAGTTTAGGTTTTTATTTATTTATTTTTAGTTTTAGTTTTTATTTTTTTTATTTTAGTTTAGGTTTATTTATTTATTTTATTTTTATTATTAGTTTAGGTTTTGCTTTTAAGCTTTTTAAGGTTTAGGGTTTGGAATTTAGGGTTTAAGGTTTAGGGTTTAGGGTTTAGGGTTTAGGGTTTAGGTTTTTGAGTTTAGGGTTTAAGTTTTAGTTTAGGGTTTTGGGTTTAGTTTTTAGGGTTTAGGATTTAAGATTTTTTTTAATAGAGAACAAATTCATATTCAACATCTCTTCTTTTCAATTTCATCAACGAGTGACACCCTGAGTTTTCTAAGACACAAGCAAAGGCATAAATAAAAAATGAACACCCTTAGAGCCAATCAAAAGCCCTAGATAAGTAGAACTATCTCTATTGTAAAGTCACAGTTCCATAAGCAACAGATCGGATTGGCATTCTGCAGTTTCTCTAGTTCCCATCATATCCACGATCTCACCCTCCGCCACCACCACGGCTACAACCTCCATCATTCCACCCACCACCTCTATATCCAGCAGCACCTCCAGATCCCCCACCACCACTACGATAACCACTGCCTCTACCTTCGCCTTCTCTGCCATATCTAAACTGAGCCTGGTTGAAAGTGATGTTCCTGCTATCATGGTTCTGCCCATTCTTAAGGTTTAGGTTAAGTTTAGGGTTTAGGGTTTAAGTTTTATGTTTAGGGTTTATGTTTAATTGTATGGTTTAGGGTTTAAGGTTTAGGGTTAGTGTAGGGTTTAGGGTTTAAGGTTTTTTCGGGTTTAGGGTTTAGGGTCGTAGGTTTATGGTTTAGGGTTAGTTTTAGGGTTTAAAGTTTAGGGGTTATTTTTTAAATTAAGTAAACTAATAAGTTTAGGTTTATTTAGTTTATTTTTTTATTAATTTTAGTTAATTTTATTTTTTATTTTTATTTAGTTTAGTTTATTTATTTTATGTTTATTTATTTTAGTTTAGGTTTTTTATTTTAGTTTATTTTTTAGATTTAAGTTTAGGTTTATGTTTATTTTTAAGTTGAGTTTTATTTTTATTTTATTTTTTAGGTTTAGGTTTTATTTTTCATCTTTAGGTTTAGGTTTAGGTTTTATTTTATTTTTTAGGTTTAGGTTTTAGGTTTTTATTTTAGGTATATTTTTAGGCTTTATTTTTTAGTTTAGGTTTAGGTTTATTTTTAGTTTTTATAATTTTATTTAAGGTTTAGGTTTAGGTTTAGTTTATTTTAGGTTTAGGTTTAAGTTTTATTTATTTTAGTTTAATTAATTTTATTTTTATTTTTAGTTTTTTAAGGGTTTAGTTTACTTATTTATATTAATTTTAGGTTTAGTTTTTTTTTAGCTTTTAGGGTTTAGTTTTTAGGTTTAAGGGTTTAGGGTTTTTTAGGGTTTAGGGTTAGGTTTAGATTTTAGGGATTTTTAAGGTTTAGGTTTTAGTTTAGGGTTTAGGGTTTAGGGTTTAGGTTTTTTTTTTTTGGTAGGAACAAATGATTCAACATTTCTTTTTTTTTATTTCATCAAGCAAGTAACACACCAAGGTTTCAATGACACAAGTGAGGACATAGAAAAAAATGAGCACGCATATAGCAAATTGAACACCCTATATAACTAGAATCATCCCTATTATAAACACACATTTCCCTAAGAAGTAGATCGGATCGAACGTTCTTCAGTTTCTCCAATTCCCATCAAAGCCACCCTGGTTTCTCGAGTAGTGTGATCCATCATCATATCCTCGATCTCTCCCTCCACCACCACCATGGCTGTAACCTCCATCACTCCTCCCGCCTCCATAACCACCACTCCTCCGACCACCACCTCCATATCTACTAGCACCTCTAGATCCCCCACAACCACTACAACCACTAACTCGTGATTCCTCCATCACTAGATCTAGGCCGTTGTGATGTTCTTGCCAAGGCTTTGCCCATTCTTAGTGTTTAGGTAAATTTTTAATTTATTTAGTAACTTTAGGTTTAGGTTTAGGTTGGGTTTTAAGGTATAGGATTTTAGTGTTTAGGGTTTATGGTTTAAGGTTTAGGATTTAGGATGTGGTTTATGCTGGGTTTAGGTATTGGGTCAGTTTAGACTTTAGGGTTTAGGGTTTTTAAGGGTCAAGATTTAGTAGGGTTTAGGGTTTATGGTTTAGTGTTTACACTGGTAAGATTTTAAGGGTACTGTTAGGATTTTGTGAGTTTAGGGTTGGTTTAGTTGGTTTAGGATTTAGGAGGATCAGTTTGGTGGTGGAGGGTTTAGGCCTGGGATAGTTTAGGGTGTGGTGGGTAGGTTTTTTAGAGGGTAGGGTTTAGGTGGGTCAGGGTTTAGAGTTTAAGGTTGAGGTTTAGGCCTGGAATTTTTTATATTTTTAAAATTTTCTATTTTTAGATTAAGCAAAATGGTAGGTTTAGGTTTATTTAGTTTATTTAGTTTATTTTTTATTTATTTTAATTCATTATATTTTTTTATTGTTATTTAGGTTTATTTTTATTTTTATTTTTATTTTTATTTAGTTTAGTTTATTTATTTAATGTTTATTTATTTTAGCTTAAGTTTTTTATAGAATAATTTATAGGTTTAGGTTTAAGTTTATTTTTTAGTTTAGTTTTATTTTTATTTTATTTTTTAGGATTAGGTTTTATTTTTTATTTTTAGGTTTAGGTTTAGGTATTTATTTATTTTTTTAGGTTTTTATTTTACGATTATTTTTAAGTTTTATTTTAAGTTTAGGTTTAGGTTTATTTTTTGTTTATTTAATTTTATTTAAGGTTTAAGTTTAGGTTTAGGTTAGGTTTATTTCAGGTTTGGGTTTAAGGTTTATTTATTTTACTTTAGGTTTAGGTTTATTTTATTTTTATTTTAAGTTTAGGTTTTTATTTTTTAGTTTAGGGTTTATCTTTTTTATTTTTTTTTGTTTTTAGGTTTTATTTTTAAATTTTCTTTTTAGGTTTAGGTTTTATTTATTTTTATTTTATCTTATTTTATTTTAAGTTTTATTTTATTTAGGTGTTTTAATTTTTAGTTAGGTTTTTATTTATTTTAATTTAGTTTAGTTTTTTTTAATTTATTTTATTTTTAGGTTTAGGTTTAGGTTTTGGTTTAGGTTTTAGTTTAGGTTTTTATTTTAATTTATTTATTTTATTTTATTTTGGTTTAGTTTTTTTAGTTTATTTTATTTTTAAGTGTTATTTTATTTAGGTTTAGGTTTTTTGCTTTTTATGCTTTAGAGTTTAAGGTTAGTTGAGGGTTTAGGGTTTAGGGTTTAGGGTTTGGGGTTAAGAGTTTAGGGTTTACAGTTGAGGGATTAGGGCTTAGGTTTTAGGTCTTATGATTTAAGGTTTAGGGTTTTAGGATTTAGGGTTTAGGGTTTAGGGTTTTGGTTTTACATCTAGGGTTTAGGTTTTAATTTAGGGTTTATGGTTTAGGGTTTTTATTTTATATTTTTTATAATAGAGAACAAATTCAGATTCAATATTTTTTCTTTTCAATTTCATCAACCAAGTAACACACCAAGATTTCTAAGACACAAGCGATGACATAGATAAAAAATGAGCATGCATAGAGTAAATTGAAAATCCTAGATAACTAGAATTATCGATACTATAAAGATAGAGTTCCCTAAGTAGTAGATCGGATCGATCATTCTTCAATTTCTCTGATTCCCATTAGATCCACCCTGGTCTCTCAAGTAGCGTGATCCACCATCATATCCCCGATCTCTCCCTCCACCACCACCACCGTTGTAACCTCTGTCACTCCTCCCGCCTCGATAACCACCATTACTCCGACCACCTACTCCATATCTACCAACACTTCCAGATACCCCACCATCACAATGATAATTACTGCCTCCGCCTTCACCTCCATTACTAGATCCAGATTAAGCCTAGTTTATAGTGAAGTTCTTTCCACCAAGGCTTTGTCGATTCTTAGGGTTTAGGTAAATTTTTTAATTTATTAGCTTTAGTTTAAGTGGGTTTGGGTTTTAGTTGTTTGGTGTATGGTTTTGGGTTTAAGCTTTGGTTTAGGTTTATTTTGTGTTATGATTTAAGGTTTAGGATTGTGGGTTTAAGGTTTTGTGATTAGTTTTAGGTTAGGGTTGTGGGTTAGGGTTTGTGTTTAGGTTTAGGGTCTATTGTTTATTCTTAGTATTTGGGATTTTCTAGTGTATTTGTTTTGGCTCAGGGCCTTTAGTGGCCTGGCCCAGGTCAGGCCTGAGTTGCCTGGTTTAGTTTTAGGAACAGGGCCTTAGAACATGGTCCAGGGTCATGTTAGAGCCTAGGGTAGGCCTGTGGATCTAGGGTTTAGGGTTTTCAGTGAGTGGGTTTCAGGGAGTTTAGGCTATGGTAGGCCCAGTTGTGCTGCAGGCCTAGGTCAGCTCAGGTCCAGGCCTGGCTCAGGGTTTATTATATTTTATTAGATTAGTTTATTTATTTTAGGTTTTAGTCTTTAAGTTTTTTTTGAGTTTATTTTATTTATTTTTTAATCTTAAGTTTACTTTTATTTCAGGTTTAGGTTTATTTTATTTTATTTAAGTTTAGGTTTTAGGTTTTATTTGAGGTTTAATTTAAATTTTTTTTATTTGGTTTTATTTTAGTTTATTTTATTATTTATTTAGTTTAGGTTTAGGTTTGGGTTTAATTAATTTTAGGTTTAGGTTAAAGTTTTATTTATTTTAGTTTAGTTTATTTTTTTTTAGGTTTAGGTTTATTTTATTTTGTTTATTTTATTTTTATTTTAAGTTTCCTTTTTTTTTGGTTTAGCTCTTAAGTTTTATTTTTTATTTATTTTTAGGATTATTTTTTGGTTTTGGTTTTTATTTAGTTTTTATTTTATTTTATTTTAGGTTTATTTTCTTTTATTTTACATTTAATTTTTATTTTATTTAAGTTATTTATTCATAGGTTTATTTTATTTTTTAGTTTAGTTTTTGTTTTTATTTATTTTATTTTTGTTTATTTTAATTTTTCTTTATTTTATTTTAGGTCTAGGTTTTAGTTTGGGTTTTATTTTATTTTATTTTATTGTTTAATAGGATTAGTTAATTTATATTTATTTTATTTTATTTATTTTAAGTTTATGTCAAAGTTTTAAGTTTTAGTGTAGGGTTTAGGTTGTCAGGTTTAGGGTCAGGGTTTAGGGCCTAGCTGTCAGCACAGGGTTTAGTTTGGGGAGCATCAGGTTGAGAGTAGTTTTGGGTTATAGAGAGTTTGTGGATTTAGGGTTTATGTTTTGTAGTGGTAGGGCTCAGGTTTAGGGTTTAGGGTCTTTAGGGTAAGATCTTGGGATTAGGGTCAGGTTTAGGGTCAGTTTAGGATTTATGGTTTTAGTTTCTTTTTAAAAACCAGTAGTATATTTTATTTAATCCAGTTTATTTTATTTATTTAGTTTATTTTATTTTATTTATGTTTATTATTTATTTTATTTAGTTTAGTTTACCATTTTTAGTCTGGGTTTTACTTTAGTTTCTTTTTTTAGGTTTAAGTTTATTTTTAGTTGAATTTTTTCTTTATTTTAGTTTTTAGGTTTATGTTTTATTTTTTATTTTTAAGCTTTCTTTATTTTATTTTTTTTATGTTTAGGTTTTACATTTTATTTTAGGTTTATTTTTAAATTTTTTTTAGTTTAGGTTTATTTTTAGTTTATTTTATTATATTTATAGTTTAAGTTTAGGTTTAATTTATTTTATGTTTAGGTTAAGGTTTATTTATTTAGTTTATTTTAGTTTATTTTAGCGTTTTATTTATTTTATTTTATTTTATTTTATTTTAAAACTTTTTAGTTTAGGGTTTTAAATTTTATTTTATCATTTTTAGGTTTATTTTTTTGGTTTTGGGTTTTATTTAGTTTTATTTTATTTTATTTTAGTTTATTTTATTTTATTTACATTTAGTTTTATTTTATTTGTTTTTTATTCAAGATTTTAGTTTAGTTTAGTTTTTTATTTATTTTATTTATTATTTTATTTTATATTTTATTTAGGTTTAAGTTTAGGTTAGTTTGGGTTTGTTTTATTTTATTTTATTATTTTATTTAGCTTAGTTATTATATTTGATTTTTATGTTTTATTTAATTTAAGTTTAGGTTGAGGTGGCTCACTGGCCCAGTTTAGGTTGTGGGGTTTAGGTCAACAGGATCTGGACTTTAGGGTTTAGTTTTAGGCTCAGCACTGGGCCCTCAGGGTTTGTGGGTCAGGGTCTGTTTAGAGTTGGGTCTTGGGAGGGATAGCTCAGGGCCTGTGGCCTCAGGGCCAGGTCAGTGGGTTTAGGGCCTAGGATCAGAGGCCAGGGCCTGTGGCCCAGCCTCAAGATCTTGGGGGTCTTTGTGGTTTAGGGCCAGGGTCAGGAGGGCCAGTCAGGCCCAGTGGCTCAGGGCCATGTCACCAGGGTGGGTCAGACATTTATGGCCTGATCAGTCATGTGGCCTAGGTAGGTTCAGGCCCAGGGTCTAGGGCCTGGCCTGGGGTAGGTTTAGGGTTTAGGCTCAGTGTAGGGCTCAGTGGTCAGAGCCAGTGTCCTTTAGGGCCTGGGTTGCTAGGGTTTAGGACTAGTTTTTTTTAAATTAAGAAACCCAGGCTCTTTTATTTAGATATATACATTTTTTTATTTATTACATTTTTATTTTATTTACAGTTTATTTTTATTTTATAGTTTAGTTTTATTTTATCTCTTTATTTATTTTATTTTAGGTTCTATCTTAGATTTTAGGTTTATTTTAGGTTTATTTATTTTATTTTAGTTAAGGTTTAGATTTTTATTTTATTTTATGTTTATATTTTAGGTTTATTTTAGGTTTATTTTTATTTAGTAGGTTTGTTTATTTTTAGTTTATCTTATTTTATTTAATTTAGGTTTAGTTTATGTTTATTTTAGTTTAGGTGCTATTTATTTTAGTTTAGTTTTTGGTTTTTATTATGTTTATTTTATTTTAGGTCTTTTAGTTTAGGGTTTAGATTTTATTTTTATTTATTTTATGTTTATCTTGTAGGTTTTATTTAGTTTTATCTTATTTTTATGGTTTATTTTATTTCATTTTATGCATAATTTTATTTAAGCTTTAATTCCAGTTTATTTATTATTTAGTTTAGTTTAGGTTTTATTTATCTTATTTTACTTTAGGTTTAGGTTTAGTTTAGATTTTAACTTTATTTTTTATTTTATTTAGGTTTAGGTTTTTATTTATTTTATTAGGTTTAAGTCAGGTTTTTTTGTGTTAGTTTAGGGTTTAGGTCAGGGTTAGGGATGATTTAGTGTAGGCTGGATAAAAAGTTTAGGGTTTAGGGTCAGGATTAGAGTGTTTTGCTGTGTGGTTTTATACAAGTGTGATCAGGTTTAGGTTTACGTCAGGGTTTAGGGTTTTGCTCAGATTTGGTTATGCCTAGGGTCCCAGGTCCAGTGGTTTAGGATTTAGTAAGGCCTTTTGCAAGCAAGCAAAAATGATTACCAGTCCATTTAAGATATTTAGTTTTATATTTTTATTTTAGTTTATTTTTATTTTATTTAAGTTTATTTTTTATTTTAATTAGTTTAGTTTATTTATTTTAGTTTAGAAATTTATTATTTATTTGGTTTAAGTTTAGGTTTATTTTTTAGTGAGTTTTATTCTTATTTTATTATAGTTTATTTTTTAATTTAGGTTTAGGTTTAGTTTTATTTTATTTTTCAAGTTTTATTTTAGGTTTATTTTAAGTTTTATTTTATTTAGTTTAGGTTGATGTAGATTTTAGGTTTAGGTTTATTTATTTTAGTTTAGTTTATTTTATTTTAAGTTTAGGTTTATTTTATTTTTATTTTGGGTTTAGTTTTTTTTTTAGTTTAGTGTCTAAATTTTAATTTTTATTTATTTTTAGGTTTATTTTTTAGGTTTAGGTTTTTATTTAGATTTTATTTTATTTCATTTTAGGTTTATTTTATTTTTATTTTACGCTTAGTTTTATTTTATATTTTTTTATCCATGTTTATTTTATTTTATAGTTTAAATTAGGTTTTATTTATTTTATTTAGTTTTATTTTTTATTTTATTTATGTGTAGGGTTTGATTTTAGTTTAGGTTTTATTTTATTTTATTTATTTTATTTATTTATTTAGGTTTAGCTTTTATTTATTTTACTTAGTTATAAGTTTTGGTAAGTTTTAAGCTTTTAGGGTTTGTGGTATGGTTTTAGGTGGGCCCAGGTCAGGGAGTTTAGGGTTACTAGCTGGTTTAGTGGTGGCCTGTGGTTAGGCTCATGGCTAGGGTTTGCCAGCTCAGTGTTTGTGTCAGATCAGGGTTCAAGATCTTAGCCAGGATCAGCTTTTGTGGCTAGAATCAGGCTCAGTGGTCATTTATGGCAGCTCAGGGTCAGGGCCTAGGTAGCCCTGTGGCTCAGGTCACGATCATGATTTAGATTTAGGGTTTAGGGTGAGCCTATGGTAGAAAAGGTTAAGATATTTTTAGGTTTAAAGATCATTTAGTGATCAGGAGTCTGGTTTAGGGTATAGGGTTAATGTTTTCTAAAATTAATAACCCAGAGGTTTAGGTTTATTTAGTTTATTATTTTTTTATTTAAGTTTATTTTTTTATTTAGTTTAATTTATGTATTTAATGTTTATTTATTTCAGTTTGGGTTTTTTATTTTATTTTAGTTTTTTGGTTTAGGTTTCAATTTATGTTTATTTGGAAGTTTCATTTTATTTTTATTTTATTTTTCAGTCTTTTATTTCATTTTTAAGGTTTTTATTTTTTACTCTTAGGTTTAGGTTTATGTTTTTTTTTTTAGGTTTAAGTTTTAGGTTTTTATTTTAGGTTTTATTTTTTATTTTTTGATTTTTGTTTATTTTTAGTTTATTTTTTTATTTAGTTTAGGGTTTAAGTTTAGTTTATTTTAGGTGTAGGTTTAGGTTTTATTTATTTTATTTTAGTTTATTTTAGTTTGGGTTTATGTTTATTTTATTTTATTTATTTTATTATTATTTTAGGTTTAGGTTTTTTTATAGTTTAAAGTTTAAGTTTTATTTTTATTTATTTTTAGCTTTATTTTTTTTATTTAGGTTTTTATTTAGTATTTTTATTTTATTTCTTATTTATGTTTTGGTATTATTTTATTTAGGTTTTTTATTTTTAGGTTTATTTTATTTTTAGTTTAGTTTAGATTTATATTTATTTTATTTTAGTTTAGTTTTTATTTTTTATTTTATTTAATTTTAGGTTTTGGTTTAGGTTTAGGTTTTTAGGTTTTTAGGGTTGTAGGTTTAGGGTTCATGTTTTAGTTTAGGGTTTAGAGTTTTTAGTTTTTTTTTAACAGAGAATAAATTAAGATTTAACATTTCTTCTTTCCAATTTCATCAACCAAGTAACACACTAAGTTTTCTAAGACATAAGCAATGCCATAGATAAAATTGATCATGAATAGAGCAAATCATAAACCCTAGATAACTAGAACCGTCTCTACTATAAAGACACATTTTCATAAATAATAGATTGGATCGACAGTTCTTTAGTTTCAATAGTTACCATCAGAACCACCCCGGCCTCTCGAGTTACGGGATACACTATCATATCCCTGATCCCTCTCTACTTTAACCCCCACGGCTGTACCCTCCCTCCCGCCTCCATGACCACCACTGCTCCGACCACCACCTCCATATCCACCAGCACCTCCAAATCCCCCACCACCACTGTGATAACTACCGCCTCTGCCTTCGCCTCCGTCGCTAGATGTAGACTGAGCCTAGTTGATGGTGATGTTCCTACCATCAAGGTTTTTCCCATTCTTAGCATTTAGGTTTAGGTTTAGGTTTAGGTTTAAGTTTATTAATTTTTAGGGTTTAGGTTTATTTTTCAATTTATTTGGTTACTTTAGGATTACGTTTAGGGTTTGGGGTTTAGGGTTTAGGGTTTATGTTTAGGGTTTAGGGTTTAGGGTTTTTTAGGGTTTAGGGTTTAGGGTTGTAAGTTTAGGGTTGTAACTTAAGGGTTTAGGGTTTAGGGTATAGTGTTTAGGGTTTACAATTTAGGGTTTAAGGTTTTTTTTTTAAATAAGTAAATCGGTAGGTTTAGGTTTCTTTACTATATTTAGTTTAATTTTTATTTATTGTAGTTTACTTAATTTTTTTTATTTATTTTTATTTTTTTATTTTTATTTGGTTTAGATTATTTATTTTAGTTTAAGTTTCTTATTTTTGTTTGTTTTGTAAGATTAGGTTTAGGTTTAATTTTATTTTTTTTTAGTTGAGTTTTATTTTTATTTTATTTTATAGGTTTAGGTTTTATTTTTTATTTTTAGGTTTAGGTTTAAGATTTTATTTAATTTTTTTAGGTTTAGGTTTTGGCTTTTTATTTTAGGTTTATTTTTAGGTTTTATTTTTTAATTTATGATTAAGTTTATTTTTAATTAATTTTATTTTATTTAGTTTAGGTTCAGGTTTATTTTATTTTATTTATTTTATTTCTATTTTAGGTTTAGGTTTTTTTTAGTTTAGGGTTTAGGTTTTATTCTTTATTTATTTTAGGTTTACTTTTTTACGTTTAGGTTTTTATTTAGTTTTTATTTCATTTTATTTTAGGTTTATTTTATTTTTATTTTACGCTTAGTTTTTATTTTATTTAGGTTTTTTATTCTTAGGTTTATTTTATTTTTTTAGTTTAGTTTAGGTTTTTATTTATTTTATTTTAGTTGATTCTTATTTTTTTTATTTTTTTTTTATTTTTAGGTTTAGGTTTAGGTTTTCATTTAGGTTATTATTATTTAGCTAATTTCATTTAAGTTTAAGTTTTTTTATTTATCTTATTTCTATGTTTTATTTAGTTTAGTTTAGGTTTTTAGGTTTTTAGGGTTTAGCATTTAGGGTTTTAGGGATTAAAGTTTTAGGGTTTAGGGTTTAGGGTTAGGGTTTAGGTTTAGGGTTTAGGGTTTACAGTTTAGGGTTAAGGGTTTTTTGTGTAGGTTTTTTTAAATAAAAAAAATTAAGTAAACTAGAATTTTTAGGATTATTTATTTTATTTAGTTTATTTTATATTTTTATTTACATTTATATTTTATTTTTATTTAGTTTAGTTTATTTATTTTATGTTTATTTTTTTTAATTTAGGTTTTTTATTTTAGTTTATTTTTTAGGTTTAGGTTTAGGTTTATGTTTAGTTTTCAATTTAGTTTTATTTTCATTCTATTTTTTATGTTTAAGTTTTATTTTTTATTTTTAAGTTTAGGTTTAGGTTTTTATTTTATTATTTTAGGTTTAGGTTTTAGGTTTTTATTTTAGATTTATTTTTAAGTTATGTTTTTTTTGTTTAGATTTAGTTTTATTTTTAGTTTATTTTATTTTATTTGGTTTAGGATTTAGGTTTGGTTTATTTTACACTTAGGTTTAGGTGTTATTTATTTTAGTTTGGTTTATTTTAGTTAAGGTTTAGGTTTATCTTATTTTGTTTATTTTATTTTTATTTTTGGTTTACGTTTATTTTTAGTTTTGGGTTTAGGTTTTATTTTTTATTTATTTTTATGTTTTATTTTTAGGTTTATTTTTTAGGTTTAGGTTTTTATCTTGTTACATTCAGCGATGTAGACATACTCCTAGGGACGACCGAGCACAACCGCCTCTTACATTATATTGGATGTTGGCAGATATACAGGGGCTATCCAGAGTTCTGGTTGACCCAGGTGTATCTATCAATATTATTAGTCTAAGAACCCTTGCTTACTTGAGAATCGACATCTCTAAACTCCCAAAACAAAGGATGATGTTGAGAGGCAATGAATAAGGCTAGAGGGCCTTGTAGTGCTTATTTTTGGACGGGGTGGGGAGACACCACCAGATCGCATTTGGGGTACTTTTGACGTGATCAGGTACAATATTGATGTATAATGTACTATGTAGAAAGATAGAGGCATCACCCTACAAAGGACCTAATCACGTAATAAGGACTCCTAAGACATGATGGGTCTTCGAATATAATTGAGATTTTTCCCCTAATTTACATGGATGAATAAAGTATGATTTATATTAAACCATGTTCTTATATTCCCTATGGAGGTAAGCCTCAATAGTTAATTAAATCTTAGGAAATAAAATTTCCTAAGAATACTCTCGATTAAAGTCAACAATTATCATCTCCAAATATTTCAAGGCTAGACTATCAAAGGATTTGTTGTGTTTGGTAAATCAGTTGGGAATGTTCAAGGAGAAGAGTTATTTTTGGAATCCAAATGAAATATGTAGGATATGCTCATGATATTGGGAAGCCTAGTGAGCATTCCAATCTATCATATGGTTGGGTTTTATAATTTTAAAGTTTAGGTGATTTATATGTTTTGAGTTAAAATTTAATTAGATTACTAGGGCTTATAATCCACTAAGACAAGGTTGTGAGAATGCCTAAGAGGAGAGGATTTATGCTGAGTCTAATAGAATAGTTATCCAAAAAATCTATGGAGCTTTAGTACGAGCTAATGCAAGACCTAAATCTAAGCTACAAGTGGACATAAGGTTTTACCTCCACAAGAGAGAATGAATTGTATAACTTCTGGACTTATAATCACCTAGAGTGGTCGCTAGCTAACTCCTATTACGATTTTAAAACCATGCAGTCCGGTCTTATGAATTGCAAGATAGCTAGGGTAGTTATTTAATTAGAAAGAAACTAAAGTCCTAAACACACTCCTTATGAGACTAGAGCATGAGTGGTATGAGCATATGACTTAATATAAAGATGCAAAATCTTTTCAAATTTTATTTCATTTTAGACACATTATTTTTACAGAGGATTTAGGATTTCTTATGCTTAAATGCATGATGAAATAGGTTTTGGGTCAAATCATCTAGAAGAAGGTGTACTCCACAACAAGCAATGCCTTCACAGGTCAAGCATTCCTTTATCGTGCAAGGATGGAGATCTTTCATGCTCAAGAGAGAAATAATATGCATGCATTATGTGAAACATACAACCATACAGCTAAGGGGTTGCTAAATTTTTTAATTATCTTATTTATGTATTAGGCTTTATGATGAGGTTATGAGTTGTTCAAAATTTAGTTATGAGTGATTAGTTGGGTAGAAATATTATTTTTATCCTAAGATCCTAATCGTATCCAAGCCACACACTAAAGAATCAATCATTTAAGAAACTATGAAAAGCATGCCATCCTAATGCATAATGTAAACATAACATCAAACAATTATATAAACTATCATAAAAGAATAAAAGGCCGGTGCGGTCGGGTAACGCCATACAACCCGAAGTACGAAAAGTTGGGTAGCCGAGCTCTATCCTTATAAAACTTGGAATATGAAAGAATAATTATAATTGTAGTAAATGTTATGGGGGTCTTCTTTCTTTATATCTCCATTTCTGATTTGGTTCCTTCTTTGATTTGGATGATGCTTGCTTCAAAGGCTTCATAGGTCACCCTAAGATAAAGCCTTCTAGCCACTGCTCATCCTAATCTCCCATAGCTATAATTCTAATTCATATTATAAAAATTACATTTAAGTGGGAAAAGTAAATCTAACTACACCTAGAAAATAGAGGTTAGATAAATATACATATAATCCCAAGAAATTTTATTTATAATTTAGACTTAGCACCCTACATAGGGTAACTAAGCCCACCTATCCTAACTTGGATTATGCTTAAGGATTCAAGCAACCCATAAAAAGAGCATTCACATTTATTTTTAAGCATTCCTTAAGCATAATCCCCTACAAAAGACATGATTAGGCTAATATTGGCCTATCATCCAGTCTACCAAGTATACACCCTAACATCCAATCTAAAATATTGCATCATAAAATAGAACATATATCACATCATACACAGTCCAAACTTAGAGCTAGAAGTGGTGACTTAATTCTAATATGTGTTTTAAGGCTTGTGTGGTAATTCTTGAGAGGCATTAGTGTTATATTTTCTAAGTGTACAAGGATTCAAATTAACATCAAAGTTTGATTTCACTTAAAGTAATTTAATTGATTTGAGAATTTTAGTTTGTGTTTTCTTTTGTTTCATTTGATTACACTTAGCAACTAAGTGTTACAAAAGTGAGGTCAATAGTCACTTTCTAAAGTAAGTTAATTTAATTTAGTTCTCCTTAGTGAATGGCTTATTAAATGATTTAATAAATCCTAAGTTTAGGTTTAGTTCAAATAATCCTATTCAAAATGAAAGGTATCTTAAGATTAATTTAATTCAATTACTACCACATGACATATATTAAATCATCCCTTTCCATCACATGTAGCATGCATATTATTAAATTCTAATTGTATCTATGCATGCAACATATTTTAGCACATTTAAATGATAAATGTATGTGTATGTTTAGAATTTATATTTTATTTGATTGAATTATTTAAACATATTAATTTAAAACTTTATCCAAATTCTTATATAAAAAGGACATAAAAATGAAATTAAATAGGCATGTGTCACTGTTAAACTAGGGAAGTGAGGTAATCAAATGACCTCCTTGGATCTAGCTAAAGCCTCATATTCTCGGGATGTCCAGACTATATACCCATTTGCATTCAAAAATTTATAAATTCCTATACATGAACATAGGAAGTAAGCTCCAAATCTTATGGATAATTAATTAAACCACTTAGTCAATTATGAATGCATGCAATTTTAATGCAAAATGGGATCTTCATTCACAAATCACATATAAATATACATGTACAAAGATATAGGCAAGAACATGTGATTGTTAAACCAGGGAAGTGAGGTAATCAAATGACCTCCTTGGGGCTAACTAAACCTTCATATTCCCGGGATGTCCAGACTATATACATGCTTTCTTGGACATACATGGTTGTATACATCAATGAAGAAAAGAAAACCATGCAAAGATTGAATTTTTTTTATTGAATCATTTATATATATGAATTAAAACTCTATCCAAATTCTAATGTTGAAATACATAAGAATGAAATCAAATGGGTAAGTGCCGTTGTTAAACTCAGGAAGTGAGGTAATCAAATGACATCCTTGGGGCTAACTAAAGTCTCGTATTCCTAGGATGTTCAGACTATATAAAGATTACCATTCAATCTTATATAAATCAACACATGAATAAAGGAAAGAGAACTCAAGCTATAAGCACATGAATTTCTTATGTATTTATAACTAGCATCATAACACATATTATTATTCATCTATATGCTTTTAAAAAATACATTTGGATTTAATAGTGATAACATCCATGCATATATTAAATTAAATCAACACATGCAAGCTTACAGAAAGGAAATCCATTTTATTTTACATGATTTTGAAAAGATGGATGCATGAATTCAAATGACATACAAACTTTAACATGATTGGAAAGAGGAAAATCAAATATAAGCATGTGATTCATTCAACCAAACTAGTTCTTAAGGATAATCAAATCAAATAAGATTATTTAAAGCAAACCAATGATTCTTTATTAATTAAGTTTTGGATTTGATTTGATTTAAAGAGGAGAAGAGAAATCATTACTTGTTGTTTTAAACCCATTCCCACATTAGTGATTTGATTTAATTTAAGGAAATGTAATTAAATTAATTTTATATGTTAATTAAGTTGAACCCTTAATTGGATGAATTAATTACCCTTACCTACGTCACCATAAAGTAATTAACTATGTAATTATGAGACAACATGATATGCATGGAAAATAAACTTGCAATAATCCTAGTAAATAAAAGGGGCCTAATGTAATTGGCTTGTGATTAATAGTTAATTAGATTAAAGGACTTAATTAATTACTCTTATGGTTTTCCCACACATGTGGATTAACCATAATTTCATTAAACTCCTTTAGGTTATAAAACACATAAAGATCTACCCCATGATTTAATTAAGGTCGATGTGATTATGATTTCAATTTGATTAAGTGATTTAATTAATTAGTTAAATCTTAATTAATTTCATTTTAAAAAGGGTGAAGTGAACTTAGGGAAAGGGGCCCAACCTATTCCTTAGTTCACTTACTGTTGAACAATGATTAATAAACTTAATTAACCAATTTATTACTATTCATGGGATTAATTAATCATTAATTAACTTAAAAGAGTAGTTAAGATTTAGTTTGTCAATTTTTCTAATTAAGTAAGTAATAAATCCCAAGAAAATCATGGGAGGTAGAGGTCATCCCATTAAATTAGACCATAAAATTTAGGATTAATTGCTCTAGTAATTAAAAAGTAATTAAGCTATCTAATTTTGTAATTAAAGTTTAATTATTATTTAAAATTAGTTAAGATAATTTTTAATTAATTCTCCTATGAAATACCGTTAAAACTAGTATTTGTTTGCATTTTTTTGATTTCACTATGATTTTTTATGATTTTTAGAAGTTTCACCAATTATAAATGATTAATTAAGCCTAATTAAAGCCTAATCCTATTGGCGCCATGTGGCGCACTAACATGGCACAATTTTCACATGGTGGTGTGGGATTGGCTACATAAAACTTATCCGACTCAGCGCTTACATGGCGGCGGTGAACGCGCTTTATCATCTCATCATCTAAGATCCGGACATGATCATCCCACTTAATAGGATTAAATCATTGATTTAGTGGATCTAATCAAGATCGTCATTTGCGAGAATATGGTTGATTTAACATCATGCAAGTGAGGGAGAATGGAGTCTGTCTAGCATTGCTCAATTGATCTGAGCATACCTAAGCTCGGATCAACTCCAATAGGATCCCACACTTTCGTGACATCGATCTAAGGGGATCCAATGATCAAGATCACACAAGAAGCAAGTTTTCTTCATTAAGCTCCAACCTAATTTTGCTTAAGTATCAGTTTTGGAAGCATTCTTTACTAGAGCTCAAGATCGATGGCTCAAATAGTTGAGGAAGCTTCATCTAGTGGAGACGAATCCTTGTTGAGCAATAATTGGATCAATTTCTCGATGTTCACTTGGAAGGCTATGAATCAATGATTTGGAGCTCGACTTTGATCGAAGTCCCAACTTCGATGCTCTAAAAGCTTGGGAGATGATTCGTTCTTGCTTGATGAGGCCTAGGAAGGTGTGTATAAAGTTAATTTGAGTTTGATGGAGAAATGGAAAAGTTAGGTAAAAAAATGAGAGTGTCCTATTTTGGGACGAACGAGAATAGCATTTTTTGGTCGAGGAACAAGCTTGAGAGCTTAGGGAATGGCTCTAGCATCTTATCTTGGGTAGCTAAGGCTCCGAGTAATGATTTTTGTGTGTGTTTGAGTGGAAATGAGGGGGTGTATACTCCCTTTCATCTTGATCAGACTGTGGGATCAGGTTTGGCTTCTAATGGTTGTCCAACCATCTCTGGGAGTCATGGGTGGGAGGGAGGAGGTGAGTTAGCTCAACTTGGTTGGTTTACGGTGTGGAGATGGCTATCAAGGAAAATTCATGGGTGTCCTATGGGTTTCAAATGCTCCAATGGGGAGGGTGAGGTGATTTTACCTCCCACGGGTAATGGCCGACCCAACCACCCCTTGAGTCAGGTTGAGCAGTGTCCTAGGTACCAAGGTGGACCATTACAAGAGTACCAAGTGGGCAAGGAATAAAAATGACCACTTACATGGGTGATTTGTCTCATGTTATGCCCTTGAGCCAAGGGTAGAATGATCATTTGGCATTGGATTTGATTTGGATAGATTTCAAATGAGCCAAAAGTGGGTTAGCCCAAATTTTAAGTCAATTGGAGTTGATTTGGTTAGGTTTGGCTGAATTTGACTCATTTAGGTCAAATTAGGTTAGGTTTGGTCAAGTTGACCAATTGGTCAAATTCAGTCAAACCAAGGGTTGGGCCAAGTTCATATGATTATTTGGGATGTTTTGGTTCAATTGGTTTGGTTTGGTTTAACTTAGATTTGATTTTGGCTTATTTGAATTCATTTGGGTCAAATGGGTTAAGTTGACCAATTTGACCAAATTTACAAAATTGGGTTGGATGTTGGTTTGGGTTTAATTGACTAATTGAAGATAATTGTAGGCTTTGGTTTCAATTAATTTGGATTTGGTTTTGATTTAAGCCAACTTGAACCTTTAGGTCAATTTGGGCTAAGTAGGTTAATTGGGTTCAATTGGGTAAAATATTGGTTTTGGTCAAGTTCTACATTCAATTTGGAATGAACTTAAGCGATTGGTGGCAATCAATTTGGTTTATATTTTGATTTGACCCAATTTGGTCTTTTAGGTCAATTTGGGTCAACTTGGGTCAAGAGGGCCAATTGGGTTTGGTTTGACTCAATTGAAGGTCAAGACATATTCAAATATTAATTTTGATTTGGTATGAATCATTGGTTTCAAGGGATTTGGCTTAGGATACAATTTAGCTAGTTTGGGTTCATATGGGTAAAGGTGTTGACTTGGTCAAATGACCAAGTTGACTTGGTTCGACCCAATTTGTGATAATTAATCAACCTAGGGTGATCAACAATCATAATGGGAGGTTTTGATTGACTTGATTCAATCCAATTTGGGTAGGATTAGAACTTAGCTCAAATAGGTCAAATTGGCCACTTTGGGTCAAGTGGACCAATTGGGTTTAGTTAGCTTAATTTTTGGTTGAGTTTGATTTAGTTGAGTTTATATATGCATTTTGGATTGATATATAAATTCAATTGCAATTTAACTTGGGTTCAAATGGGTTTTGGTTCATTTGCATTTCAAGTCAAAAGGGTTAAGTTGGGTTTGACTTGGGTTGATTTTGGTTTGGCTTGATGATTATAGATTTCATTTATATTTGTGAATATGATTGAAGGTATGATTGATTCATTAGAAAATAAATTGAATTTGGGTTTTGGAATGAAGGAATTTGGCCAAGTCCATGGAGTTGGGTCATGTGGCTTAAGTTTGGATTTTGATTTGGTTTAATTTAGTTTTAATAATTTAAATGTATATTTCATTTAAATTTATGAAGATGATTGAAAATATGATTGATTTGGAGGAAAATAAATTATGTTTGACTTGATTTGGATTAATATTTGGCTAAGTCCATGGGATAGGTCATATGGCTTAGGAAGGGTTTTGATTTGATTTAGTTTGATTTAGTTTTGATCATTTAAATGTAGATTTGATTTATATTTAGGAAGATGATTGAAGATATAAATTGATTTGAGAAAATCAATTGATTTTGGATTGATTTGGATTAAGATTTGACTAAGTCCATGGATAGGCCTACGTCTTAGGAAGGGTTTGAAGTTTGGATTTGATCATGGGCTTCAATCATTTTGGAATTTGGGTTTGGATTTGGATTTTAATTTCATATTTGATTTGAACTTAGGTTTTGTTTTAATGGTGAACATGGATTGGATTTGGGTTATAGGGTAGGTGGATTATCCTAATCCCTAAGGCATAACATAATCATGGTTAAACCTCTTTAGGCTTAGGATAATTTTTTACCTAATTGTTAAAATTATCTTATGTTTAGGGAATTCTTAGTGTTTAGAAGACTCCTAAGTCTAAGATGGAAAGATTAAATCTGCACTCTAAAGTGAGGTCAACAAGCTTTAGGCTCTATAGTGTTGCCCTTGGAGATAGATGATTGGAAGACCAAAGCCAAGTTTCACATTATAGACTCAGATATATCTTTCAACGCTTTGCTTGGGAGATCATGGATAAATAAGAACAATATAGTTCCATTCTCTCTACATCAATGTATGATGTTTGTGAGAGGTGGGATCATCTATTGTGTTAGAGGAGATCTCAAGCCATTTACAATTCCCAAGGTCAGCATATATGAGGATGCGGCTTACTACTTCCCTCAAAACCAATAAGTCTATTAGTATGAACCTGGCCAAAGTTTAAAAATAAAAGAAAAATAAAAAGAAAAATAAAGGGTTTAGGGTTAGTTCAGAGTTTAGAGTTTCCAGTTTTTGGGTTTAGGCTTTAGGGTTTAGGGTTTAGGGTTTAGGTTTAGCATTTGGGGTTTAGGGTTTAGGGTTAGAGTTTAGGTTTAGGTTTAGTTTAGGTTTGGTTTAGGATTATGCTTTATGGGTTAGGGTTTAGGTTTTAGGTTTGGTTTAGGGTTTTAGGGTTTGGGTTTAGGGTTTAGGTTTAGGTTAAGTGTTTAGGTTTGAGTTTTAGGGTTTATGCTTTTAGGCTTTAGGTAGTTTAAGTTTAGAGTATTTAGGTTTAGGGTTTAGAGTTTAGATTTGTGGTTTAGGATTTGTTCGTTTAATATTTTTTTATTTTTTAGTAAAATAAACCAAATTTAGTTTATTTAGTTTATTTTTATTTAGCATATTTTTATATTTTATTTAGGTTTACTTTTATTTTATTTAGGTTTATTTTTATTTATTTATTTTAGTTTTTTAAGGTTTAGGGTTAGGTTTATTTTTTAGTTGAGTTTTATTTTTATTTTCTTTTTTAGGTATAGGTTTTAAATTTTAATTTTCGTTTTAGGTTTAGACTTTTATTTTACTTTTTTAGGTTTATGTTTTAGGCTTTTTCTTTAGGTTTATTTTGAGGTTTTATCTTTTAGTCTAAGTTTAGGTTTATTTTTTAGTTTAGGTTTTGATTTATTTTTAGTTTATTTTATTATATTTACTTTAGGTTTAATTTCAGGTTTAGTTTATTTTAGGTTTAGGTTTTATTTATCTTAGTTTAGTTTATTTTAGTTTAGGTTTAGGTTTATTTTATTTTTATTTTAGGTTTAGATTTTTTTTAGTTTAGGGTTTAGGTTTTATTATTTTTTTAGGTTTATTTTCTAGGTTTAGGTTTTTATTTACTTTTTATTATATTTTGATTTAGGTTTATTTATTTTTATCTTACATTTATTTTTTATTTTATTTAGGTTTTTATTCTTAGGTTTATTTTATTTTTAAGTTTAGTTTAGGTTTTATTTATTTTATTTTATTTTATTTTTACCTTTTTATTTTATTTTATTTTTAGGTTTAAGTTTAATTTTAGTTTAGATTTTTATTTTATTTTACTTTATTTTATTATTTTATTTAAGTTTAGATTTTTTTAATTATTTAATTTAAAGTTAGGTTTTTTTATTTATTTCATTTTCAGGTTTTATTTAGTTTAGGTTTAAGTTTTTAGGTTTTTAGGTTTTTATGCTTTAGGGTTTAGGGTTTAGGGTTTTAGGATTTAGTGTTTATGATTTAGGTTTTAGGGTTTAGGGTTTAGTATTTAGGGTTTTTATGGTTTAGCATTTTTGATTTAAACTTTAAGATTTAGAATTTTTAGGGGTTTAGGGTTAGTATAAAGTTTAGAGTTTATGATTTTAGGGTTTAGGGTTTAGGGTTTAGTTTTTAGGGTTAGTTTAGGGTTTAGGGTTTAGGGTTTAGGTTTAGGGTTTGGGGTTTAGGCTTTGAGGTTTAGGGTTGTTTAGGGTTTAGGTTTTGCCATTTAGGGGTTTAGGATTTTGGGTTTATGATCCAGTTTTAGGTTAGTTTAATTTAGTCCAGGGTTTTCATTTAGGGTTTTATTATTTAAAGTTTAGGTTTAGGGCTTTAGGGTTTAAGTCATGGTTTAAGGTTTATAGTTTAGGGAGGTTTAGGTTAGTTTTAGGTTTAGACAGGTGTTAGGGTTTTGAGGTTTAGTTTAAGTTTAGGATTAGTTTATAGTTTAGGGTCTTAGGTTGGGTTTGGTTATAGTTTAGGTTAGGGTTTAGGGTTTATAGTTTAAGTTTAGGTTTAAAATTTAGTTTAGAGTTAGGTTTAGTAGGTTTAGTTGAATTTAGGTTTAGGTTTAGGGTTTTAGGTTTAGGTTTAGTTTAATTTATTAGTGGGTTTAGATAGGGTTATAGGTTTTGTTATAGTTTAGTTTAGTAGTTTAGGGTTTAGGTTTGTTTAGGGTTAGTTTTTGGGTTTAAAGTTAGTTTAGGGTTTTAGGGTTATTTAGTTTTAGGGTTTAGGGTTTAGGGTTTAGGTTTAAGTTTTTATTTAGTTTTTATTTTATTTTACTTTTGGTTTATTTTTGTTTTTTTAGATTTAGTTTTAATTTTATTTAGGTTTTTTATTTTTTAGTTTTATTTAGGTTATAATTTATTTATTTTTTAATTTTGTTTATTTTATTTTATTATATTTACTTTTTAGGTTTAGGTTTAGGTTTTAGTTTATGTTTTTATTTTATTTTTGTTTAGGTTTATTTATTTAGTTTAGGTTTAGGTTTTTAGCATTTTAGGGTTTAGGGTTTAAGGTTTAGGATTAGTTTAGGGTTTAGGGTTTTATGTTTATGGTTTAGGGTTTAGGATTAATTTAGGGTTTAGGATTAGTTTAGGGTTTAGGCTATTAGGCTTAGGGTTTAGGATTTAAGGTTTAGGGTTTAGGGTTTTAGGGCTTAGGATTTTTAGGGTTTAGGGTTTAGGGTTTAGGGTTTAAGTTTTATGTTTAGGGTTTAGTATTTAGTTTAGAGTTTAGGGTTTTTGGTTTTTTTTATTAGAAAACAAATTTAGGTTAAACATTTCTTCTTTTCGATTTCAACAAGCAAGTAACACACCAACTTTTCTAAGACACAAGTGACGACATAGATAAAAACTGAGCACGCATAGAGCAAAGAAAAAACTTTTGATAACTAGAACCGTCTCTACTATAAAGACACAGTTCCATAAGCAGATCGGATCAGCCATTCTTCAGTTTCTCCATTTCCCATCAGAACCACCCCAGCCTCTTAAGTAGCGGGATCCACCATCATATCCCTGATCTCACCCTTCGCTTGTACCACGGCTAAAACCTTCATCGCTCCTCCTTCCTCCATAACCACCACTTCTTTGACCACCTCCTCCATATCCACCAACACCTCTAGATCCCCCACCACAACTGCGATAACCGTCACCTCCACCTTCGCTTCCACCGATCTAGGCGAGCACGTTGTGGTGATGTTCATCAAGTTCTACCCATTATTTGGGTTTAGGTTTAGGTTTATGTTTATTAGGTTTTAGGGTTTAGGTTTATTTTCTAATTTTTTATTTACTTTAGGTTTAGGTTTAGGGTTTGGGGTTTAAGGTTTAGGGTTTAGGGTTAGGATTTATGGTTTAGGATTTAGGGTTTTGGGGTTTATGCTTTCAGGGTTTAGTATATTTTAGGGTGTAGGGTTTAGGGTTTATGGTTTAGGGTTTAGGGTTTAAGGTTTAGGATTTAAGTTTTAGGGTTTAGGGTTTAGGGTTTAGGATTTTATGGTTTAGGGCTTACAGTTTAGGATTTATGGTTTAGGTTTTAGGTTTAGGGTTCAAGTTTTTGTTTATGGTTTAGGGTTTTTGGTTTTTTTTAATAGAGAACAAATTCAGATTCAACATTTCTTTTTTTTTATTTCATCAAACAAGTAATACACCAAGTTTTGTAAGACATAAGCGACAACATAGATTAAATATGAGCATGTATAGAGCAAATCAAAAACCCTAGATAACTAGAACTATTTCTACTATAAGGACATAATTTCATAAGCACCAGATCAGATCGGCCATTTTTAGTTTTTCTAGTTCCCATCAGAACCACCTCGGCCTCTCGAGTAATGGGATCCACCATCATATCCCGATCTTTCCCTCCGCCACCACCATGGCTGTAACCTCCATCGCTCCTCTCGTCTCCATAACCACCATTGCTCTGACCACCAGCTCCATATCCACCAACACCTCCAGATCCCCTACCACAACTGTGGTAACCTCCGCCTCCTCCTTCGCCTCCACCACCAAATCTAGACTAAGCCTGATTGACGGTGATTTTCCTGCTGTCAAGGTTCTACTCATTCTTAAGGCTTAGGGTTAGGTTTAGGTTTATTAGGTTTTAAGATTTAGGCTTATTTTTAATTTATGTAGTTACTTTAGGTTTAGCTTTATGGTTTGGGGTTTAGGGTTTAGGTTTTAAGGTTCAGTGGTTAGGGTTTAGGGTGAAGGGTTTAGGGTTTTAGGGTTTATGCTTTTTAGGGTTTAGTTTAGTTTAGGTTTAGGGTTTAGGATTAGGGTTTATGGTTTTTTAGCAATTAGGGTTTAAGGTTTCTTTCTAAATTAAGTAAACTAGTAGGTTTAGATTTATTTGGTATATCTTATTTATTTTTATTTATTTTAGTTTATTTTTTTTTATTTAAGTTTATTACATATTTTTATTTAGTTTAGTTTATTTATTTTTAGTTTAGGGTTTTTATTTTAGTTTCTTTTTTTAGGTTTAGGTTTTTTTTATAGTTAAGTTTTATTTTTATTTTATCTTTTAGGTTTATGTTCTATTTTTTATTTTTAGGTTTAGGTTTAGGCTTTTATTTTATTTTTTTATGTTTAGGTTTTAGGCTTCTATTTTAGGTTTATTTTAGGTTTTATTTTTTAGTTTAGTTTAGGTTTATTTTTTAGTTTAGGTCTAGGCTTATTTTTAGTTTATTTTATTATATTTAGTTTAGGTTTAGCTTTAGGTTTAGTTTATTTTAGGTATAGGTTTAAATTTTATTTATTGTAGTTTAGTTTATTTTAGTTTAGGTTTAGGTTTATTTTATTTTTTTTATCTTATTTTTATTTTAGGTTTACTTTTTTTTTAGTTTAGGGTTTATGCTTTATTTTTTTATTTATTTTTAGGTTTATTTTTTAGGTTTTGGTTTTTATTTCATTTTAATTTTATTTTATTTTAGATTTTTTTTATTTTTATTTTACGTTTAGTTTTTATTTTATTTATATTTTTTGTTTTTAGGTTTATTTTATTTTTTTTGTTTAGTTTAGGTTTTCATTTGTTTTATTTTTGTTTATTTTTAATTTTTAATTTTATTTTATTTTTAGGTTTAGGTTTAGGTTTTAGATTATGCTTATATTTTATTTTATTTAGGTTTAGCTTTTTTTTTTTTTATTTCACTTTTAGGTTTTATTTAGTTTACATTTAGGTTTTTATGTTTTTAAGTTTTAGGATTTAGGGTTTAGGGTTTAGGGTTTAGGGTTAGGTTAGGGTTATTAGTTTGGATTTATGTTTAACCCAGGCATCAGCTTTTGAGTTTAGGGTTTTTAGTGTTTAGGGTTTGTTTAGAGTTTAGGGTTTAGGGTTTTAGGGTTTAGGATTTAGGGTTTAGGGTTTAGGGTTAGAATTAGGGTTTAGGGTTTAAGTTTAGGATTTGGGGTTTAGGTTTAGGTTTGGTTAGAATTAGTTTAGGGTGGGTTTTGTTATACTTTTAGGGTTTGGTTAGGTTCTTATTTTTTAGGGTTTAGGGTTTATGGTTTGGTTTAGGGTTTATCAGGTTTAATGTTTAGGGTTTAGAGTTTTAGACTTTAAGTTTTAGGGTTTTAGTGTTTAGGTTTAGGTTTAGGGTTTAGTTTATAGTTGGTTATGGTTGGGTTTCTTTAGTTTATTTTGAGTTTAGTTTAGGTTTAGGTTGTCAAGTAGTTTAAACTTTTAGGTTTAGGGTTTAGGGTTTAGGGTTTAAGGTTAGGTTAGGGTTGTTTATATATTTAGGTTTAAAGTTTAGTTTAGGGTTAAATTTGGCCCAGTTTAGGTTTTAGGTTTAGGATATAAGGTTTAGGGTTTTGGGTTTAGGGTTTAGTGTTTAGGGTTTAGTTTGGATTTAGGGTTTAAGTTTAGGGTTAGGTAGGGTTATTAGTTATTTATGTTTTAAAATTTAGGTCAGGTTTAGGGTTTTAGTGTTTAGGTTTATTTAGAGTTTAGGTTTAGGTTTTAGGGTTTTATTTAGGGTTTAGGTTTAGGGTTTAGGGTTTAAGGTTTATGTTTAGGATTTAGGTTTGGGGTTTAGGTTTAAGTTAGGTAGGTTTGTTTAGTGGTTTTAGGTTTATGCTTTTAGGTTTAGGTTAGGTTTTATTTGGTTTAGGGTTTATAGTTTGGGTTTTAGTTTATTTTAGGGTTTAATGTTTAGGTTTAGAGTTTAACTTTAAGTTTTAGGGTTTTAGTGTTTAGGTTTAGGGTTTAGGGTTTAGGTTTTATTTAGTTTATGGGTTAGGGTTTTAGTTTAAGGTTTAGGGTTTTATTTAGGGTTTAGGTTTTAGGATAGGTCAAGTTTAGGGTTTACTTAGGGTTTAGGGTTTAGGGTTTTAGGTTAGGGTTAGGGTTTTAGTGTTATGTGTTTAGGTTTAGTTTAGAATTTAGGGTTTTTAGATTGAGGTTTAGGTTTTAGGGTTTAGGATATGTTTAGGGTTTTAGGGTTTAGTGTTTAGTTTAGGGTTTTTTTAAAATTTAGGGTTTAGGGTTCAGGTTTTTGTTTATGATTTAGAGTTTTAAGTTTTTTTTTAACAGATAACAGATTCAGATTCAATATTTCTTCTTTTCGATTACATCATCCAAGTAACACACCAAGTTTTCTAAGACATAAGTGACAACATAGATTAAAAATGAGCACGCATAGAGCAAATAAAAAACCCTAGATAACTAGAATCGTCTATACTATAAAGTCACGATTCCATAAGCAGCAGATCAGATCGATCGTTCTTTAGTTACTCCAGTTCCCATCAGAACCACCATAGCCTCTTAAGTAGTGGGATCCACCATCATATCCCTGATCTCACCCTCCGCCACCACCACGGCTAAAACCTTCATCGCTCCTCGTACCTCCATAGCCACCACTGGTCGAATCACCACCTCCATATCCACCAGTACCTCTAGATCCCCCACCATAACTGTGATAACCACCGCCTCCGCCTTCGCTTCCACCGCTAGATGTAGACTGAGCCTGGTTGACGGTGATGTTCTTGCCATCAAGGTTCTACCCATTCTTAGGGTTTAGGTTTAGGTTTAATAGGTTTTAGGGTTTAGTTTTATTATGTAATTTATTTAGTTACTTTAAGTTTAGGTTTAGGGTTTGGGGTTTAGGGTTTAGGGTTTAGGATTAGGGTTTAGGGTTTAGGGTTTATAGTTTTAGGGTTTACGCTTTTAGGGTTTAGGGTTTAGGGTTTAGGTCAAGGGTTTTGCATTTTGGGTTTTTTATGGAGTAGGGTTTAGGGTTTAGGGTTGTTGGTTTAGGGTTGCAGGTTTAGGGTTTACGGTTTAGAGTTAAGGGTTTAGGGTTTAGGATTTAGGGTTTAGGGTTTAGGATTTTTTTAGGGTTTAGGGTTTAGGGTTTAGGTTATAGGTAATAGGTTATAGGTTTATGGTTTAGAATTTAAGATTTAGGGTTTAAGGTCTTTTTTTAAAAAAATTAAGTAAATCGATAGATTTAGGTTTATTTAGTATATTTAGTTTACTTATTATTTATTTTTGTTTACTTTTTTTAAATTTCTAATTAGGTTTATTTTATATTTTTATTTAGTTTAGTTTATTTATTTTAGGTTTATTTATTTTTGTTTGTTTTTTAGGTTTAGGTTTAGGTTTAGGTTTATTTGTTAGTTGAGTTTTATTTTTATTTTATTTTTTATGTTTAGGTTTTATTTTTTTATTTTTATGTTTAGGTTTAGGTTTTTATTTTATTTTTTAGGTTAAAGTTTTAGTTTTTTTTTTAGGTTTATTTTTATGTTTTATTTTTTTGTTTAAGTTTAGGTTTATTTTTAGTTTATTTTAATTTATTTAGTTTAGGTTTAGGTTTAGGTTTAAGTTTTATTTACTTTACTTTAGTATATTTTAGTTTAGGTTTAGGTTTATTTTACTTTATTTATTTTATTTTTATTTTAGGTTTAGGTTTTTTTTAGTTTAGGTTTTATTTCCAATTTTTTTGGTTTTATTTAAAGGTTTATTTTTTAGGTTTAGGTTTTTGTTTAGTTTTTATTTTATTTTTAGTTTATATTTAATTTTAATTATATTTAGGTTTTTTAATCATAGTTTTATTTTATTTTTTTAGTTTAGTTTAATTTTTTATTTATTTTATTTTATTTTATTTCATTTTTTCATTTTATTTTATTTTTTGGTTAAGGTTAAGGTTTTTATTTTATTTTATTTATTTTATTTTATTTAAGTTTAGGATTTTTTATTATTTTTATTTATTATGTTTTTTTTTAAGTTTAGGTTTAGGTTTTTAAGTTTTCAAGTTTTTAGGGTTTAGGGTTTAGGTTTAAGGATTAGGGTTTTAGGGTTTAGGGTTTTATGGTTTAGGCTTTAGGGTTTAGGGTTTAGGCTTTAAGGTTTAGGGATTTTAGGGTTTATGGTTTAGGGTGTGCTTAGGGTGCAGGGTTAGATTAGGGTTTAGGGTTAGATTTGGGTTTAGGGTTTAGGGTTTACGGTTTAGGGTTTCAGGGTTTAAGCTATTAGGGTTTAGGGTTTAAGGTATAGGGCTTTTTAGGGTTTGGGGTTTAGGGTTGTAGGTTTAGGGTTATAGGGTTTTGTGTTCAGAGTTTAGGGTTTAGGATTTAGTGTTTTAAGGTTTTTTTTTAAAATTAAGTAAATCGGTAGGTTTAGGTTTATTTTGTATATCTATTTTTTTTTTTTGTTTACTTAAATTTTTATTTTTATTTAGGTTTATTTTTTATTTTTTAAAGTTTAGTTTATTTATTTTATGTTTATTTTGTTTAGTTTAGGTTTTTTATTTTAGTTTATTTTTTAGGTTTAGGTTTAGGTTTAGGTTTATTTTTTGGTTGAGTTTTATTTTCATTTTATTTTTTAATTTTAGGTTTTATTTTTTAATTTTAGGTTTAGGTTTAGGTTTTTATTTTATTTTTTTTGGTTTAGGTTATAGGTTTTTATTTTAGGTTTATTTTTAGGTTTTATTTTTTAGTTTAGGCTTTTGCTTAATTTTTAGTTTATTTTATTTTATTTAGTTTAGGTTTAGGTTTAGATTTAATTTATTTTAAGTTTAGGTTTAGGTTTAATTTATTTTAGTTTAGTTTATTTAGTTTAGGTTTAGGTTTATTTCATTTTATTTATTTTATTTTTATTTTAGGTTTTGGTTTTTTTTCGTTTAGGATTTAAGTTTTATTATTTTATTTATTTATTGGATAATTTTATAGGTTTAGGTTTTTATTTAGTTTTTATTTTATTTTATTTTAGGTTTATTTTATTTTCATTTTATGCTTAATTTTTATGTTATTTAGGTTTTTTAATTTTAGGTTTATTTTGTTATTTAGTTTAGTTTATGTTTTTATTTTTTATTTTATTTTATTTTATTTTTAAGTTTAGGTTTATGTTTTAGTTTAGGTTTTATTTTATTTTATTTTTTTATTTTATTTAGGTTTAAGTTTTTTTATTTTATTTTTAGGTTATATTATGTTTAGGGGATTAGGTTTTTAGGTTTTTAGGTTTTTAAGGTTAAGGGTTTAAGGTTTAGGGTTTTAGAGTTTAGGGTTTAGGTTTAGGGTTTAGGTTTTTGGGCTTAGTGTTTAGGCTTTAAGGTTTAGGATTTTTAGTGTTTAGGGTTTTGGGTTTAGGGTTTAGGGTTTTAGGGTTTATGCTTTTAGGCTTATGCTTTTAAGGTTTAGGGTTTAGGGTTAGGGTTTATGGTTTAGAGTTTAGGGTTGTTGGTTTAGGGTTATAAGTTTAGGGTTTAGGGTTTAAAGTTTTTTTCTTAATTAAGTAAAATAATTGGTTTATTTTTTATTTAGAATATTTAGTTTATTTTTTATTTATTTTAATTAACTTGATTTTATATTTTTATTTAGCTTTTTTATTTTATTTTGTTTAGTTTATTTATTTTAGGTTTATTTATTTTATTTAGGATTTTTATTTTAATTTCTTTTTTAAGTTTAGGTTTTGGTTTAAGTTTAGTTTTTAGTTGAGTTTTATTCTTATTTTATTTTTTAGATATAGCTTTTATTTTTTATTTTTTGGTTTAGGTTCACGTTTTTATTTTATTTTTTATGTTTTCATTTTAGATTTACTTTTAAGTTTTATTTAATTTAGTTTACGTTTATGTTTAGATTTAGTTTATTTTAGATTTATGTTTAGGTTTTATTTATTATAGTTTAGTTTATTTTAGTTTAGGTTTAGGTTTATTTTATTTTGTTTATATTATATTTATTTTGGGTTTAGGTTTTTTTTAGTTTAGGGTTTAGGTTTTATTTTTTATTTATTTTTAGGTTTAGTTTTTATTTAGTTTTAATTTTATTTTATTTTAGGTTTATTTTATTTTTACTTTACGTTTAGTTTTTATTTTATTTAGGTTTTTTATTCGTAGGTTTATTTTAGGTTTTTTTTATTTTATTTTAATTTTTTTATTTTTTTATTTTATTTTATTTCTAGGTTTAGGTTTAGGTTTTTATTTTATTTTATTTTTTTATTTTATTTATGTTTAGGTTTATTTATTTATTTTATATTTAGGTTTTAAGTTTAGGTTTATTTTGGTTTTAGGTTTAGGGTTTAGGGTTTAGGGTTTATGGTTTTGGCAAGGTTTAGTGTTTAGGGTTAGATTAGGTTTAGAGTTTAGGGTTCAGGGTTTAGGGATTATGGATTAGGGTTTAGGTTAGCTTAGAGTTTAAGGTTAGATCAGGGTTTGGGGTTTAGGGTTTAAGGTTTATGATTTAGTGTTTAGCTTTAGGGTTTAGGGTTTTTAGGGTTTAGGAATTAGTATTTAGAGTTAGTTCATTTAAGTTTAGTTTTATGTTTAGGGTTGAGTCATTTAGTTTAGGGTTTATGGTTTAGGTTTTATGGTTTAGGGTTGTAGGTGTAAGATTTAGGGTTTAGGGTTAGTTTTAGGGTTTAAGGTTTAGGGCTTAGGGATTAGGATTTAGTGTTTAGGGTTAAGGGTATAAGGTTTAATTTTTTTTAAATTAAAACCAACTAGTTTAAGTTATTTAGTTTATTTTATTTTAATTATATATTTTTATTTAGTTTAGGTTTAGGTTTTAGGTTTTGGTTTAAGGTTTAGGTAGGTTTTAGGGGTTTAGGTTTAGGGTTAGGTTTAGGTTTAGGGTTTTAGGTTATGGTTTTAGTTAGGGTTTAGGGTTAGGGAGTTTAGGTTTTGGGTTTAGGTTTAGTGTCAAACTTTAGGGTTTAGGGTTTAAGGTTTAGGGTTTAGTGTTAGCTTAGGGTTTAGGGTTTAAGCGTTAGGCTTTAGGGTTTAGGGTTTTTAGGGTTTAGGGTTTAGGGTTTAGGGTTAGTTTAGGGTTTTATGGTTTAGCGTTTAATGTTAGGGTTAGAGTTTAGGGTTTAGGGTTTAGGGATTATGGTTTAGGGTTTTTTAGTATTTAGGGTTTTGGGTTTAGGATTTTTTAGTGTTTAGGGTTAGTTTTAGGGTTTATGTTTTAGGGTTTAAGATTTAGTGTTTAAGGTTAAGGGTTTTCGATTTAGGATTTTTTTTTAAAAGAAAAATTAAGTAAATCAAAAGGTTTAGGTTTATTTAGTTTATTTAGTTTATTTTATATTTTTAATTAGGTTTACTTTTTATTTTTATTTAGTTTAGTTTATTTATTTTAGTATAGGTTTTTTATTTTGGTTTATTTTTTAGGTTTAGGTTTAGGTTTAAATTTATGTTTATATTCTTGTTTAGTTTAATTTTATTTTATTTTTTAGGTTTAAGTTTTATTTTTTATTTTTAAGTTTAGGTTTAGGTTTTTATTTTATTATTTTATGTTTAGGTTTTAGGTTTTTATTTTAGGTTTATGTTTAGGTTTTATTTTTTTATTTAGGTTTTGGTTTATTTTTAGTTTATTTTATTTTATTTAGTTTAGGATTTAGGTTTAGGTTTAGGTTTTATTTATTTTAGTTTAGTTTATTTTAGTTTAGGTTTAGGTTTATCTTACTTTGTTTATTTTATTTTTATTTTAGGTTTAGGTTTTTTTTTAGTTTAGTGTTTAGGTTTTTTTTTAGTTTAGGGTTTAGGTTTTTATTTTTTATTTTTTTATGTTTTATTTTTAGGTTTATATTTTAGGTTTAGATTTTTTATTTAGTTACATTCAGTGATGAAGACTTGCTCATAGGGACGACCAAGCACACCCGCCTACATTATAATGGATGTTGGTAGATACCAGCTATCCAGAGTTATGGTTGACCCAGGTGTATCTATCAACATTATTAGTCTAAGAACCCTTGCCTACTTGAGGATCAACATCTCCAAACTCTAAAAAGAAAGGATGATGTTGAGAGGTGATGAACAAGGCCAAAGTGCTTTATGGTATTTATTTTTGAATGTATGCGGGGGAGGGGGCTACTTTTTGAGTTGATGGGGTACAATATTGAGGTATGATGAACTACCTCGAAAGATAGAGGCATCACCTTATAATGGACCTAATCACATAATAATGACTCCTAAGGCATGATGGGTCTTCGAATGTACGTGAGATTTTTCTTCTACTTTACATGGATGAATAAACTATGGTTTATATTAAACCGGGTTCTTAAGTTCCCTATAGAGGTAAGCCTTCATAGTTAATTACATCTTAGGAAATGAAATTTTCTAAGAAACTCTCGATTAAAGTAGACAATTATCATCTCCAAATATTTCAAGGTTAGACAATCACAGGATTTGTTGTATTTGAAAAATGAATTGAGAAAGTTCAAGGAAAAGACTTATTTTTAGAATCCAAGTGTAATAAGTAGGAAATGCTCATGATACTAGGAAGCCTAGTGAGCATTCCTATCTATCCTATGGTTGGGATTTATAATTTTGAAGTTGAGGAGATTTATATAATTTGAGTTGAAATTTAATTTGATTACTAGGTCTTATAATCGACTAACACAAGGTTATGGGAATGCCTAAGAGGTGAGGATTTATGCTTGTAGCCTGAAGAGAATAGCTACCTCGGATCCTAAATCTAGGGAGCTTTAGTATGAGCTAAAGCATGACCTAAATCTAAACTATAGGTGGACATAAGGGTTTACCTCCACAAGAGATAATAAGTTGTCTAACTTCTGAAGTTATAACCTCTTAGAGGTCGCAAGCTCCTCCTACCATTTTGAAACCATATAGTCTGGTCTTAAGAATTGCAAGATAGCTAGCGTAGATATTTATTTAGAAAGAGACTAAAGTCCTAAACACTCTCCCTATGAGTGTTATGAGCATAAGACTTAATCTATGATGTAAAATATTTTCAAATTTTATTTCATTTTAGACACGTTATTTTGACAGAGGATTTAGTATTTCTTACACTTAAATGCATGATGGAATAGGTTATGAGTCAAATCTGCTAGAAGAAGGTATTCTCCATCACAAGGGATGCCCTTACAGGTCAAGCATTCCTTTATCATGCAAGGATGAAGATCCTTCATGTTCAAGAGAGAAATAATATGCATGGATGATGTGAAACATACAACCATACAGCTAAGGGGTTGCTAAATTTTTTAATTATCTTATTTATGTACTAGGCTTTATGATGAGGTTATGAGTTGTTTAAAATTTAGTTATGTGTGATTAATTGGGCAGGAAAGTTATTTTTATCCTAAGAGCCTAATCGTATCCAAGCCACACACTAAAGCATCAATCATTTAAGTTTAGGTTTAAGCATTAGTTTAGGTTTTTATTTTATTTTATTTTATATTTTATTTAGGTTTATGTTTTCTATTTATTATATTTTTAGGTTTAATGTAGTTTAGGTTAGGTTCTTAGGTTTTTAAGATTTAGGGTTTAATGTTTATGGTTTAGGTTTAGGGTTTAGGGTTTAGGTTTTTAGGAATTTGGGTTTAGTGTTTAGGGATTAGTGTTTAGGTTCAGTAGGTTGGGTTTAGGGCTCAGGATCACGCCTGGGGTTTAGGTTAGTTTAGTTTTACAGAACTATTGTTTAGGTTTAAGTGTGGCTCAGTTTTTATGGCTAGGGTTTAGGGTTATTTTAGTGTTTTGGGTTTTGGGTTTAGGGTTTAGGGTTAGTTTACAGTTTATGGTTAAGGATTTATGGTTTTTTAGGGTTTAGGGTTTAAGGTTTAGGGTTTAGGGTTAGTTTTAGGGTTTAGGGTTTAGGGTTTAGGGATTAGGGCTTTTTTTTAAGTTAAGTTAATCGGTAGGTATAGGTTTATTTAGTTTATTTTAAGTTATTTTAGTTTATTTTATTTTTTATTTTTATTTAGGTTTATTTTTTATTTTTAACTAGTTTCATTTATTTATTTTAGGTTTAATTATTTTAGTTTAGGTTTTTTATTTTAGTTTATTTTTTAGGTTTAGGTTTAGGTTTATGCTAATTTTTTAGGTTTAATTTTATCTTTATTTTATTTTTTTAAGTTTAGTTTTTATTTTTTATTTTTAGGTTTACGTTTTGGCTTTTATTTTATTTTTTTAGGTTTTGGTTTAAGGTTTTTATTTTAGGATTATTTTTAGGTTTTATTTTTTAGTTTAGGTTTAGGTTTATTTTTAGTTTATTGTATTATATTTAGTTTAGGGTTTGGGTTTTATTTATTTTTGTTTAGTTTATTTTAATTTAGGTTTTAGTTTATTTTATTTTGTCTATTTTAGGTTTTGGTTTCTTTTAGTTTAAGGTTTAGGTTTAACTTTTTTATTTATTTTTAGAAGTTTATTTTTTAGGTATAAGTTTTATTTAGTTTTAATTTAATTTAATTTTAGGTATATTTTATTTTTATTTTATGTTAATTTTTATTTTTTAAGTTTAGTTTTGGTTTTTATTTATTTTATTTTATTTTAGTTTTTATTTTTCATTTCATTTTATTTTTACATTTAGGGTTTTAAGGTTTAGGGTTTAGGATTTATGGTTGTAGGTTTAGGATTCAGGGTTTAGGGTTAGGGTTAGTTTTTGGGTTATGGTCTTTTTTTTTCTTTTTTTTGTACTTAAACTTAAGTAAACTCATAGGTTTAAGTTTATTTAGTTAATTTAGTTTATTTATTATTTGTTTTACTTTATTTTATTTTTTATTTTTATTTAGGTTTAATTTCATTTTTATTTTGTTTAGTTTATTTATTTTGGGTTTATTTATTTTAGTTTAGGCTTTTCATTTTTGTTTTTTTAGGTTTAGGTTCATTTTTTAGTGTAGTTTTATTTTTATTTTATTTTTTAGGTTTAGGTTTTTTTTTAGATTTAATTTTATGTTTTTATTTTATGTTTGTAGGTTTAGGTTTTAGGTTTAATTTTAATTTTATTTTTAGGTTTAATTTTTTAGTTTAGGTTTAGGTTTATTTTTAGTTTATTTAATTTTATTTAGGATTTAGGTTTAGGTTTGGGTTTAGTTTATTTTAGGTTTATGTCTATGTTTTATTTATTTTAGTTTAGGTTTTGATTTATTTTATTTTTATTTTAGGTTTAGTTTTTTTTTTTAGTTTAGGGTTTAGGTTTTATTTTTATGTTTATTTTTTAAGTTTAGGTTTTTATTTAGTTTTTGTTTTATTTTATTTTAGGTTTATTTTATTTTTAGTTTAAGTTTAGTTTTTATTTTATTTAGGTTTTTTATTTTTTAGTTTAGTTTAGGTTTATATTACTTTATTTTAGTTTAGTTTTTATTTTTTATTATTTTCTTTTTAGGTTTAGGTTTTCATTTTATTTTATTTTTTTATTTTATTTTGGTTTTGGTATTTTTATTTATTTTATTTTGAGGTTTACATTTTTCGCTTTTTAGGGTTTAGGGTTCAAAGTTTTTTGAGGGTTTAGGGTTTAGGGTTTATTATTTAGGGTTTTAGGGTTTAGGGTTTAAGTTTTAGGTCTAGGGTTCAAGTTTTAGTTTAGGGTTTAGGGTTTTTGATTTTTTTAATAGAGAACAAATTCAAATTCAATATTTCTTCATTTCGATTTTGTCAACCAAGTAGCACACCAAGTTTTCTAAGACATAAGCGATGACATAGATAAAAAATGATCACGCATAGTGCAAATCAAAAACCCTAGATAACTAGACCTATTCTACTGTAAAAACACATTTCCATATATATAGATGGCGGCTCTTATTTCTCAGTTCCCATCGACTACCTCTCAGTAGTGGGATCCACCATCATATCCTAGATCTCTCTCTTTGCCACCCCAATGGTTGTATCCTTCATTGCTCCTCTAGCCTTCATAACCACCACTACTCTGCCCACCACCTCCAGATCCGTCACCCAATGGTTGATGGTGATGTTCCTGCCATCAACGCTCTGCCCATTCCTAAGGTTTGGGTTTATTAGGTTTTAAGGTATAGATTTATTTTTTAATTAATTTAGTCACTTTAGGTCTAGGTTCAGGGTTTGGGCTTTAGGGTTAGGGCTTAGAGTAAAGGGTTTAGGGTTTAGGGTTTAGGTTTTAGGGTTTTAGGGTTTATTTTTTTAGGGTTTAGGATTTCAGGGTTTTGGGTTTTAGGGTTTAGGGTTTAGGGTTAGGGGTTAGGGTTTAGGGTTTAGTGTTTAATCTTTTGGGTTTAGGGTTTTGAGGGTTTAGGGTTTAGGGTTTAGGGTTTAGGGTTAGTTTAGGGTTTAGGGTTTAGGGTCGTAGGTTTAGGGTTTGGGGGTTTTTTTTTAATTAAGTAAACCAGTAGGTTTAGATTTATTTAGTTTATTTTTTATTTATTTTAAATTATTTTATTTTTTATTTTTATTTAAGTTTAGTTTTTACTTCTATTTAGTTTAGTTTATTTATTTTAGGTTTATTTATTTTAGTTTATGTTTTTTATTTTAATTTATTTTTTAGGTTTATGTTTAGGTTTATGCTTATTTTTTAATTTAGTTTTTTTTTTTTTTGAGGTTTAGGTTTCATTTTTTATTTTTAGGTTTATGTTTGGGTTTTTATTTTATTTTTCAGGTTTAGGTTTTAGGTTTTCATTTTAGGTTTATTTTTAGGTTTAGGTTTAGTTTATTGTAGGTTTAGGTTTAGGTTTTATTTATTTTAGTCTAGGTTTAGGTTTATTTCATTTTTAGGTTTATATTATTTTTTAATTTTGTTTAAGTTTAGGTTTAGGTTTAGGTTTAGGTTTTAGTTTAGGTTTTTATTTTATTATTCTTTTTTAGGTTTAGGTTTTTTTATGTTTTATTTAGTTTAGTTTTAGGTTTTTAGGTTTTTAGGGTTTAGGGATTAAGGTTTAGGGTTTAGTGTTGTTATTTTAAGATTTGGGGTTTAGACATTAGGGTTTAGTGTTATTATTTTAGGATTTAGGGTTTAGACTTTAGGGTTTTAAGGTTTAGGCTTTAGGGTTTATGGTTGTACGTTTGGGGTTTAGGGTTTAGGGTTTAGCATTAGTTTTAGGGTTTTAGGGTTTAGGGTTTAAGGTTAGGGTTTTTTTTAATTTTTTCTAATTTTTTTAAATTATATAAACTCGTAGGTTCAAGTTTATTTAGTTTATTTTTATTTATTTTAGTTTATTTATTTTTAGGTTTAGGTTTTAGGTTTTCATTTTAGGTTTATTTTTAGGTTTTATATTTTAGTTTAGGTTTAGGTTTATTTTTAGTTTATTTTATTTTATTTTATTTTATTTAGGTTTAGGTTTAGGTTTAGGTTTAATTTATTTTAGATTTAGGTTTAGGTTTTTCTTATTTTAGTTTATTTTATTTTAGTTTAGGTTTAGGTTTATTTATTTTTACTTACGTTTATTTAGTTTATTTTTTTTTATTTAGGATTATTTTTTTTATTTAGTTCGGTTTATTTTTTTAGTTTAGGTTTTTTATTTATTTTATTTTTTAGGTTTAGGTTTAGGTTTATGTTTAATTTTTAGTTTAGTTTTATTTTTATTTTATTTTTTGAGGTTTATTTCTTAGGTTTAAGTTTAGGTTTTATTTTATTTTTTTAGGTTTAGGTTTTAGGTTTTTATTTTAGGTTTATTTTAAGATTTTATTTTTTAATTTAGGTTTAGGTTTATTTTTATTATATTTTATTTTATTTAGTTTAGGGTTTAGGTTTAGTTTATTTTAGGTTTAGGTTAGGTTTTGTTTATTTTATCTTCGTTTATTTTTGTTTAGGTTTAGGTTTATTTAAGTTTATGTTTTAGGTTTTATTTTTTATTTATTTTTAGGTTTATTTATTAGGTTTAGGTTTTTATTTTATTTTCTTTTAGGTTTATTTTAGTTTTATTGTACATTTAGTTTTTATTTTATTTAAAATTTTAATTTTTAGGTTTTTTTTTGTTTACTTTAGGTTTTTATTTATTTTATTTTAGTTTAATTTTTATTTTTTATTTTATTTTATTTTTAGGTTTAGGTTTAAGTCCATGTTTTAGTTTAGGTTCTGTTTTATTTTATTTATTTTGTTTTATTTAGGTTTTAGTTTAGTAATTTATTTTATTTTTAAGTTTTATTTAGTTTAGCTTTAGGTTTTTAGGTTTTTAGGGTTTAGGGTTTAGGGTTTAGGATTTAGGGTTGTAGGTTTTAGGGTTTAGAGTTTAGGGTTTAGGGTTTTAGGTTTAGGGTTTAGGGTTTAAGGTTTAGGGTTTAGGGTTTAGGGTTTAGGGTTTTAGGGTTTAGGGTTTAGGGTTTACGGTTTAGGGTTTAGGGTTTTTATTGTTTATCATTTAGGGTTTAGGTTTTATGTCTAGTGTTCAGGTTTTAGTTTAGGGTTTAGGATTTTTGTTTTTTTAACAAAGAACAAATTCAGATTCAACATTTCTTCTTTTCAATTTCATCAACCAAGTCACACACCAAGTTTTCTAAGAGACAAGCGACGACCAAGATAAAAAATGAGCACGCATAGAGCAAATCAAAAACCCTAGATTACTAGAACCATCTATACTGTAAATACATAGTTCCATAACCAGTAGATCGGATCGATCGTTCTTTAGTTTCTCTAGTTCCCATCAGAAGCATTCCGACCTCTCGAATAGCTAGATCCACCATCATATCCATGATCTCTCTCCCTCCACCACCATATAACCTCGCGTTCCTCCCTCCATAAGCCATTTTCACGACCACTCCATCCAGCACCTCCATCCCCCCCACCACCGTGATAACCTCGCCTTATCCTCCACTATCAAATCTATACTAAGTGTGGTTGACACTGATGTTCCTGTTGTCTAGGTCCTGCCCATTCTTAGGGTTTAGATTTAGGTTTAGGTTTATTAGGTTTTAGGATTATTTTTAATATATTTAGTTACTTTAGGTTTAGGTTTAGGGATTGGGGATTAAGGTTAGGGCTTAGAGTTTAAGGTTTAGGGTTAGGGTTCAGGGTTTAGGGTATATGGTTTAGGGTTTTAGGGTTTATGCTTTTAGGGTTTAGGGATAAGGATTAGGGTTTAGAGTTTATAATTTACAGTTTAGGATTTAGGATTTTTTAGGGTTAAGGGTTTAGGGTTTATGGTTTAGGGTTTAGGGTTTAAGGTTTACGGTTTAGGGTTTATGGTTTTTTTTTTAAACTAAGTAAATGGGTAGGTCTAGGTTTACTTAGTTTAGGGTTTAGGTTTTAGGGTTTAGGGTATTTTAGGGTTTAGGGTTTAAGCTTTAACCTTTAGGGTTTAGAGTTGTAGGTTTAGGGTTTAGGGTTTAGGGTTTAGGGTTGTAGGTTTAGGGTTTAGGGTTTGTGGTTTAGAATTTAGGATTTAGGATTTAGGGTTTAGGTTTTTTTTTAAAATTAAGTAAACCAGTAATTTAGGTTTATTTAGTTTATTTTTTATTCATTTTATTTTATTTTATTTTTTTATTTTCATTTAGGTTTATTTTTTATTTATATTTAGTTTAGTTTATTTAATTTAGGTTTATTTATTTAAGTTTAGGTTTTTTATTTTAGTTTATTTTTAGGTTTAATTTTAGGTTTAGGTTTATTTTTTAGTTGAGTTTTATTTTTATTTTAATTTTTATGTTTAGATTTTATTTTTTATTTTTAGGTTTTGATTTAGTTTTTTATTTTATTTTTTTAGGTTTAGGTTTTAGGTTTTTATTTTAAGTTTTTTTTTTAGTTTTTTTTTTTAGGTTTAAGTTTATTTTTAGTTTATTTTATTTTATTTAGTTTAGGTTTTATTTTTAGGTTTATTTTTTAAGATTAGGTTTTTATTTAATTTTTATTTTAGGTTTATTTTAATTTTATTTTACGTTTAGTTTTTATTTTATTTTTAGTTTATTATTCTTAGGTTTATTTTATTTTTAGTTTAGTTTTGGTTTTTATTTATTTTATTTTAGTTTATATTTATTAGTTTTTTTAGGTTTAGGTTTAGGTTTAGGTTTTAGTTTAGGTTTTTATTTTATTTTAGACTCGAATCTTCAATGAACACATTCTACATCAAGACCATCTCTTTGACTTGAGAGTAGTTTTCAAATAGTTAAGATAGTTTCACCTCAAAATGAACCCTCTGAAGTGTCCATTTGGAGTAGCATCAGAGAAATTCTTTGGGTTTGTTGTCGGACATCAGGGAATTGAAATTGATCTAGAGAAGATCAACACGATATTAGAAATGACACCCCCTAAAAGCTACAACACGACGTGCTTCCTCATAAGGTGGACTTAATCTCTAGGATCAATCCACTATAGTGTCTCATGACATGGCTAATGCTATCTAGATGGTTGGCACTACGGTCCATAATCCTCTCGCAGTTTGAGATTACATTCGTACCAATCCATCGGGTGAAAGGACAAGCGCTCGCAGATTTCTTAGTAGCACACCCACTTCTTGTTGACTCTCCGCTTAGTGATGATCTCCCCGATGAATAAATCATGATCCTAAGGGGTACTAGCATTCACCGTTGGGAGATGTACTTTGATGGTGCTGCTTCCTCTCAAAGAGGAAAAGAACCTCAATCTACTATTCCAGGAATGGTAGGGGTTGGAATAGTTCTCTTAACTCCAAACTGTGATGTGATGAGATTCTCATATAATCTATCCAATCCTTGTACCAACAACGAAGCCAAATATGAGGCTCTAATTACAGGTCTAGAGCTAATCGTTAGTCTAAGCATCCAAAATATCAATAGCTTTAGGGATTCTCAGCTAATTATTGACCAAATCACTGGGTCCCATAAAGTTATAAAGCCCAAGCTCCATCACTACCACAATTATTGCATGAAGTAGTTGGTCCAAATCCTAGAGTTTACCATTTATAAGATTCCTCGACAAGAGAATTTCATAGCATATGCTTTAGCCAAGCATGACAAGGAGTTGGCATGTCCGGAGAATGAGTCCATATCAATAAAGGTCCAAAATAGACTAGTCTTATCCCTTATTGATATTGAACTCATCAAAATGTACTCTCTTGAAGGGGAGGTTTCCATTGCCAAGAAGGATGAGGAGTTAGATTGGAGGAAACCATTCATGGATTACCTAAATAAAGGCAAACTACTTCAAGAGAAGTCATAAGTCCATCAAATGAAGCAGAGAGCACTTTCCCACACACTTGTGGATGGTGTGTTATATCGGCGATCTTTCGATCATATGTGGTTGCATTATTTAGACAAGCACAAAGCTAATAAGATCATGATCGAGGTACACTCAGGATTATGTGGAGCCAACCAATCTGGTCTGAAGATGAAAGCCAAGATCAAGTGACTAGGATACTACTGGCTGTCGATGATCAAAGATTGCATGGATACGGCTAGGCAAGGCCACCAATGTCAAATACACGGTGTGGTCCCACACCAACCACCCAACAATCTACATCCACATTGGCCATGGCCATTCAGTGTTGGGGTACCAACGTAGTCTAATTGATCCTTTTCTTAGGGTCATCAGGTTCATCTTAGGCCTACTACTTTTCCAAATGGGAAGGTGATTTCTTAGAGGTCACTAGCATGTGCTCTAGTTTTTTTATAGAACCATATCATATATAGTTTTGGAGTGCCTCGATGAATTATATCGATAATAGTACTGCATTCAAGAGTATCGAGATCAACAACTTTCCCCAGACACATATGGGTGGAGATATTCTACCATCAACTACAGGGTAAATGGCTTAGAAGCTTTCAATCTCTCTCAAATACTAAAAAAGACACTTTCGACAATAACAAGTGACATGGCATGAGCAATTAGTTGAAGCTTGTGGGCTTATTGCACCATATAGAACTCCAACTCATTCTCCTTTCTCTTTAGTCTATGGGTTAGAAGCCTTTCTACCATTTGAAGTCCAACTCCATCACTAAAGATAGTTATGGGTAGCAAGATCACAATAAAGCAGAACGCCAAGTCATGGTTAGAAGAGCTCGAAGTTTGGATTAGAGATTCCTGTGGGCATGCCAAAACCTCAAGTTGTACAAAGCTAAAATGATTCAAGCTCATAACAAGTTGGTCCATTCTAGAGCTTTTCAAATAGAAGAGCTTATTTTAGTTCTAAGGAGACCGATTATTGCTTATTGTAAGATGGGAGGCAAGTTTGAACCCACTTGGGAAAGCCTTTTCACATAGAGAAGGCTTACCAAGGAGGACCTTATCAGCTTATTAATCATAAGGGAGAGCGACCAATACTTCTAATCAATGAGCTCTACTTAAAGAAATATTATAAATGATGTTTGAGAATAATTATCATCAATGAAAATTTTATTTTGAATTCAATCTCTTCCATGTTAAAAGTAATCTTATTTGTAAATCTGCTACGATGTGTTTAAGGTTGGTGTAAGGAGCCCGAATGATGTCCAATACTTCATTGACACAACACAAACAAAAACTATAGACAAACATATAAAATAAACACATTTTTTATCTCGGGCTACTCTACATTGAGATAATGCACCCAGTGACACTCACTCAGTAGCTTCTTTAGGTTGGGCTGACGTGCTACCCTATTAGTGTGTCACCCCAATGGTCTTCATGCTTTGGAGGAAGTAAGTTTACTATACTTTCCTTCCTTACTTGGCCATTTCACACCAATGATCGCCTTGTTAGTTTGGTAAGCCTTATTGCATGTTCGATAAGCTACCTTATGTTGGCTTCGTCTAAGAGGATGTGAGTCTGCTACATTTCTTCTTGGATTTGCCTTCATGCACTGACTAGGTCGAGTATATTTGAGGTTTAGGATTAGTCCCCTAAGGACCCCTTCCTTTCTAATTGCTTCAAGTCTCGATCCATTCCTTCCCCGGGGCTCCCTGCTTAGTAGTCGCTCTAGGTCGATAGCATCCGTCCGCGATGATACTATCCCGATGATTAGTTCTACTTAAAAAGTTGTAAGCATACACACTTTCTTTCCAAGTTGATAGTTTCATATCGACGGGCACCTTAGGTTTGTTCTCACTATCTTTGGATGCACCACTCATCTTGATGGATACACCTTAGGTTGGTTTGTTCTGCACCTTAGGATACACCACTCATGGTAGATGTAAGTCTATGCTTTCTCCTTGAGTTGGCCATATAAGATTTCTTTTGTGGGCTCGGATAATAATGAGTAGAGCACCCCTATGGGCACTATATTTGGATCATATCCTTTGTGACCCCATTTAGATACTACCAGGGTTACTATGATTTAGTTCCCTTTCTAGTAACCACCCCACATGGTTGGAGAAACTATCTTGTGGATGTTCTCTCTTGGTCTAGTAAATCTAAGATAGGTGAAAGCTGACATAGGCCCTTCTCAGTGTGGTCCCTCATACACTAACAGGGTCCACGTAAACATATAAAAAAATATATATTCACTTGTGGATTAGGAGGACACCCCTAGTGGTATCTTTTCTCAAGCAGGTATCATATCTTTAGGGCAGTGTCAGTAAAGCTCCCTATAGGAATCGATTGACTACTCTTAAGTTGATTTAAGTCCCCAACAATATTCACTCAGTAGTTGCGCCTAAGTAGGGTTTGATTTATTATGCTACCAATAGGTCCCCAGTAGTTGTTCCCTGCTTTAGAAGATGTAAGTGCCTACACCTTCTTCCATTGTTGCACACCAAAAGGCAACCCCTTAGGTTGGCTAGCTCTACCCCAGAACTAGTAGACAATCCCTTTACATTTATAAATTTGAGATAGGACAAGTTTGATATAGCCCCTTCTCTGTGGGTCCATCGTGCATCGATATGGTCCATAAATTAAATCTATCAAATTTGATCGAGCTCAAATACCCAATGGATATGCCCTCAATACAAAATCAAACTAAACCAAACAAACCATATCAAATCACATAAAATTTTGATAAATATAATCTTGACTACCTTTGAGTTGACATAAGTCCCCAGTGGCATTCACTCAATAGTCTCCTTAGGTTAGGTTCGATTTGTTATGGATCTAACAGGTCACCCAAGTGGTTGTTCCTCACTTTGGAAGATGTAAGTGTGATATGCCTTCTTCTTAACATCATGCCACCAAAGGGTAACCCCTTAGGTTAGCTAGCTCTACCCCGTTATTAGACTATCCCTTTGGATTTGTAAACTAAGGTAGGTGATATAGTCCCTTCTCGGTGGGTCCATTCCACGGGATCCATACATTAAATCAGATTAAATTATACCCATTCTGATTTTCCCAGTGGAGTTAAATCACCCTTCTCCAGTGGAGCCAAATCATATATAAATAAGTCAAGCAAATAAATTAAATTCAAAACTAACCATCTTGGACAAATTAAACCAACTCCCAGTAGAGTCTAAATCAAAGAAATCCAACAAAACTTTCTTATCCCCAAAAAATCTATGAAATCAAACTCAAATCCCAATCTAGCGGATAGCTTGAATCTACTTCCCTAGTGGAAGGTTCATAATTGATCCCTCGGACTCGAGCTCATATCTCAGATATGCCTCCACATCAATTAAAACAAAATAAATTAAAATTGATTGATCTTAATCCCGGTGGATTATAGATTCTTATAAAATCTTCTTTCCATATTCTTACATGCCATTTCTTCTTATGCCATTGACATGTCATATGTCATGTGTGATCCCCTAGTGCATCTCCTCCATGTCGTTGATGTGGAATTCTCATCATATCTTATTTCTTCTCTAATGCACATGTTTAATACTTCAACCAAAAGCCTAATGTATTCATTCAAATTACATCTTAACATTGTAATCAATATTTTATGATTTGTGATGGTGCAAGCTAAAACTAACTACACAATATCATGCAAAACATATTATAGTGTGAATTAACACACTATATTATATTATAATATATAATGTTATATTATAATTTGTCTAACATTACACCTCATTACAATCACTTAAAAGGAACAAATAATAAAATTTTCTCAAAATATGAATAATAATCATTCTGGATGTAAAATTGTTATTTTTCTATTAGAAATGGTACAAAATAGCATAATTTTGGTGTTGCTTCTTGGTGTGTGCCATGAATTTGTCCAAATTCTTCCATCTCAACCTTCAAATTAACATTTATGTGGGTTTTGACCCATTGTATTACATCAAAAGTAAAACATACTAAAATGTACCATAAAATTTAGTAACATAACACCATATTCATATATATGTGATGTTATATTGATATATTATATTTTAATATGCTTTCATATAATATATTATCTTACATTACACCTTAAAATCAATCACTTTAAGCAAAAAAATTAATTAAATTTGGTTGAAAAATGAACATTTATTTTGAATGCAAAATTCCATTCTTTTGATTAAATGAAACACCATAGCACACCCCAATGATGTTCCCTAAAGCTTACCTTAAAATTGTTCAAATCCCACCATCTTAGCTTATAAATTCATATTTTTATGAATTATACTAGTATAAACTCTACTACATCATACTATAACAAAATAAAATGTTCTAAACAATAAGTATTAATACCCAATAGCATGTTATAATGCATGATGCTACACTATGTTATGGCATCTTATATTATAATATACTACAACATATTATACATTATATTATATTGCATATCACATCATAGAGATAGCTTAAGATAAAAAATCATAATATTAGCCTAAAAAATAAAAAATATATATTTTAGTCATATCAATTACATATTTTAAATTCAAATAATAATATATTATGATGCCATACTATTATATTAATTTGGCCAAATTCCATAATTTAAATTTTAAATCAACATTTTTATATATAATTATAGTGTAGGCTCGACTACATGATTGTAAAATACTAAAAGAATTTAAAATGCATAGAATAATGTATTATGCCATATGATGTTATACTATGCTATAACATATAATATTTATTTTGAACATAAAATCTTACTTTTTAGACTATAAGTGGCATAGCACACCTTTGGTACTACAACCTAATTCCCACTTCAAATTTAGCAAATTTCATCATTTAATTTATTAAACCAATATTTTTACGATTTATATTAATGTAGACTATAGGGCACAATACCATAATATACTAAAACATTTCAAAACATTTTATAACATTTAAAAACACATCACTACATGATCAAATATATGATGCTACATAATACTATAATATATGGTAGGATAATATGATTTAGGGTTAGGATTTATGGTATTCAAATCTCTAATAATCAAGGAAAAGTCTCTTGAAGACATTATCTTTAGCTTCCATAAAAATGTTTGGATTAGGTCATTCTTTAAATGTACTCTAATGACATCTTCATTTGTTTAGGTTTATGGTTTAGGGTTAGGGTTTAGGGTTAGTTTAGAGTTTAGGGTTTATGATTAGTTTAGGGTTTAGGGTTATTTTAAGGATTAGGGTTTAGGGTTTAGGGTTTAGGGTTATAGGTTTTAGGGTTTAGGGTTTATGATTTTAGGGTTTAGGTTTTAGGGTTTAGGGCTTTGGGTTAAGGGTTTAGGGTTTAATGTTCAGGGCTTAGGGTTTTTAGGGTTTAGGGTTTAGGGTTTTGAGTTTAGGTTTTAGCTTTAGGGTTTAAGTTTTAGTTTAGGGTTTGGGGTTTAAGGTTTTGGGTTTAGGGTTTAAGGTTTTTTTTAATAGAGAACAAATTCAGATTCAACATTTCTTCTTTTTGATTTCGTCAACCAAGTAGCACCCTAAGTTTTCAAACACACAAGCGACAACATAGATAAAAAATAAGCACCCATAGAGAAAATCAAAAACCCTAGATAAGTAGAATTGTCCCTACTGTAAAGACACGATTCCATTACTAGTAGATTAGATCGATTGTTCTTTAGTTTCTCCAACTCCCATCAGAATCACCCCCGCCTCTCGAGTAGCGGGATCCACCATCAAATCCCCGATATTTCCCTACCACTTCATGGTAACCTCCATCACTCCTCCCTTTGCATGTACCTCCATATCCAGCGGTCCATCTAGATCCCCCCTGCGATCACCACTCTCTCCCTCCACCTTGATTTAAAATAGCAGTTGTGATAATATTCTACCCTTAAGTTTTACGCCCATTCTTAGGGTCTACTGTTAGTTTAGGGTTTAGCATTTAGGGTTTAGGGTTATTTTAGGATTTACGATTAGTTTAGGATTTACAGTTTGGGGTTTAGGGTTTATTATTTGAGATTTAGGGTTTTAGGGTTTAGGGTTTAGGGTTTTACGATTTTAGGGTTTAGGGTTTAAGGTTTAGGGTTTAGGCTGTAGGGTTTAGGGTTTTAGGGTTTGGGTTTAGGGTTTAGGGTTATAGGTTTAGGGTTGTAGGTTTAAGGTTTAGGGTTAGTTTTACGGTTTAGGGTTTAGTGTTTTTTTTTTAAATTAAGTAAACCAATAGGTTTAGGTTAATTTAGTTCATTTAGTTCTTTTTTTATTTATTTGAGTTTATTATTTTTTATATTTATTTAATTTTATTTTTTTACTTTTTTTAGTTTATTTATTTTAGTTTATTTTTTAGGTTTAGTTTTATTTTTCAGTTGAGTTTTTTTTTAGGTTTAGGTATTACTTTTTATTTTTAGGTTCAGGTTTAGCTTTTTATTTTATTTTTTTAGGTTTTAGTTTTATGTTTTTATTTTAGATTTATTTTTAGGTTTTATTTTTTAGTTTAGGTTTAGGTTTACTTTTAGTTTATTTTATTTTATTTAGTTTATGTTTAAGTTTAGGTTTAGTTTATTTTTAGGCATAGGTTTAGGTTTTGTTTATTCTAGCTTAGTTTATTTTTGTTTAGGTTTAAGTTTATTTTAGTTTGTTTATTTTATTTGTATTTTAAGTTTAGTTTTTTTTTCTATTTTAGAGTTTAGGTTTATTTTTATTTATTTTTTTATGTTTATGTTTAGGTTTATTTTTTTAGGTTTAGATTATTATGTAGTTCTTATTTTTATTATGTAAGGTTTATTTTATTTTATTTGAGGTTTAGTTATTATTTTATTTAAGTTTCTCATTTTATACACTTTTGATTAGGTTTTTCTTTATTATTTTATTTTCATAGTAGATTTAGGTTTAGGTTTAGGTTTTAGTGTTTTTATTTTATTATTGTTTAGGTATTTTTATTTATTTTATTTTTAGGTTTTATTTCATTTAGATTTAGGTTTTTAGCTTTTTAGGGTTTAAGGTTTAGTGTTTAGGGTTTAGGGTTAGTTGAGGGTTTAGGGTTTAGGGTTTAGGGTTTAGGGTTAAAGGTTTAGGGTTTAGGGTTTAGTGTTTAGGGTTTAGGGTTTTTGTGGTTTAGGGTTTCGGGCTTAAGGTTTAGGTTTTAAGTCTAGGGTTTATGTTTTTGTTTAGGGTTTTTGGTTTTTGGTTATTTTTAATAGAGAGCAAATTCAAATTCATCATTTCTTCTTTTCGATTTCATCAACCAAGTAACACACCAAATTTTCTAAGATACAAGCGACGACATAAATAAAAAATGAGCACGCATAAATCAGAAACCCTAAATAACTAGAACCATCTCTACTGTAAAGTCATTGTTCCATAAGCAACAGATCGGATTGACCATTCTTCAATTTCTCCAGTGCCCATCAAAACCACCCCTGCCTCTCGTGTAGTGGGATCTGCCATCATATCCCTGGTCTCTCCCTCCACCACCACCACTTTTCCTGACTCCATAACCACCAGTGCTTCGACCACCGCCTCCATATCCACCAGCAGCTCCAAATCTCCCACCACCATTGTGATAATCGCTAGCCCCACCTTCGCCTCACTGCCAGATCTAGATTGAACCTAGTTTACGATGATGTTCTTACCCTCAAGGTTCTGCACTTTCTTAGGGTTTAGGGTTTAGGTTTATTATTTAATATTTTAGTTGCTTTAGATTTAAGTTTAGGGTTTGGAGTTTAGGATTAGGGTTTAGGGTTTAGGGTTTAGGGTTTAGGGCTTGAAGGTTTATGCTTTCAGGGTTTTAGGGTTTAGGTTTAGGGCATAGGGTTTAGGGATTTAGGGTTTAAGGATTTAAAGTTTAGGTTTTAGGATTAGGGTTTATGGTTTAGGGTTTATGGTTTAGGGTATGGGATTTATGCTTCAGGGTTTAGGATTTTAGGGATTTATGATTTAAGGTTTAGGGTTTTTTATGTTTAGGGTTACAAGTTTAGGGCTTAGGGTTTAAGGTTTAGGATTTAGGGTTTAGGGTTTAGGGTTTATGGTTTTTTTAAAATTAAGTAAACCGATAGGCTTAGGTTAATTTAGTTTATTTTTTATTTATTTTGTTTATTTTATTTTTATTTTATTTAGCTTTATTTTTATTTTTATTTAGTTTAGTTTATTTATTTTAGGTTTATCTATTTTAGTTTAGGTTTTTTTATTTTAGTTTATTTGTTAGGTTTAAGCTTAAGTTTATGCTTATTTTTTAGTTTAGTTTTATTTTTATTTTATTTTTTAGGTTTAGGTTTTATTTCTTATTCTTAGGTTTTGGTTTAAATATTTATTTATTTATTTGTCTTTAGGTTTTAGATTTTTATTTTAAGTTTATTATTAGGTTTTATTGTTCAGTTTAGGTTTAGGTTAGTTTTCACTTTATTTTATTTTATTTAGTTTAGGGTTTAGGTTTAGGTTTAGGATTTATTTAATTTATTTTAGTTTATTTTAGTCTAGGTTTAGGTTTATTTTATTTTGTTAATTTTAGGTTTAGGGTTATATTATTTATTTATTTTAAGGTTTATTTTTTTGGTTTAAGTTATTATTTTGTTTTTGTTTTATTTTATTTTAGGTTTATTTTATTTTTATTTTATGTTTAGTTTTTATTTTATTTAGGTTTTTTTATTTTTAAGTTTATTTTATTTTTAGTTTATTTTAGCTTTTTGTTTATTTTATTTTAGTTTAGTTTTTTTATCTTTTTTTATTTTTACATTTATGTTAAGGTTTAAGTTTAAGTTTAGGTTTAGGTTTTAGTTTAGGTTGTTATTTTATTATACTTTATTTTATTTTATTTAGAATTAGGGTTTTATATTTATTTTATTTTTAGTTTTTATTTAGATTAAGTTTAGGTTTTAGGTTTTTAGGTTTATAAGGTTTAGGGTTTAGGGTTTAGGGTTTGGGTTTAGGGTTTAGGGTTTAGGGTTGTAGGTTTAGAGATTTGAGCTTTAGGGTTTAGGCTTTAGGCTTTAGTGTTTAAAGTTTAGGGTTTAGGATTTTAAGGTTTAAGGTTTATGATTTACGTTTAGGGTTTTTTTTATAATTTTTATAATTTTTTTGTTTTTTTATTTTTTTAAATTAAGTAAACTAGTAGGCTTATTTAGTTTATTATTTTTTTATTTAGGTTCATTTTTATTTTTATTAAGTGTAGTTTATTCATTTTAGGTTTATTTATTTGAGTTTAGGTTTTTTATTTTAGTATATTTCTTAAGTTTAGGTTTAGGTTTAGGTTTATTTTTTAGTTTTGTTTTATTATTATTTTATTTTTTTAAGTTTAGGTTTTATTTTTTATTTTTAGGTTTAGATTTAGGTTTTTATTTTGTTTTTTTAGGTTTAGGTTTTAGGTTTTTATTTTAAGTTTATTTTTAGGTTTTATTTTTTAGTTTAGGTTTAGGTTTATTTTTAGTTTATATAATTTTATTTAGGGTTTAGGTTTAGGTTTAGTTTATTTTAGGTTTAGGTTTAAGTTTTATTTATTTTAGTTTAATTAATTTTATTTTTATTTTAAGTTTAGGTTTTTTAGGGTTTAGGTTTACTTATTTATATTAATTTTAGGTTTAGTTTTAGGTTTTTAGCTTTTTCTGGCTTAGGGTTTAGGGTTTAAGGTTTAGGGTTTAGGGTTAAGGTTTAGGGTTTAGGGTTTAGGGTTTAGGGTTAAGGTTTTAGATTTTAGGGATTAATGTTTAAGGTTTAGGGTTTTAGTGTTTAGGGTTTAGGGTTTTTAGGGTTTAGGGTTTAGGTTTTTTATTTTTTTTGGTAGGGAACAAATTCAGATTCAACATTTCTTTTTTTTTATTTCATCAAGCAAGTAACACACCAAGTTTTCTATGACACAAGCGAGGACATAGAAAAAAATGAGCACGCATATAGCAAATTGAACACCCTAGATAACTAGAATCGTTTCTACTGTAAACACACATTTCCCTAAGAAGTAGATCGGATCGAACGTTCTTCAGTTTCTCCAATTCCCATCAAAGCCACCCTGGTTTCTCGAGTAGTGTGATCCATCATCATATCCTCGATCTCTCCCTCCACCACCACCACGGCTGTAACCTCCATCGCTCCTCCCGCCTCCATAACTAGCACTCCTCCGACCACCACCTCCATATCTACTAGCACCTCTAGATCCCCCACAACCACTACAATAACCACTAACTCTGCATTCGCCTCCATCACTAGATCTAGACTGAGCCTGGTTGACAGTGATGTTCTTGCCGCCAAGGCTTTGCCCATTCTTAGTGTTTAGGTAAATTTTTTAATTTATTTAGTAACTTTAGGTTTAGGTTTAGGGTTTTGGTTTTAAGGTATAGGATTTTAGTGTTTAGGGTTTATGGTTTAAGGTTTAGGATTTAGGATTTTAGGGTTTATGCTTTTAGGGTTTAGGGTATTGGGTTAGGTTTTAGAGTTTTAGGGTTTAGGGTTTCGGGTTAAGGGTTAAGATTTAGAGTTTAGGGTTTAGGGTTTATGGTTTAGTGTTTACACTTTAGGGTTTAAGATTTCGAGGGTTTAGGGTTTACGGTTTAGGATTTTTAGAGTTTAGGGTTTAGGGTTTATGGTTAGTTTATGGTTTAGGATTTAGGGTTTAGGATTAGTTTATGGTTTAGGGTTTAGGGTTTTAGGCTTTAGGATTTAGGATTTATGGTTTAGGGTTAGTTTTAGAGTTTAGGGTTTAGGGTTTAGGGTTTAGGGTTTTAGGGTTTAAGGTTTTGGGTTTAGGGTTTAAAGTTTAGAGTTTTAAGGTTGAGGTTTAGGGTTTAGGGTCAATTTTTTTATATTTTTTAAAATTTTCTACTTTTAGATTAGGTAAAATGGTAGGTTTAGGTTTATTTAGTTTATTTAGTTTATTTTTTATTTATTTTAATTCATTGTATTTTTTTATTATTATTTAGGTTTATTTTTATTTTTATTTTTATTTTTATTTAGTTTAGTTTATTTATTTAATGTTTATTTATTTTAGCTTAGATTTTTTATAGAATAATTTGTAGGTTTAGGTTTAAGTTTATTTTTTAGTTTTGTTTTATTTTTATTTTTTTATTTTTTAGGATTAGGTTTTATTTTATTTTTTAGGTTTAGGTTTGGTTATTTATTTTTTTAGGTTTTATTTCTGATTATTTTAAGTTTTATTTTAAAGTTTATGTTTAGGTTTATTTTTTGTTTATTTAATTTTATTTAAGGTTTAAGTTTAGGTTTAGGTTAGGTTTATTTCAGGTTTGGGTTTAGGTTTTATTTATTTTACTTTAGGTTTAGGTTTATTTTATTTTTATTTTCAGTTTAGGTTTTTATTTTTTAGTTTAGGGTTTATGTTTTTTTATTTTTTTTTTGTTTTTAGGTTTTATTTTTAAATTTTCTTTTTAGGTTTAGGTTTTTATTTAGCTTTTATTTTATCTTATTTTTATTTTAAGTTTTGTTTTTATTTTATTTAGGCATTTTAATTTTTAGTTAGGTTTTTATTTATTTTAATTTAGTTTAGTTTTTTTTAATTTATTTTATTTTTAGGTTTAGGTTTAGGTGTTGGTTTAGGTTTTAGTTTAGGTTTTTATTTTAATTTATTTATTTTATTTTATTTTGGTTTAGTTTTTTTAAGCTTATTTTTTTTTTAAGTTTTATTTTGTTTAGGTTTAAGTTTTTAGCTTTTTATGCTTTAGAGTTTAAGGTTAGTTGAGGGTTTAAGGTTTAGGATTTAGGGTTTGGGGTTTAGGGTTTAGGGTTTACAGTTGAGGGATTAGGGCTTAGGTTTTAGGTTTATCTTGGGTAGCTAAGGCTTCGAGTAATGATTTTTGTGTGTGTTTGAGTGGAAATGAGGGTGTATATTCATCTTGACCAGGTAGTATCAGGTTTGGCTTCTAATGGTTGTCCAACCATCTCTGGGAGTCGTGGGTGGCAGGGAGGAGGTGAGTTAGCTCGACTTGGTTTGTTTACGGCGTGGAGATGGCTACCAAGGAAAAATCATGGGTGTCCTATGGGTTTCAAATGCTCCAATGGGGAGGGTGAGGTGATTTCACCTCCCACGGGTAATGGCTGACCCAACCACCCCTTGAGTCAGGTTGAGCGGTCCTAGCAAGGTGTGGACCATTACAAGAGTACCAAGTGGGCAAGGAATGAAAATGACCACTTACATGGGTGATTTGTCTCATGTTATGCCCTTGAGCCAAGGGTAGAATGATCATTTGGCATTGGATTTGATTTGGATAGATTTGAAAAGAGCCAAAAGTGGGTTAGCCCAAATTTCAAGTCAATTGGAGTTGATTTGGTTAGGTTTGGCTGAATTTGACTCATTTAGGTCAAATTAGGTTAGGTTTGGTCAAGTTGACCAATTGGTCAAACCAAGGGTTGGGGCCAAGTTCATATGATTATTTGGGATGTTTTGTTCAATTGGTTTGGTTTGGTTTAACTTAGATTTGATTTTGGCTTATTTGAATTCATTTGGGTCAAATGGGTTAAGTTGACCAATTTGACCAAATTTACAAAATTGGCTTGGGTTGGATGTTGGTTTGGGTTTAATTGACTAATTGAAGATAATTGTAGGCTTTGGATTCAATTAATTTGGATTTGGTTTTGATTTAGGACAACTTGAACCTTTAGGTCAATTTGGGCTAAGTAGGTTAATTGGGTTCAATTGGGTAAAATATTGATTTTGGTCAAGTTCTACATTCAATTTGGAATGAACTTAAGCGATTGGTGGCAATCAATTTGGTTTATATTTTGATTTGACCCAATTTGGTCTTTTAGGTCAATTTGGGTCAACTTGGGTCAAGAGGGCCAATTGGGTTTGGTTTGACTCAATTGAAGGTCAAGACATATTCAAATATTAATTTTGATTTGGTATGAATCATTGGTTTCAAGGGATTTGGCTTAGGATACAATTTAGCTAGTTTGGGTTCATATGGTTTAAGGGGTTGACTTGGTCAAATGACCAAGTTGACTTGGTTCGACCCAATTTGTGATAATTAATCAACCTAGGGTGATCAATAATCATAATGGGAGGTTTTGATTGACTTGATTCAATCCAATTTGTGTAGGATTAGAACTTAGCTCAAATAGGTCAAATTGGCCACTTTGGGTCAAGTGGACCAATTGGGTTTAGTTAGCTTAATTTTTGGTTGAGTTTGATTTAGTTGAGTTTATATATGTATTTTGGATTGATATATAAATTCAATTCGGCTAGATTCAAATGGGTTTTGGTTCATTTGAGCATTTCAAGTCAAAAGGGGTTGGGTTTGATTTTGGTTTGGCTTGATGATTATAGATTTCATTTATATTTGTGAATATGATTGAAGGTATGATTGATTCATGAGAAAATAAATTGAATGAATGAAGGAATTTGGCCAAGTCCATGGAGTGGCTTAAGTTTGGATTTTGATTTGGTTTGATTTAGTTTTGATAATTTAAATGTATATTTCATTTAAATTTATGAAGATGATTGAAAATATGATTGATTTGTGAGAAAATAAATTATGTTTGACTTGATTTGGATTAATATTTGGCTAAGTCCATGGGATAGGTCATATGGCTTAGGAAGGGTTTTGAATTAATTTGATTTAGTTTGATTTAGTTTTGATCATTTAAATGTAGATTTGATTTATATTTAGGAAGATGATTGAAGATATAAATTGATTATGAGAAAATCAATTGATTTTGGATTGATTTGGATTAAGATTTGACTAAGTCCATGGGATAGGCCCTACATCTTAGGAAGGGTTTGAAGTTTGGATTTGATCATGGGCTTCAATCATTTAATTTTGGAATTTGGGTTTGGATTTGGATTTTAATTTCATATTTGATTTGAACTTAGGTTTTGTTTTAGATGGTGAACATGGATTGGATTTGGGTTATAGGGTAGGTGGATTATCCTAATCCCTAAGGCATAACATAATCCTATGGTTAAACCTTCTACATCTTTAGGCTTAGGTTAATTGTTTACCTAATTGTTAGAATTATCTTATGTTTAGGGAATTCTTAGTATTTAGAAGACTCCTAAGTCTAAGATGGAAAGATTAAATTTGCACTCCAAAGTGAGGTCAACAAGCCTAAGGCTCTATAGTGTTGCCCTTGGAGATAGATGATTGGAAGACCAAAGCCAAGTTTCACATTATAAACTCAGATATATCTTTCAACGCTTTGCTTGGGAGATCATGGATAAATAAGAACAATATAGTTCCATCCTCTCTACATCAATGTATGATGTTTGTGAGAGGTGGGATCATCTATTATGTTAGAGGAGATCTCAAGCCATTTATAATCCCATATGAGGATGCTACTACTTCCTCAAACCAATAAGTCATTAGTATGAACGCCAAAGTTTAAAAAAAGAAAAAAAAAGACAAAGAAAGGCTGGTATTTTAGTTTAGGGTTTAGAGTAGAGTTTGTGGTTTAGGCCCAGGGTTTAGGGTTTAGGGTTTAAGATTTGGGGTTTAGGGTTTAGGTTAGAGTAGGGGTTTAGGTGGCTCAGGGTAGTTTTGGGGATATGCTTTTAGCTAGTTTAGGGCTCAGGGTGGGTTTAGGGTTTAGGGTTTTGGGTTTAGGGTTTAGTTTAAGTTTAGTGTTTAGGGTAGTGGGTTTATGCTTTAGGCTCAGGTTTAGGGTAAGAGAGTTATTTAGGGCCTAGGTTTAGAGTCAGGTAGGTAGTGGTAGGATCTCGTGGTAATATTTTTTATTTTAATTAAGCAAACCACCAGGTTTAGTTTATTTATTTTATTTTATTTATTTTAGCTTATTTTATTTAATATATTTTACTTTTTTATTTTATTTAGATTAATTTATTTATTTTAGGTTTATTTATTTTTAGTTTTTTTAAGGTTTAGTTAGTTTATTTTAGTTGAGTTTTATTTTATTTTCTTTTAGGTATAGGTTTTAAATTTTAATTTTGCTTTTAGGTTTAGACTTTTATTTTACTTTTTTAGGTTTATGTTTTAGGCTTTTTCTTTAGGTTTATTTCAGGTTTTATGTTTTAGTCTAAGTTTCGGTTTATTTTGTAGTTTAGGTTTTGATTTATTTTTAGTTTATTTTATTATATTTAGTTTAAGTTTAATTTTAGGTTTAGTTTATTTTAGGTTTAGGTTTTATTTATCTTAGTTTAGTTTATTTTAGTTTAGGTTTAGGTTTATTTTATTTTATTTTAGGTTTAGATTTTTTTTAGGGTTTAGTTTTATTATTTTTTTTTAGGTTTATTTTCTAGGTTTAGGTTTTTATTTAGTTTTTATTTTATTTTGATTTAGGTTTATTTATTTTTATTTAACATTTATTTTTTATTTTATTTAGGTTTTTATTCTTAGGTTTATTTTATTTTAAGTTTAGTTTAGATTTTATTTATTTTATTTTATTTTATTTTACCTTTTCTTTATTTTATTTTATTTTAGGTTTAAGTTTAAGTTTTAGTTTAGGTTTTATTTTATTTTATTTTATTTTATTTATTTTATTTAAGTTTAGATTTTTTTTTAATTATTTAATTAAATCAGGTTTATTTATTCATTTAGGTTTAGTTTAGCCTAGTTTTTAGGTCATGCCTCAGTGGCCTGTGGCCCAGGGAGGATTTAGTGAGGATTTAGGGTCAGGGCCCAGTATTTTAGTGGCCTATGGTTTAGATTTGATTTAAACCCTGATAGAATGGGCTCAGGTCAGCAAAGCCTGAGCCCATGATTAGTGGGTGGCCTGGGCCTTGTGTCAGCTAGGGCCCAGGGCCCAGGGAGCCCAGGGCCCAGGGCCTGGGAGCCTGAGGCCTGTGTCAGAGCCCAGGGCCCAGGGCCCAGGGCCCAGGGCCCAGGATCTTTGGGCCCATGATCCAAGTCTTAGGCTCAAAGATCCAGTCCAGGGCCTTTACCACTCCAGGTTTGTTATTCAGCCTTTAGGGCTCAGGGCCTTCCCAGGGTCCTTTGGCCCAGCCCATGGCCCAGGTCACCTCAGTGCCCAGGTGGCTTTGGGCCTGTGACCTCAGGCTCTTTGAGGGTTTAGGCCTTTAGTGCCAGATTGTTATCAGGCCCAGGGTCATTTCAGTTAGTGGCTGGCCCAGGGTGGGCCTGTTGGGTGGCCTGGCCAGTCTGGCAGGCCAGGGTCAGCCCAGGGCCTGGTGGCCCAGCCCAGGTTAGGTCAGCCAATTTAGGGCTCAGTGGCCTTAGGCCTGGGGCCAGTCAGGCTCATGGCCTAAGGTCAGTAGGGCCTGGGCAGGGCCCAGGGCCTTAGCCCAGGGCCTTTTGGGCTTAGGGCATTCAGCAGTTTGGCCTGGGTTTAGCTTTATCTTATTTAGGCCCAGCTCAGGTTTTATTTATTTTATTTTATTTTACTTTATTTATTTGTTTTTAGATTTAGTTTTAATTTTATTTAGTTTTTTTATTTTAGTTATTTATTATAATTTATTTTATTTTAATTTAGTTTATTTTATTTTATTATATTTACTTTTTTAGGTTTAGTTTAGTTTTAGTTTATGTTTTATTTTATTTTTATTTATTTTATTTATTTAGTTTAGTTTAGGTTTTATCTTTTGTGGTTTAGGTTTAGGATTAGTTTAGGGTTTAGGGTTTTAGGTTTAGGGTTTAGGATTAATTTAGGGTTTGTGGATTAGTTTAGGATTTAGTTATTAGCTTAGGGTTTAGGATTTGTTAAGGTTAGGGTTTAGGATTTTGTGGTTTAGGTTTAGGGTTTAGGGTTTAAGTTTTATGTTTAGGGTTTAGTTTTTATTTTAGAGTTTAAGGTTTTTGGTTTTTTTTTAATAGAAAACAAATTTAGGTTAAACATTTCTTCTTTTCGATTTCATCAAGCAAGTAACACACCAAGTTTTCTAAGACACAAGTGATGACATAGATAAAAACTGAGCATGAATAGAGCAAAGAAAAAACCTTTGATAACTAGAACTGTCTCTACTATAAAGACACAGTTCCATAAGCAGATCGGATCAGCCATTCTTCAGTTTCTCCATTTCCCATCAGAACCACCCCAGCCTCTTAAGTAGCGGGATCCACCATCATATCCCTGATCTCACCCTTCGCTAGTACCACGGCTAAAACCTTCATCGCTCCTCCCGCCTCCATAACCACCACTGACCACCTCCTCCATATCCACCAACACCTCTAGATCCCCCACCACAACTGCGATAACCGTCACATCCACCTTCGCTTCCACCGCCAGATCTAGACTGAGCCTGGTTGACGGTGATGTTCCTGCCATCAAGGTTCTACCCATTCTTTGGGTTTAGGTTTAGGTTTATGTTTATTAGGTTTAAGGGTTTAGGTTTATTTTCTAATTTTTTATTTACTTTAGGTTTAGGTTTAGGGTTTGGGGTTAAAGGTTTAGGCTTTAGGGTTAGGGTTTATGGTTTTGGGTTTTGGGTTTTGGGGTTTATGCTTTCAGGGTTTAGCATATTTTAGGGTGTAGGGTTTAGGGTTTATGGTTTAGGGTTTAAGGTTTAGGGTTTAAGTTTTATTTAGGGTTTAGGGTTTAGGATTTTAGGGTTTAGGGTTTAGGTTTAGGGTTTATTTTAGTTAGGGTTTTGAGGTTCAAGTTTTTTGTTTTATGGTTTTAGGGTTTTGGTTTTTTTAATAGAGAACAAATTGATTCAACATTTCTTTTTTTGATTTCATCAGTAATACCAAGTTTTCTAAGACATGCGTAGATTAAATATGAGCATGTATAGAGCAAATCAAAACCTAGATAATTAGAACTATTTACTATAAGGACATAATTTCATAGCGGTCAGATATTAGTTTTTCTAGTTCCCATCAGAACCACCTCGGCCTCTCGAGTAATGGGATCCACCATCATATCCTGATCTTTCCCTCCGCCACCACCATGGTATAACCTCTCTCTCTAGCCTCCATTCCCATTGCTACCACCAGCTCCATATCCACCAACACCTCCAGATCCCCACCATGTGGTTAACCTCCTCCTTAGCCTCACCACCAAATCTAGACTAGGCACGGTTGTGATTTTCTGTGCAGGTTACACTCATTCTTAAGGCTTAGGGTTAGGTATAGGTTTATTAGGTTTTAAGATTTAGGCTTGTTTTTATTTTATGTAGTTACTTTAGGTTTAGCTTTATGGTTTGGAGTTTAGGGTTTAGGTTTTAAGGTTCAGTGGTTAGGGTTTAGGGTGTAGGGTTTAGGGTTTTAGGGTTTATGCTTTTAGGGTTTAAAGTTTAGGGTTTATGGTTTAGGGTTTAGGATTAGGGTTTATGGTTTTTTAGCAATTAGGGTTTAAGGTTTTTTTCTAAATTAAATAAGCTACTAGGTTTAGATTTATTTGGTTTATCTTATTTATTTTTATTTATTTTAGTTTATTTTTTTTATTTTTATTTAAGTTTATTACATATTTTTATTTAGTTTAGTTTATTTATTTTTAGTTTAGGGTTTTTATTTTAGTTTGTTTTTTTAGGTTTAGGTTTATTTTTTAGTTGAGTTTTATTTTTATTTTATTTTTTAGGTTTATGTTCTATTTTTTATTTTTAGGTTTAGGTTTAGGCTTTTATTTTACTTTTTTATGTCTAGGTTTTAGGCTTATATTTTAGGTTTATTTTAGGATTTGTTTTTTAGTTTAGTTTTAGGTTTATTTTTTAGTTTAGGTCTAGGCATATTTTTAGTTTATTTTATTATATTTAGTTTAGGTTTAGCTTTAGGTTTAGTTTATTTTAGGTTTAGGTTTAAATTTTATTAATTGTAGTTTAGTTTATTTTAGTTTAGGTTTAGGTTTATTTTATTTTTTTTATCTTATTTTTATTTTAGGTTCACTTTTTTTTTTAGTTTAGGGTTTATGCTTTATTTTTTTATTTATTTTTAGGTTTATTTTTTAGGTTTTTGTTTTTATTTCATTTTAATTTTATTTTATTTTAGATTTTTTTTTTACGTTTAGTTTTTATTTTATTTAGGTTTTTTATTTTTAGGTTTATTTTATTTTTTTGTATAGTTTAGGTTTTCATTTGTTTTATTTTTGTTTATTTTTAATTTTATTTTATTTTTACGTTTAGTTTTAGGTTTTAGATTATGCTTATATTTTATTTTATTTTATTTTTTTATTTAGGTTTAGCTTTTTTTATTTATTTCACTTTTAGGTTTTATTTAGTTTACATTTAGGTTTTTATGTTTTTAGGTTTTAGGATTTAGGGTTTAAGGTTTAGGGTTTAGGGTTAGATTAGGGTTCAGGGTTAGTTTAGGGTTTATGTTTTAAAATTTAGGCATTAGGCTTTTGAGTTTAGGGTTTTTAGTGTTTAGGGTTTGTTTAGAGTTTAGGGTTTAGGGTTTTAGGGTTTAGGATTTAGGGTTTAGGGTTTAGGGTTTAAGTTTAGGATTTAGGGTTTGGGGTTTAGGGTTTAGGGTTAGAATTTAGGGTTTAGGGTTTAAGGTGTAGGGTTTTAGGGTTTATGCTTTTAGGGTTTTAGGTTAGGTTCTTATTTTAGTTTATAGTTTAGGGGTTTAGGGTTTTACTTTAGGGTTTAATGTTTAGTTTAGTTTATTTTTACTTTAAGTTTAGGGTTTTAGTGTTTAGAGTTTAAGTTTAGGTTTAGGTTTTATTTAGTTTATGGTTAGGTTTAAAACTTTAAATTTAGGTTTTAAGGTTTAGGGTTTAGGGTTTTGGGATAGTGTCAAGTTTAGGGTTTAGGCTTTTAGGGTTTAGGGTTTAGGGTTTAGGGTTTAGGGTTAGGGTTAGGGTTAAGTGTTATGTGTTTATGGTTTAAAGTTTAGAATTTAGGTTTAAAGGTTTAGGTTTGAGGGTTTAGGTTTTAGGGTTTAGGATATAAGGTTTAGGGTTTTAGGGTTTAGGGTTTAGTATTTAGGGTTTAGGGTTTTGATTTAGGGTTTAGGGTTTAGGTTTTTGTTTATGATTTAGAGTTTTAAGTTTTTTTTTAACAGATAATAGATTCAGATTCAATATTTCTTCTTTTCGATTTCATCATACAAGTAACACACCAAGTTTTCTAAGACATAAGTGACAACATAGATTAAAATGAGCATAAATAAAAACCTAGACTAGAATCGTCATCTTAAAGTCAGATTCCATAGCGGATCAGTCATCGTTCTTGATTACTCGTTCCCAGAACCACCATAGCCTCTTAAGTAGTGGGATCCACCATCATTTATATCTCACCGCCACCACCAGCTAAAACCTTCGCCAGCTCCTCACCTCCTCCTGTCCAGATCACCACCTATCCACCGGTACCCCTAGATCCCCACCATAGCTTTATAACTTCCTTTAGCTTCCATGAGATTGGCAGTTGGCGGTGATGTTCTTCCATCAGGTTACACCCATTCTTAGGGTTTAGGTTTAGGTTTATTAGGTTTTAGGGTTTAGTTTTGTTATTTAATTTATTTAGTTACTTTAAGTTTAGGTTTAGGGTTTGGGGTTTAGGGTTTAGGGTTTAGGATTAGGGTTTAGGGTTTAGGGTTTATAGTTTTAGGGTTTACGCTTTTAGGGTTTAGGGTTTAGGGTTTGGGTCTAGGGTTTTGCATTTTGGGTTTTTTATGGAGTAGGGTTTAGGGTTTAGGGTTGTTGGTTTAGGGTTGCAGGTTTAGGGTTTACGGTTTAGAGTTAAGCGTTTAGGGTTTAGGATTTAGGGTTTAGGGTTTAGGAATGTTTTAGGGTTTAGGGTTTAGGGTTTAGGTTATAGGTTATAGGTTATAGGTTTATGGTTTAGAATTTAAGATTTAGGGTTTAAGGTCTTTTTTTAAAAAAATTAAATAAATCGATAGATTTAGGTTTATTTAGTATATTTAGTTTACTTATTATTTATTTTTGTTTGCTTTTTTTAAATTTCTAATTAGGTTTATTTTATATTTTTATTTAGTTTAATTTATTTATTTTAGGTTTATTAATTTTTGTTTATTTTTTAGGTTTAGGTTTAGGTTTAGGTTTATTTGTTAGTTGAGTTTTATTTTTATTTTATTTTTTATGTTTAGGTTTTATTTTTTATTTTTATGTTTAGGTTTAGGTTTTTATTTTATTTTTTAGGTTAAAGTTTTAGTGTTTTATTTTAGGTTTATTTTTAAGTTTTATTTTTTAGTTTAAGTTTAGGTTTATTTTTAGTTTATTTTAATTTATTTAGTTTAGGTTTAGGTTTAGGTTTAAGTTTTATTTACTTTACTTTAGTATATTTTAGTTTAGGTTTAGGATTATTTTACTTTTGTGTTTATTTTATTTTTATTTTAGGTTTAGGTTTTTTTTAGTTTAGGGTTTAGGTTTTCTTTTCTATTTTTCTAGGTTTTATTTTTAGGTTTATTTTTTAGGTTTAGGTTTTTGTTTAGTTTTTATTTTATTTTTAGTTTATATTTAGTTTTAATTTTATTTAGGTTTTTTAATCTTAGTTTTATTTTATTTTTTTAGTTTAGTTTAATTTTTTATTTATTTTATTTTTTATTTTTTTATTTTTTTCATTTTATTTTATTTTTTGGTTGAGGCTAAGGTTTTTAGTTTATTTTATTTAGGTTTAGGTTTTTTTATTTTTTTTATTTATTATGTTTTTTTAAGTTTAGGTTTAGGTTTTTAAGTTTTTAGGTTTTTAGGGTTTAGGGTTTAGGTTTAGGGATTAGGGTTTTAGGGTTTAGGGTTTTAGGGTTTAGGGTTTAGGGTTTAGGCTTTAAGGTTTAGGGTTTTTAGGGTTTATGGTTTAGGGTTTAGGGTTTAGTGTTTAGGGTTTAGGGTGTGCTTTGGGTGGAGGGTTAGATTAGGGTTTAGGGTTAGATTTGGGTTTAGGGTTTAGGGTTTACGGTTTAGGGTTTCAGGGTTTAAGCTATTAGGGTTTAGGGTTTAAGGTATAGGGCTTTTTAGGGTTTGGGGTTTAGGGTTGTAGGTTTAGGGTTATAGGGTTTGGTGTTCAGGGTTTACGGTTTAGGATTTAGTGTTTAAGGTTTTTTTTTAAAATTAAGTAAATCAGTAGGTTTAGGTTTATTTTGTATATCTAATTTTTTATTTTTATTTAGGTTTATTTTTTATTTTTTAAAGTTTAGTTTATTTATTTTATGTTTATTTTGTTTAGTTTAGGTTTTTTATTTTAGTTTATTTTTTAGGTTTAGGTTTTGGTTTATGTTTATTTTTTGGTTGAGTTTTATTTTCATTTTATTTTTTAATTTTAGGTTTTATTTTTTAATTTTAGGTTTAGGTTTAGGTTTTTATTTTATTTTATTTTATTTAGGTTTTAGGTTTTTATTTTAGGTTTATTTTTAGGTTTTATTTTTTAGTTTAGGTTTTTGCTTAATTTTTAGTTTATTTTATTTTATATTGTTTAGGTTTAGGTTTAGATTTAATTTATTTTAAGTTTAGGTTTAGGTTTAATTTATTTTAGTTTAGTTTATTTAGTTTAGGTTTGGGTTTATTTTATTTTATTTATTTTATTTTTATTTTAGGTTTTGGTTTTTTTTTTCATTTAGGATTTAAGTTTTATTATTTTCTTTATTTATTGGATATTTTTATAGGTTTAAGTTTTTATTTAGTTTTTATTTTATTTTATTTTAGGTTTATTTTATTTTCATTTTATGCTTAATTTTTATGTTATTTAGGTTTTTTAATTTTAGGTTTATTTTATTATTTAGTTTAGTTTATGTTTTTTTTTATTTTATTTTATTTTATTTTATTTTTAAGTTTAGGTTTATGTTTTAGTTTAGGTTTTATTTTATTTTATTTTTTTATTTTATTTAGGTTTAAGTTTTTTTATTTTATTTTTAGTTTATATTATGTTTAGGGGATTAGGTTTTTAGGTTTTTAGGTTTTTAAGGTTTAGGGTTTAAGGTTTAGGGTTTTAGAGTTTAGGGTTTAGGTTTAGGGTTTAGGTTTTTGGGCTTAGTGTTTAGGCTTTAAGGTTTAGAATTTTTAGGGTTTAGGGTTTTGGATTTAGTGTTTAGGGTTTAGGGTTTAGGGTTTTAGGGTTTATGCTTTTAGGCTTATGCTTTTAAGGTTTAGGGTTTAGGGTTAGGGTTTAGGGTTTAGAGTTTAGGGTTGTTAGTTTAGGGTTATAAGTTTAGGGTTTAGGGTTTAAAGTTTTTTTCTTAATTAAGTAAAATAATTGGTTTATTTTTTATTTAGAATATTTAGTTTATTTTTTATTTATTTTAATTTACTTGATTTTTATTTTATTTAGCTTTTTATTTTATTTTAGTTTATTTATTTTAGGTTTATTTATTTTAGTTTAGGTTTTATTTTAATTTCTTTTTTTAGGTTTAGGTTTTTTGGTTTAGGTTTAGTTTTTAGTTGAGTTTTATTCTTATTTTATTTTTTAGATATAGCTTTTATTTTTTATTTTTTGGTTTAGGTTCACGTTTTTATTTAATTTTTTAGGTTTTCATTTTGAATTTACTTTTAAGTTTTATTTAATTTAGTTTAGGTTTATGTTTAGATTTAGTTTATTTTAGATTTATGTTTAGGTTTTATTTATTATAGTTTAGTTTATTTTAGTTTAGGTTTATTTTATTTTGTTTATATTATATTTATTTTGGGTTTAGGTTTTTTCATAGTTTAGGGTTTAGGTTTTATTTTTATTTATTTTAGGTTTAGTTTTATTTAGTTTTTTATTTTATTTTATTTTAGGTTTATTTTATTTTACTTACGTTTAGTTTTTATTTTATTTAGGTTTTTTATTCGTAGGTTTATTTTAGGTTTTTATTTATTTTATTTTATTTTATTTTTAGGTTTAGGTTTAGGTTTTTATTTTATTTTATTTTTTATTTTATTTATGTTTAGGTTTATTTATTTATTTTATATTTAGGTTTTTTAAGTTTAGGTTTATGTTTTTGGTTTTTAGGGTTTAGGGTTTTATGGTTTCGGGTTTTAAGGTTTAGGGTTTAGGGTTAGGATTTAGGGTTTAGAGTTTAGGGTTTAGGGTTTAGGGATTATGGATTAGGGTTTAGGTTAGCTTAGAGTTTAAGGTTGGATCAGGGTTTGGGGTTTAGGGTTTAAGGTTTATGATTTAGTGTTTTATTTAGGTTTAGGTTTTAGGTTTAGTGTTTTAGAGTTTGATTTAAGTTAGTTTATAGTTTAGGGTTTAGTTTAGTTTATTATTTAGGTTTTATGGTTTAGGTTTAGGTTAGTTTAGGTTTAAGTTTAGAGCTTAGAATTGATTTAGTGTTTAGGTTTAGGGTATAAGGTTTAATGTTTTTTTTTTTAAATTAAGTAAACCAAGTTTAAGTTATTTAGTTTATTTATTTTTTATTTATATATTTTTTATTTAGTTTAAGTTTAGTTTTAGGTTTTAGGTTTAAGGTTTAGGTAAGTTTTAGGTTTAGGTTTAGGTTAGGTTTAGAGTTTAAGGTTTTAGGGTTTTAGTTTAGAGTTAAAGGTTTAGGTTTTAGGAGTTTAGGTTTAGGGTTTAGTTTAGGGTTTAGTGTTTAGGCTTTAGGGTTTAGGGTTTTTAGGGTTTAAGGTTTAGGATTTAGTGTTAGCTTAGGGTTTAGGGTTTAGGGTTTAGGGTTAGTTTAGGGTTTTATGGTTTAGCGTTTAGGGTTAGGGTTAGAGTTTAGGGTTTAGGGTTTAGGGATTATGGTTTAGGATTTTTTAGTGTTTAGGGTTTTGGGTTTAGGATCTTTTAGTGTTTAGGGTTAGTTTTAGGGTTTATGTTTTAGGGTTTAAGATTTAGTGTTTAAGGTTAAGGGTTTTCGATTTAGGATTTTTTTTAAAAGAAAAACTAAGTAAACCGAAACGTTTAGGTTTATTTAGTTTATTTAGTTTATTTTATATTTTTAATTAGGTTTACTTTTTATTTTTATTTAGTTTAGTTTATTTATTTTAGTTTAGGTTTTTTATTTTGGTTTATTTTTTAGGTTTAGGTTTAGGTTTAAATTTATGTTTATATTCTTGTTTAGTTTAATTTTATTTTATTTTTTAGGTTTAAGTTTTATTTTTTATTTTTAAGTTTAGGTTTAGGTTTTATTTTTATTTTATATAGGTTTTAGGTTTTTTTATTTTAGGTTTATTTTTAGGTTTTATTTTTATTTAGGTTTGGTTTATTTTTATTTTATTTTATTTTATTTAGTTTAGGATTTAGGTTTAGGTTTAGGTTTATTTATTTTAGTTTAGTTTATTTTAGTTTAGGTTTAGGTTTATCTTACTTTATTTATTTTATTTTTATTTTAGGTTTAGGTTTTTTTAGTTTAGGGTTTAGGTTTTTTTTAGTTTAGGGTTTAGGTTTTATTTTTTATTTTTTTTATGTTTTATTTTTAGGTTTATTTTTTAGGTTTAGGTTTTTATTTAGTTACATTCAGCGATGAAGACTTGCTCATAGGGCGACCAAACAGCCTTTACATTATAATGGATGTTGGCGGAATCTGGGCTATCGAGTTACGGTTGACCAGTGTATCTATCAACATTATTAGTCTAAGAACCCTTGCCTACTTGAGGATCAACATCTCCAAACTCTAAAAAGAAAGGATGATGTTGAGAGGCGATGAACAAGGCCAGAGGGCTTTGTGGTATTTATTTTTGAATGTATGCGGGGGAGGGAGCTACTTTTTGAGCTGATGGGGTACAATATTGAGGTATGATGAACTATCTCGAAAGATAGAGGCATCACCTTATAATGGACCTAATCACATAATAATGACTCCAAGGCATGATGGGTCTTGAGATATGCATTGAGATTTTCTTCTACTTTACTTGGATGAATAAACTATGGTTTATATTAAACTAGGTTCTTAAGTTCCCCATGAGGTAAGCCTTTAGTTATTACATCTTAGGAAATGAAATTTCCAAGAAACTCTCGATTAAAGTAGACAATTATCATCTCCAAATATTTCAAGGTTAGACAATCAGATTTGTTGTATTTGAAAATGAATTGGAAAGTTCAAGGAGAAGACTTATTTTTTGGAATCCAAGTGAAATAAGTAGGAAATGCTCATGATACTAGGAAGCTAGAGCATTCCTATCTATCCTATGGTTGGGATTTATAATTTTGAAGTTGAGGAGATTTATATAATTTGAGTTGAAATTTAATTTGATTACTTGGGGCTTATAATCCACTAACACAAGGTTGTGGGAATGCCAGAGGTGAGGATTTATGCTTGTAGCACAGAGAATAGCTGGATCCTAAATCTAGGGAGCTTTAGTATGAGCTAAAGCACGACCTAAATCTAAACTATAGGTGGACATAAGGGTTTACCTCCACAAGAGATAATAAGTTGTCTAACTTCTGAAGTTATAACCTCTTAGAGTGGCCGCTATCTAACTCCTCCTACGATTTTGAAACCATATAGTCTGGTCTTAAGAATTGCAAGATAGCTAGCGTAGATATTTATTTAGAAAGAGACTAAAGTCCTAAACACTCTCCCTATGAGTGTTATAAGCATAAGACTTAATCTATGATGTAAAATCTTTTCAAATTTTATTTTATTTTAGACATGTTATTTTGACAGAGGATTTAGTATTTCTTACACTTAAATGCATGATGGAATAGGTTATGAGTCAAATCTACTAGAAGAAGGTATTCTCCATCCAAGGGATGCCCTACAGTCAAGCATTCCTTTATCATGCAAGGATGAAGATCCTTCATGTTCAAGAGAAATAATATGCATGGATGATGTGAAACATACAACCATACTAAGGGTTGCTAAATTTTTAATTATCTTATTTATGTATTAGGCTTTATGATGAGGTTATGAGTTATTTAAAATTTAGTTATGTGTGATTAATTGGGCAGGAAAGTTATTTTTATCCTAAGAGCCTAATCGTATCCAAGCCACACACTAAAGCATCAATCATTTAAGAAACTATGAAAAGCATGCTACCCTAATGCATAATGTAAACATAACATCATACAATTATATAAACTATCATAAAAGAAGAAAAGGTCGGTGCGCTTGGGTACCACCATACAACCTGAAGTAAAAAATGATGGGTAGCCAAGCTCTACCCTTATACAACCTGGAATGTGGAAGAATAATTATAAGTGTATTAAATATTATGGGGGTCTTCTTTCTTCATATCTCCATTTCTAATTTGGTTCATTCTTTGATTTGGATGGTGCTTTCTTTGAATGCAATACAGGGCACCCCAAGAAAAAGCCTTCTGGCCACTGCTCATCCTAATCTCCCATAGAAGTAACCCTAATTCATATTTAAAAAATTACAATTATGTGGGAAAAATAAATTTAACTAAACTTGCGAAATATAGGTTAGCTAAATATAGATATAATCCCAATAAGTTGTATTTATAATTTGGACTTAGCACCTACATGGGATAATTTAAGTCCCACTTGTACTAACTTGGATTATGCTTAGGATTTAAGCAACACAAAAAAAGCATAGACATTTATTTTTAAGCATCCCTTAAGCATAATCCCCTAAGAAGACATGATTAGGCTAATATTGGCCTATCATCCAGTCTATGAAGCATACACCCTAATCTTTAATCTAAAATAATACATCATAAAACAAAACATACATCACATCATACACCATCCTAACTTAGAGCTAGAAGTGGTGACTTAATTGTAATGTGTGTGTGAAGGCTTGTGTGGTAAGTCTTGTGAGTTATTAGTGTTATATTTTCTAACTGTAGAAGGATTCAATTTAACATGGAAGGTTGATTTCACTTAAAGTAGTTTAATTGATTTGAGAATTTTAGTTTGTCTTTTCTTTTGTTTTATTTGAATACACTTAGCAACTAAGTGTTATAAAGAGGAAAAGAGGATTGCCCTCTTTCATCCCTACCATAAGTCATTTTTTAAAGTATGTTAATTTGATTTAGTCCTCTTTAATGAATGGCTTATTAAATGATTTAATTAGTCCTAAGTTTAGGTTCACTTGAAATAATCCTATTCAAAATGAAAGGCATCTTAAGATTAATTTAATTCAATTACTACCACATGACATATATTAAATCATGCCTTTCCATCACATGTAACATGCATATGATTTAATCTTAAGTGTATCTATACATGCAACATATTTTAGCACACTTAAATGATGAATGTATGTGTATGCTTAGAATTTATATTTTATTTGATTGAATTATTTATACATATTAATTTAAAACTTCAACCAAATTCTTATATAAAAAGGACTTAATAATGAAATTAAATAGGCATGTGCTATTTTTAAACCAGGGAAGTGAGGTAATCAAATGACCTCCTTGTAGCTAGCTAAAGCCTCGTATTCTCGAGATGTCAAGACTATATACCCATTTGCATTCAAACATATGTAAATTCATATACATGAACATAGGAAGTAAGCTCTAAATCATATGGCTAATTAATTCAACCACTTAGTCAATTATGAATGCATGAAATTTTAATGTAAAATGGGATTTTCATTCACTAATCACATATACATATACATGTACAAAGATATAGACATGTACATGTTGTTGTTAAACAGGTAATCAAATGACTTTCTTGGGGCTAACTAAAGCCTCATATTCCCGGGATGTCTAAACTATATACGTGCTTTTCTTGGACACACATGGATGTATACATAAATGAGGGAAAGAAAACCATGCAAAGATTGTATATTTTTTGATTGAATGATTTATATATTTGAATTAAAGCTCTATCCAAATTCTAATTTTGAAATACATAAGAATGAAATCAAATGGGTACATGCCGTTGTTAAGCCAGGGAAGTGAGGTAATCAAATGACCTCCTTGGGGCTAACTAAAGCCTCATATTCAAGGGATGTTCAGACTATATAACAATTACCATTCAATCTTATATAAATCAACACATGAATAGAAGAAAGAGAACTCAACATTCATAAACTTAAGCTATAAGCACATGCTTTTCTTATGTATTTATAACTAGCATGATAACACATATTATTATTCATTTATAAGCTTTTGAAAAATACATTTTTATTGAATAGTGATAATAGCCATGCATATATTAAATTAAAACAACACATGAAAGCTTACATAAAGGAAATCCATTTTATTTCACTTGATTTTGAAAAGATGGATGCATGGATTCGAATGAAATACCAAATTTAACATGATTGGAAAGAGTACAATCAAATCAACCATAATTACATTGATTTTCTCAAATATCCATTCAATCTAAAATAAAATTGCAAATCAAATCCAACTATAAATGATTGAAACCCAAAATCAAAATCAAATTTCTAAATCCCTTCCTAAGCCATATGAACCACCTTCATATGCTTAGCCAAAACCCCCTTTAAACCAAATAAAACTTTATTGATTTCTTTAAAAATGAATCATTCCTTCATTTATATTCACAAATATAAATGAAATCTGAATTCAAACCATTCAAATCAAATCAAACCAAATCAAGACCTTTCTTAAGCCATATGGGCTTACCTCCATAAGCTTAATCAAATCTCAACCCCAATCAACCCAAACTCAATTGATTTCTTTATAAATCAATCATTCCTTTATTTATATTCACAAATATAAATGAAACCCACCCTCCAATGAATAAAAATAAATCAAACTAAATCAATCCCCTATTTAAGCCCTTTGACCTAAATCCTTAAGCTTGGTCAAATTTGCTTCCAAATTACACCAAACTCAAGTGATTTTCTCATGAATCATTTATATGTTCATTTATATTCACAAATATAAATGAAATATAAATCCAAATAGGCAAAATTAAACCCAAATCAAATTAAATTTCCAATTTTAGCCTTTTTCTTGAACTAAGCTAAATGATACCAAAATCAATTCAAAACCCACAGTTTTCTTCATGATCCAATCATTGTTCCAAATATAAATACAAACTACAATTATCAAACCAAATCTTGGTCAACTCAAAGCCCATTGACCCTTTTGACTTGAAATTATCATAAACCAAAATCCATTTGACTCCAAACCAATTTAATGGATTTATATTTCAATCCTAGCTCATATGTGAGTTCAACTAAACTTGAATCAAGCCAAAACCAAACCAATTGACCCATTTAGGTCCATTTGACCCAAAGTGACCTAAGGACCCTTTTTGAGCCAAGTTCTAATCCAACCCAAATTGGATTGAACTAATCCCTTCCAAACCTCATATCATGATCATCATCCTAGGTTGATTAACTACCTTGAATTGGGTCAAACCAAATCAACTTGATCCTTTGACCAAGTCAACCTTTAGCCCAAATGAAACTCAAACTATCCAACACCTACCATATACCATATTAATTGAAACTATTGATTCAAACCAATTCCTAATCAATGATTGAACATGAACGAACCTTCAATTGAGCCAAACCAAGTCCAATTGGTCATTTGACCTAAGTTGACCCAAATTGGCCTAAAAATCCAAAATGGGTCAAATCATGATTTTGATCCAAATTGATTACAACCAATGGCTCAAGTCCATTCCAAATCACTAATTGAACTTGACCAAAGCCATGATTGAGCCCAATATGACCAATTGGTCAACTTGACCCAACCTAGCCCAAATTGACTTAAAAGGTCAAACCAAACCAAATCCTATAATTATTTTCAATTAGACAATTGAACATGAACCAACACCTAACCAAACCCAATTTGGTCAAATTGCTCAAATTGGTCAGCTACCCATTTCACTTATTTGAATCCAAATGAGCCAAAATCCAACCTAAGCCAAATTAATCAAAACCACTTGAACCAAAACTCTTCAAATCATCATTTAAACCTAACCAAAGTCTTGGTTTTTGACCAATTGTCAAAACCAACCTAATCAAATGAACTCATTTTGACCAAATGAAGCCAAATCACCCAAAACCAACCCATGGGATCTAAGAGCTGCCAAACTGAACCAGTCTAGTTCACTCCCAAATTAGCACAAATCCATAGTGGACCCCACCCAAGGGGATTAGCCATTAGACACACACCATTTCTATTAGATTCTTTTAATAAGAGGCAAAGTCCACTTTCTCCTCTCATGGTAGCCATCTAATTACCAAATAAGGTAATCCTAAACCCCCATAGCTCAATGTAAGCCAACTTAGAACTTGCCATGGACTATGGGAAACAAACCAAGCCACTTCACTCATGGCCGAACGCTATGGGCAAAAGGAAGGACCAAGCCAACCCAATCTCCCCATATCTTGCCTTGAGCTCCCTGCCATAGTTTCCTCCACTCAGGTGAACCGTGAAGGCGGTGACCCTCGATGCCTTGATGGTGGTGAATCGATAAAATTTTAGGGATGGATCTCATCCATCCATCACACACAATTTCAGGGTATACTCCCTCAATTTGAGCGACAATTGTTACAATTCACACTGTGAGAGTTCCCTAAGCATTTTTGAAACTCCTCAGAGCCTACCCGAAGCCTCTCTGAGCTCCCATGATTGGAATTCTAGATTACCGCATGCAACTGAAATAGGGCATCTTTTTTTTATTCAAACTCCTCCCCCACTCAACCAAACCTCAATTAAACTTGCCCACACCATCAGAAAACCTAGTCGAGCAATGCCAAACCATTTCCCAAGCTTCCAAACCACCAAAAGCCATACTTCAATCAAGACTGAATGCCAAAAGAGAAGATCTTGGCCCATAAAGCAAACCACCTCAAATTGATGCTCATGCGACTCAACCGAGCTTCTTTTCTACCAAACGAAGCTACCTCAATCGTTAAAACTGTCGGTCACAAGCTTCGGTGAGGTAATTTCCCAAAATTGATCCTTAATGAAAATGTGTTGCTCCTTTTTGAAGAAAACTTGCATTTGAGTCCATCTTAGCCATTGGATCCTTATGGATAATTCACGTGAAAGTGTGGGTTGAGTTTGGAGTGGATCTAAGCTCGGGTGAGCTTGGATCAAGTGACTCATGGTAGATGGGCTCTGTTGTTCATCGCTCGTAGAAAGATGGATCATGGGTCATCCATTCTACATAATTGGAACAAATGGGTGTGATCAAATCTCTTAGAATCCCCCCTTTATTTCTTTTTTAATCACGGGATCTAATCATGGTCATCCGATCTTATATCAGATGGTCTACAGGAAAGCGCACCTGCCACAATCTGAGTTAGCCTCCTAATTTGATAACTTAAATACCTTATCCCATCATACCACATGGAAATCGCATGTCGTGTCAACATCCACATGGCGCTGATGGGATTAAGAGTTAATTAGGGCTATTTTCATTAATTTTTAAGTATGAAACTTCCTAAAATCATAACTAATCCTAAAAAAATCCAAACAAAATATAAATGATGGCTCATTATAAAGATATTTCAGAGTAGAATCTAAGAAAATTATTATGAATTAATTTTGAATAGTAATTTCTCTTAATCAAGGTTTAATTAAAGATTTAATTAGCCTAACTACTCTTTGATTAATTATCCAATTAATTTCAAATATTTCAGAGATGTTTAGGGGGATGACCTCTACCTCCCATATTTTTCTTGGGAATGGATAGTTAGTTAGGGAAATCAATTGATTAAGCCTTAATAACTCTCCAACCTTAATTAATGATAATTAATATGATTAACTAATTAATTAAGTTTACTACCTCTGTTAATAGTGAGAAGTCTTAGGGAAGTGGTTTGGCTTCATTCCTTATGACCATTTCATTAAGCCTCTTCATTTTATTTCAAATTAATTAAAGCTTAAATAATTATTTGTAATTAATTAATAAATTAAAAAAGAAAGGATATCAAATTATTTGAGCCTAATTGATTGTTTGAAATGACTTAGGGATTGGGACTAGGTCTCTTCCTTGATCTCTTTCCCTAAGTTAATTTTATCATCAATTAAAAAAAATATAATCAAAGGAATTAATTGACCAATTAAGGGCTTAATCATATTAATTTAAAATCCATTCATTCATAACCTTCCTTAATTAACTCTTAGGTGGTTTTTGGGTGTTCAATAACCTAAAGAGTAAGCTAACAAAATTATGGTTAGCTCATATGCGTGAGAAAACCAAAAAAGTAATTAAGTGAGTTCCTTAAGCTTAATTAATAATTAATTTTGAGCTAATTGCATTAGGCCCCTTTAATTTCTTAGGAGCATTGCTAATTTACTTTTCATGTGGTTACATCTCATGTTGGCTCATCATTGATTAATAAATTAACTTAAGATGATATAGGTAAGGGTTAATTAATTGATTTAATTCATACCTTAACCTAATTAAGACATAAAATCAACCTAATTTCTTTTCATTAAACCAATTTAACTCACACATGGGGAATGGGATTAGGATTAGCAAACCTCTTTCACATTTCTTAAATCAATCAAATATAAAATCAAAAATGGCTTTTAAGGAACTTTGGTTTGTTTTAAATGAGCTTGTCCAATATGATTGTCCTTAGGACATAGTTGGATTGAAAGAAATTACATGCTTGTGTTTATTTATTTCTTTCTAATCATTTAAATGTTGTATGCCACTTGTAGTCATGCATTCATTTCTTTCAAATTAATTAAATAAATATGATTTCCTTTATGTCAATTTGCATGTGTTGACTTAATTAGAAATATGTGTGCCTATTATCACTATTAAATCTCAAATGTATTTTTAAAAGCTTATTAATGAATATATATATATATATATATATATATATATATATATATATATATATATATATATATATATATATATATATATATATATATATATATATATATATATATAGTGCAAAATAATGGCGACGTACTCGTTTGATTTCATTCTTATGCATCATAACAATAGAATTTAAATAGAGCTTTAATTCATTTATAGAAATAAATCAATTCAATTAAATGCTACTTTTGCATGGTTTTCATTCTTATAGTTCTTTATACATCCATATGTATTTAAGAATAGTGGGTATATTAGTTTGGGCATTCTAGGGGCCTTGACTTTAAGTAGCCCCAATGGTTCTTACCTTGTTCCCCATAAACAATGTCATATTGCTTAAAACTTTTATACATTTGAATGTGTATTTAGCTAATGAATGAAATATCATTTTTCTAATAAAAAAGATATGCACTCATATTTTATTCAAGTGGTTGGATTGATTAGTCATATGATTTAGAGTTCTTTTCTTATGCTCTTGCATAAGAATTTGGATAGAGCTTTAAATTAATATGACAAAATAACCCAACCAAATGGAACATCAATTTCAAGTACATTTGCTTACATTCATCATTTAAGTGTGCTAAGATACAAATTGCATGTACAGGTATGTTTAGGACATAATCATATGCATGCCATATATATGATGGAAAGAAATGAACAAACATGTGTCATGTGATAGTAATTAATTCCATTTAAACTTAAGATGGTTTTCTTATTGGATGGAATTATTTAAAGTCAACCTAAATCTAGGAATAATTAAAACATGTAATAAGACATTCATTAAAGGGAATTTATTAATCAATTTGCTTTTGATGTGACTTAAGATGGGGATGAAAGAGAGTGACCCTCTCTTTTCTTCTCTTTAAAACACTTAGTTATTAAGTGTAAGCCAAATGAAATAAAAGAAACACTATGTAAAATTTTCAAATCAATTAAACCATTTAAAGTGAAACCACCCTTCATAATTAAATCTCTTCATAATTAGAAAATCTTAACTCTAAACCCTAGTTAGGACATACCACACAAGCCTTAACACACACATTATATTAAGCGACCACTTCTAACTTTATGTTAGGGTAGTGAATGGTTTGATGTATGTTTGGTTTTGTGATGTACTATTGTAGACTGGATGTTAGGGTGTATGCTTCGTAGACTAGATGTTAGGCCATGATTAGCCAAATCATGTTTTCTATAGGAGATTGTGCTTAAGGGGTGCTTAAAATAAATATAAATGCTCTTTTTTGCAGGTTGCTTAACCCCTAAGCATAATCTACATTAGGATAGGTGGACTTGGTTACCCATGTGCGGTGCTAAGTCCAACTTATATACTCTTTGTTGTATGGTGTGTTTAGGTAACACTTATCTTGTAGGTATAATTAGATTTACTTTTCCTATATTCAATATAATCTTGTATTACGAATTTAGATTAGTGTTATGGGGGATTAGGATGAGCTATGGCTAGAAGGTTTTATCCTAGGAGGCCCCGTGATGCCTCTGAAGCAACCAAATCCAAATGGAGAAAAGACATGAAGACATGAAGATATGAAGACATGAACTCCCCATAACATTTATTCATTTGTAATTATAATTATTCTTTCATATACAGATGTATAAGGGTAGAGCTTTCTACCCATTTCTTTTCGGGTTGAATGTGAGACAGCTTATTATTTTTTCACATTGTGTTTATAAAGTGTTTAATGCTTTTTTTACAATTTTGTAATAGAAATGGCACATATTTTCATATTTTCTTTATATATGATGATTTAATGTGTTTCCTGGATCCGCTTAGGCTCTTAAAGAAAAATAAACATTTTACCCCAATCATAACTCATAACTTTATTTTCAAAAATAACTCATAACCTCATTTAAAGCCTAAGTATTAAATCATGATTATTAAAAGATTTAGTAACCCCTTAGCTAAATCTTATATGTTTAATATCATGCATATCATCTTATTTTATTCTTACTAAGAAAGGATTTTCATCCTTGCATGTTAAGGGAAGACTTGACCTATAAGGGTGTCCCTTGTGGTGGAAAACACCTCTTTCTCTTTGATTTAGCCAATAACACTATTTCATCATGCATTTAGGCATATAAAATCTTATGGCCTGTGTTAAAATAAAAAAGTCCAAAATCAAATAAAATTTGATAAAATTTGTGTTAGACTAAGTCATTATTCATACCACTCATGCTCTAGTCTCTTAGGGAGTGGATTTATGGACTTTAGTTTCCTTCTAAATGATAACAGCCTAACGATCTTGCAAAACATATGACTTGACCACATGGTTTTAAAACATAAGAGGAGTTAGCTGGTTGCCACTCAGGGCAATTATAAGTCCAGCAATTAGGTGGTTTACCCTCTCTTGTGGAGGTAAATCATATACCCATTTTTTCTTAGATTTAGGATGTGCTTTGGCCCTCGCTAAAGATCCCTAGATTTAGGATCACGAGGTTGATGTTTCCCTTGGCAAACATAAATCCTCACCTCTTAGGCATTTTCATAATCTTGCATTCTGGGATTATAAGTCCGAGCTTTCTAATAAATTTCAATTCAAATATATAATTCTCCTCAATTTCAAATATATAAAGCTCAACCATAAGATGGTTTGGGATGCTCATTAGGTTTCCTAGTATCATGAGAATTCACTACTCATCTCCTTTGGCTTCAATAATAAGTCTCTCCTTTTGATTTATCCCACTTGATTTTCTAAATATAACCAATTTATTGATAGTCCTATCTTTGAATTCTTTATAGATAATAGTTGCCTACTTTAATCAAGAGTCTTTAAGGAACTCACCTTTCTTAGGATGTAACTATGGGGCTTGCCCCATACTTTAGAACTCGATTTAAATAAACCCTACTTTATTCATCCATGTAAAGTAGGAAAAAAATCTATGGTACATTCGAAGACCCATCATGCCCTAGGAGTCCTTATTAGGTGATTAGGTCCATCATAGGATAGTGATTTCTTTCTTTCAAGATAATACACTATTCCTTGAAGTCATACATGATCACCTCAATAAGTACACCCTCAAATCTGCATGTGTCCCCCCCCCGCGCCCCTCACCAATACACACACATACAATAAATCAATCTAAAAATAAACACCACAACTGACATAGCCCCTTCTCAGTGTGGTCCCTTGCAGACCAATAGGGTCCATGCAAACATATAAACAAAATATTTAATCACTTGTGGACTAGGAGGACACCCCTAGTGGTACCTTTCCCCAAGCAGGTATCCTATCTTTAGGGCAGTGCTAGCAAAACTCCCTATAGGAATCGCCTGACTACTCTTGAGTTGATATAAGTCCCCAGTGACATTCACTTAGTAGTCGCCCCTAAGTTGGGTTCAATTTGTTGTTCTTCTCAATAGTTGTTCCCTACTTTAAAAGATGTAATTCTGTTATGCCTTCTTCCTAGCACAATCATTGTACATCGAAAGGCAACCCTTTAGGTTGGCTAGCTTACCCCACGACTATTAGACTATCCCTTTGGATTTGTAAATATGAGATAGGGCAAGCCTGATATAGCCCCCTTCTCAGCGGGTCCATCGCACACCGACATGGTCCATAAATTAAATCTATCAAATCTGACTGAGCTCACATCCCTAGTAGATATGCCCTCAATTATAAATCAAACTAAACCAAATAAACCATATCAAATCACATTAAATTAATATAAAATTAATCATGAGTACTTTTGAGTTCACATAAGTCCTCAGCGGCATTCACTCAGTAGTTACCCTAGGTAAGGTTCAATTTGTTGCGCATACAATAGGTCATCCCAATAGTTATTCCTCGCTTTGGAAGATGTAAGTCCTCTTGCCCTTCTTATACACATTTTACCAAGGAAACCCCCTTGGGTTGCTAGCTACCTACAAGGGCTATCCCTTTTTTATTTGTAAATTAGGTCAGTGATAGCCCCTTCTTGGTCCACAACGAGTCCATATTAACTTCAGTTAAATTAAATTAAAATGATTTTCCCAATTGGGTTATATCACACCTTCTCCCAGTGGAGCGCAAATCATATATAAATAAGATTCAAATAAATCAAATTCAAAACCAACCTAGTGGAGCCAAATTAAACCAATCCCCAATCAAAATATCCAACCAAACTCTTATCTCGGTGGATACATCCCCTACAAATCTGAATCAAACTCAAATCCCAATCTTGAGTGGATGGCAGAACCTTCCCAGTGGAAGGTTCATACCCATTCCCGTGGACTCAAGCCCATATCTCTAGTAGATATGCACATCAATTAAACAAATTAAAGTTGATTTGATCTTAATCCCAGTGGATTATAGATTCTTATCTCCAATGGATCTTCTTTCCACATATAATATCAAATCAAATTCAAAAGTTTATAGATTTTTTCTTCTTTTCCCATGAAATAGACCCTCACATGTCATGTGTAGTGCATGTGTGATCCCTAGGATCTTCCTCCATTATCATTAACAGGAATTCTCATCAAATCTTATTTCTTCTCTTATGCACACCTTTAATTCACCAAAAAAAAGCTAATAATGTATTCATTCAAATTACATCATCTTAACATTATAATCAACATTTTATTTTTTTTTATGATGGTGCAAGCTCAAACTAACTATACAATATCATGCTAAACATATTATTGTGAGAATTAACACACTATATTTACGATGTTATATTATAATTTGTTATAATATAATATATTGTCTAACATTACACCTCATTAGAATCACTTAAAAGGAACAAATAATTAAAATTTCTCAAAATATGAATAATGTTAATTTTTGATGTAAATTTATTATTTTTTATTAGAAAAGGTACAAAATAGCATAATTTTGGTGTTGATTCTTGGTGTGTGCCGTGAATTTATCCAAATTCTTCCATCTCAACCTTCAAATTAACATTCTTGTGTGTTTTGACCCAATGTATTATAACAAAACTAAAACATACTAAAATGTACAATAACATTATGTAACACACTACCACATTCATATATATATGAAGTTATATTATGATGTACATTATATTTTAATATGATTTTATATAATATATTATCTTACATTATAACTTAAAATGAATAACTTCAAGCAAAAAAATTATCAAATTTGGTTGAAAAATGAACATTTATTTTGGATTCAAAATTCCATTCTTTTGATTAAATGACACATAGCACACCCCAATGATGTCACCTAAAAGCTTAAATTGGCCAAATCCATCATCTCGACATAAATAAATTATGAATTATGAATTCAAACTCTATAACATCATACTATAACAAACTAAAATATGTTAAACAACAAGTAGTAATACACAATAATATGCTATAATGCATGATGCTACACTATGTTATGGCATCCTATATTATAATACACTATAACATGTTATATTATATTATATTGCATATCACATCACAAGGGATTTCTTAAGATAAAAAAATCATAAAATTAGTCTAAATAATAAAAAATATATATATTTTAGTTGTATCACTTACATATTTTAAATTGAAACAATATATTATGATGCCATGCTCTACTTATTATGAATTTAGCCAAATTCCACCATTTTAAAGTCTAAATCAACATTTTATAAATAATGCTAGTGTAGGATCGAATGCATGGTTGTAAAATAATAAAAGAATTTAAAATGTGCAAAATAATATAATATGATATATGATGCAATACTATGATACAACATATAATATTTATTTTTAACATAAAATCTTACTTTTTAGACTACAAGTGGTGTAGCACACCTTTGGTACTACAACCTAATTCCTACTTCAAATTTAACAAATTTCATCATCATATTTATTAAATCAATATTTTTATGAATTATATTAATATAGACTATAGGGCATAACACCATAATATACTCAAACATTTTAAAACATCATATAACATCCAAAAACACATCACTACATGGTCAAATATATGATGCTACATTATACTATAATATATGATATTTTAATATAATTTAGGGTTAGGGTTTAGGGTATTCAAACCTCTAATAGTCAAGGGAAAGTCTCTTGAAGACATTTTCTTTAGCTACAATAACTATGTTAAGATTAGGTCATTCTTTAGATCTACTCCAAATGATATCTTTATTCAAGGTTTAGGGTTTAGGGTTTAGGAATAGGGTCTAGGGTTTATTTAGGGTTAAGGGTTTAGGGCTTAGGGTTAGTTTAGTGTTTAGGGTTTAGGGTTTAAGGTTTGGGTTTAGGGTCTAGGGTTTCAGGTTGTAGGCTTTAGGTTTTTGTGTTTAGGGTTTAGGGTTTAGGGTTTAGGGTTTAGGGTTTAGTGTTTATAGTTAAGGGTTTTTAGGGTTGAGGGTTTAGGGTTTGGGGTTTAGGGTAAAGGGTTTTGGTTTTAGGTTTATGGTTAAGTTTTACTTTAGGGTTTAGGGTTTAAGTTTTTTTTAAATAGAGAACAAATTCATATTAAACATTTCTTCTTTTTGATTTCATCAACCAAGAAGCACCCCAAGTTTTCTAAGACATAAGAGATGACATAGATCAAAAATGAGCACCCATAGAGAAAATAAAAATCCCTAGATAAGTAGAACTGTCTCTACTATAAAGACACAGTTCCATAAGCAGTAGATCAGATTGGCCATTCTTCAGTTTCTCTGATTCCCATTAGAACCATGCCCACCTCTCGAGTAGTGGTATCTGCCATCATATCCCTGATCTCTTCCTCCACCACCACCACGGCTAAAACCTCTATCGCTCCTACCTCTATAACCACCACTACTTTGACCACCACCTCTGTATCCACCAGCAATTCAAGATCCCCCACCACCACTACGATAACCGCCACCTCCACCTTCACTTGCATCGCCAGATCTAGACTAAGCCTAGCTGACGGTGATGTTCTTTCCATCAGGATTCTACCCATTTTTAGGGTTTAGGGTTAGTTTAGGGAATAGGGTTTAGGGATTAAGGTAAGTTTAGAGTTTAGGGTTTAGGATTTAAGGATTAGAGTTATAGGTTTTAGGGTTTAGGGTTTAGAATTTAGGGTTTATTATTCTAGAGTTTAGGGTTTAGGGATCAAGGTTTAGGGTTTTAGGGTTTAGGGTTCAGGATTTAGGGTTGTAGGTTTAGGGTTGAAATTTTAGGGTTGTAGGTTCAGTTTTTTTTTAAATTAAGTAAACCAGTAGGGTTAGGTTTGTTTGGTTTATTTAGTTGATTTTTTATTTATTTGGATTTATTTTATTTTTAATTTTTATGTAGGTTTATTTTTTTTTATTTAGTTTAATTTATTTATTTTAAGTTTATTTATTTTAGTTTATGTTTTTTATTTTAGCTTATTGTTTAGGTTTAGGTTTATTTTTTAATTTATTTTATTTTTATTTTATTTTTTAGATTTGGGTTTTATTTTTTATTTTTAGGTTTAAGTTTAGGTTTTAATTTCAATTTTTTAGGTTTGGATTTTAGGTTTTTATTTTAGGTTTATTTTTAGGTTTTATTTTTTAGTTTAGGTTTAAGTATATTTTTAGTTTATTTTATTTTATTTAGTTTAGGTTTAGGTTTAGGTTTAAGTTTAGGTTTTATTTATTTTAGTTTAGGTTTAGATTTATTAATTATATTTATTTTATTTTTATTTTAGGTTTAGGTTTTTTTTAGTTTAAGGTTTAAGTTTTATTTTTTCTTTATTTTTAAGTTTACTTTTTTAGGTTTAGGTTTTTATTTTATTTTATTTTAGGTTTATTTTAGTTTTATTTTATGTCTAGATTTTATTTTACTTAGGTTTTATATTTTAAAGTTTATTTTATTCTTTTTAGTTTAGTTTAGCTTTTTATTTATTTTATTAAAATTTTTTTATTTTTTATTTTATTTTAATTTTAGGATTAGGTTTAGGCTTTAGTTTAAGTTTTTATTTTATTTTATTTTATTTTATTTTATTTTATTTAGGCTTAGGTTTTTTTTATTATATTATTAGGTTTTATTTAGTTTAGGTTTAGGTTTTTAGGGTTCAGGGTTTAAGGTTTAGGGTTTAAGGTTTTAGGGTTTATGGTTAGGATTTAGGGTTTAGGGTTTTGAGGGATTAGGGTTAGCTTAGGGTTTACGGTTTGTTTAGGATTCAGGGTTAGTTTATTAGGTTTTTTTTAGTTTAGGGTTTAGGTTTAGGGGTTTAGGAGGTTATTTAGGGTTTAGGGTTTAAGCATTTAGTTTATGCTTTAGGATTTTTTATAGTTTAGATTTAGATTTAGGGTTAGGATGTGTTTAGGTTTAGGGTTAGTTTAGGGTTTAGGTTTAGGGGTGTAGGATTTAGGGTTTTAGTTTAGTTTAGGTTTAGGGTTCTTTCTTTTAAATTAAGTAAAGGTTTAGATTTTTAGTTTATTTTTTATTTTTATTTTTATTTAAGTTTATTTTTAATTTTTATTTAGTTTAAGTTATTTACTTTATGTTTATTTATTTTAGTTCAGGTTTTTTATTTTAGTTTATTTATTAGGTTTATGCTTATTTTTTAGTTTAGTTTAATTTTTATTTCATTTTTTAGGTTTAGATTATATTTTTTGTTTTTATGTTTAGGTCTAGGTTTTTATTTTATTTTTCTAGGTTTAGGTTTTACATTTTTTATTTTAGGTTTATTTTTAGGTTTTAATTTTTAGTTTATGCTTAGGTTTATTTTTAGTTTATTTTATTTTATTTAGTTTAGGGTTTATGTTTAGTTTATTTTAGGTTTAGGTTTAAGCTTTATTCATTTTAGTTTAGTTTATTTTTGTTTAGGTTTAAGTTTATTTTATTTAGTTTATTTCAACTTTAGGTTTTTTTAATTTAAGGTTAAGGTTTTATTTTTATTTATATTTAGGATTTATTTTAGGTTTATTTTTTTAGGTTTAGGTTTTTTTAGTTTTATTTTAGGTTTATTTTATTTTTATATTACATTTGTTTTATTTTTTAGTTTTAGATTACGATTTCATTTATTTTATTTTATTTTAGTTTTTATTATTATTATTTTTTTGCATTTAGGTTTATGTTTAGGTTTAGGTTTAAGTTTTAGTTTAGGTTTTTATTTTATTTTATTATTTTATTATATTTAGGTTTAGGTTTTATTTATTTTATTTTAGGTTTATTTAGTTTAGGTTTGTTTAAGGTTTTAGGTCTGTGGTTTAGGGTTTGGGTTTAAGGTTTAGGTTTAGGGTTTAGGGATGTAGTTTTAGCGTTTAGGTTTTATTTAGGATTTTAGGGTTTATGGTTTAGGTTTAGGTTTAGGGTTTTAGGTTTAGGTTTAGGGTTTAGGGTTGTAAGTTTAGGTTAGGGTTTAAGGTTTAGGGTTTAGGTTTTGGTTTAGGGTTTAGGGTTTAAGTTTTAGGTTTAGGGTTCAAGTTTTAGTTTAGGTTGGTTTATGGTTTTAAGAACAAATTCAGTTCTTTTTTTTATTTTCAAGTAACACATCGAGTTTTATAAGACACAGGAGACAACATAGATAAAAATGAGCATGCATAGAGAATATCCAAAACCTGAGATATCTAGAATTGTCTCTACTATAAAGACACTGTTCCATAAGCAATAGATCGGATCGGTCATTCTTTAGTTTCTCTACTTCCCATCAAAACCACCCCGTCCTCTCGAGTAGTGCGATCTGCCATCATATTCCCAATCTCTCCCTCCCCACCCAGAGCTTTTATCCTCCACCTTCATTTGTTCAACACCTCCATTTTCACCAACACCTCAAGATCCCCCCACCACGCAATTTAGCCTCCACTTTTGCCTCCATTAAATCTAGGGTTTGGTTGATGGTGATATTCATGCCGTCAAGGTTTTGCCCATGCTAAGAGTTTAGGTTTAGGTCTAGGTTTATTAGGTTTTAGGGTTTAGGTTTATTTTTTATTTATTTAGTTAGTTTAGGTTTAGGTTTAGGGTATGGGGTTAAGGGTTTTGGGTTTTGGGTTTTGGATTAGGGTTTAGGGTTTAGGGTTTAGGGTTTAGGGTTTAGGGTTTAGGGTTAGGGTTTAGGCTTTAGCCTTTAGGGTTTAGGGTTGGAGGTTCAAGGTTTAGGGTTTAGGGTTTAGGGTTTATAATTTAGGGTTTATGATTTTTTAGGGTTTAAGTTTATTTAGTCTATTTTTTATTTATTTTAGTTTATTTTATTTTTTTTATTTAGGTTTACTTTTTATTTTTATTTTGGTTTAGGGCTTAGGCTTTTTTTTAGTTTGTTATTTAGGTTTAGGTTTATGTTTTAGTTGAGTTTTATTTTTATTTTATTATTTAGGTTTAGGTTTTATTTTTTATATTTAGGTTTATTTTTTAGGTTTTATTTTTAGGTTTTATTTTATTTTTTTATGTTTAGGTTTTAGGCTTTTATTTTAGTTTTATTTTAATGTTTTATTTTTTGGTTTAGGTTTTGGTTTAGGTTTAGTTTATTTTAGGATTAGATTTAGGTTTAATTTATTTTAGTTTAGGTTTAGGTTTTATTTATTTTGTTTATTTTATTTTTATTTTTAGTTTAATTTTTTTTAGTTTAGGGTTTAGGTTTTATTTTATTTATTTTAAGGTTTTATTTTAAGGTTTATTTTTTAGGCTTAGGTTTTCATTTAGTTTTTATTTTATTTTTATTTTACATTTAGTTTTTATTTGATTTAGGTTTTTTATTCTTAGGTTTATTTTATTTTTTAGTTTAGTTTAGGTTTTTATTTATTTTATTTTAATTTATTTTTAGGTTTAGGTTTAGGTTTAGTTTAGGTTTATATTTTTTTTTTGTTTAGGTTTTTAATTTATTTTATTTTTAGGTTTTATTTAGTTTAGGTTTAGGTTTTTTGGTTTTTAGGGTTTAGGTTTTACGATTTAGGGTTTAGGGTTTTAGGGTTCATTATTTTAGGTTTAGGTTTAGGGTTTAGGGTTTAGGGTTTAGGTTTAGGTTTAGTTAGTTTAGGTTTAGGCATTTTGGTTTAAGTTTAGGGTTAGCTTGTTTAGGGTTAGTTTAGTTTAGGTTTAATTTGTTTAGGCTTTAGGGTTTAAGGTTTTAGGTTTTAGTGTTTTTAGGTTTTAGGTTTAGGTTTAGGTTTAGGGTTTAGTTGTAGTTTAGGTTTAGGGTTTGGAGGTTTTATGATTTAGTTTAGTTTAGGGTTCAGTTTAGGGTTTAGGTTTTAGTTTTTTAAATTTGATGTTTAGGTTTATTAGTTTATTTAGTTTACTTATTTATTTGTTTTAGTTTATTTTATTTTTTTATTTTTATTTAGGTTTTTTTATTTAGTTAGTTTCTTTATTTTAGGTTTCTTTATTTTAGTTTTCTTTATTTTAGTTTTGGTTTCTTTATTTTAGTTTATTTTTTTTAGTTTAGGTTTAGGTTTATGTTTATTTTTTTTTGAGTTTATTTTATTTTTTTAAGTTTAGGTTTATTTTTATATTTAGGTTTATGTTTAGGTTTTCATTATTTATTTTAGGCTTTGATTTTAGGTTTTTTATTTTAGGTTTTTTTTGTTTAGATTTATGTTTATTTTTAGTTTTTATTATATATTTAGTTTAGGGCTTAGGTTTAGTTTAGTTTAGGGTTAGGTTTAGGTTTTATTTATTTTAGTTTAATTTATTTTAGTTTAGGTTTATGTTTATTTTATTTTATTTATTTTTTAGGTTTAGGTTTATTTATTTATTTAGGGTTTAGGTTTTCTTTTATTTATTTTAGGTTTATTTTTTTGGTTTAGGTTTTATTTAGTTTTATTTTTTTAGGGTTTTGCCACCATCCTTAGATCTTTGATGATAGGAGAAGGATAACACATTACACATTTATTGGCTATTGTAGATAGCATTATTCTTTTTTGTTAGGTTTAAGTGTTGCATTTGAATGTATTCTAAATTATGAAGAGTTTTTTGAGTTGGAGCACCTCTTCATCATAAGGTTTCGGAGCTCAGGAGGGTTTGTGGCGACCTCATTGTATAGAAATATAAACTTAATGAGTTTTGATTACATTTGGCACTAGAGCATGAAATGTGTTTATTATTTGAATAACATGTCATTATATCTATGTAGTTGTTATGCTTAAGGGCTTCCCATCAAAACATTTGAGAAATTAATGAATAGCATTTTAGAAGCCAGCTTGCCCTTTACCAATCATCTAGGTCCAAGCGAGAAGGTGTTTGAGAAGAAGGGGTTGTGTTAGTGGATGAAGAGAGTTTAGTATGAGAGACTACAGCTCAATTTCCTTTGCCACCTCCTCTTCCACCCTGCCATCATCTGGCCATTATTTATGACCATTTCCACCACCTTAGCATAGGGAAGAGTATTCATATCCATTGCCGGTTTACTTTCCATATATATAGATTGAATAATCCATATTCATTAGAGGTAGTTAGGAAAATCATTAAGAATCTCTTAGCAAGACTTTATTAGAGTTTAGGAGGATTTAGGTTTACCACTACATGTTAAGGTCTTAGAAGATTATATCACTTTTAGGAGTTTGGGTATTAGATTTAGTTATTAGAGTAATCCAGGATACTAGTGATCCTCTTAAGACCAAAGAAGATTAGGATATCTCCTATCTCGAACCTTTAAGAATATCATTTTAAGATCAAGAGGCTTTCCTTGTTGGTTCAAACCTAATACCAAGGAAGGTTTGCTAGTTGAAAAGGACACCAAGTAATATACTTTTAGTAGTGTAGCCACCATTAGGTTATTTTAGCTATTTTTGTCCTCTTAAGCATTTATAGATAAGGGATTTTATAATCTACTTTACTTGATTTCTATCATGTACCTCCACCCAAAAATAAAGTAATGAAGATTTACTTATATATTTTTACTTTAATGTCTTGATTTTATTCCTTTTGAAAGTTATTAGTTAAAAATAATAGCTCTTAGTTTTGATCCTTTATTTTCTAATTTAGAGTTAGACTATCCTTCTATTCAGTTTAGATTGACTTAGTTTGACTCGAGGATCTCATAGAAGAAGTTGTAGGTATTTGAGAAGGTAGAACTTTTCACAAGCTCATCATTCCATGAAGTTTAAGTCAACCTATGTAGTGGAAATGTTACCTCTTAGGTAGCACCTCTAGGGTAAGCAAGTCATTAGTTTTAGTGAGATAGTTAGGATGCTCATGGATATGCTTAAGGACCAAGATTTGATTATAATGTCTAGCTCACCTTAGAAAGTTTCTAAGTTAAGCATATTTCTTTTCTTATCCAAAGAGATGATGGAATCACTAATGTCCTTACTTAATCTAGAAATGCTTAGCTGGTTGACCATTACTAAAGAAGAGGCATGCCACTCAATGGACATCATGGTGTTACATTAGGATGAAGACTTACTTTAGAGGTTAATCACCTCTTTACATTATAATGGATGTTTTAGATACATGCTATCCAAAGTTTTAGTTAAGGTGTATGTCAATATTATGAGTCTAAGAACCTAGTTTAGGATCGACATCTCCAAACTAGAGGATGATTTTGAGAGGATTCAATGGTAGTAGAGGGTTTAGTTTACAGATGTGAGGGGTGGGGGTGGGTACATTTTGGTGATTGGGTACAACATGAGGTATGATTTACTACCTTGAAAGATAGAGGAATCGTTCTACAATGGACCTAATCACTTAATAAGGACTGCTAAGGCATGATTAGTCTTCGAATGTACCTGAGAATTTTTCTCTACTTTACATGGAAGAATAAAGTAGGGTTCATATTAAACTAGGTTCTTAGTTCCCTATGGAGGCATGCCTCCATAGTGCATCTTAGAAATGAAATTTCCTAAGAATACTCTCGATTAAAGTAGACAATTATCATCTCCAAAGATTTCATGGTTAGACTATCAAAGGATTGGTTGTATTTGGAAAAACAATTGGAAAAGTTCAAGAAGAAGACTTATTTTTGGAATCCAAATGATATAAGTAGGAAATGCTCATGATACTAGCAAGCCTAGTGAGCGTTCTAATCTATCATATGATTGGGCTTTATAATTTTGAAGTTGAGGAGATTTAGGTTTTGAGTTGAAATTTAATTAGATTACTTAGCTTATAATCCACCAACATAAGGTGGGAATTCAAGATGTGATTTTATGCTCTTAGGCAAGGAAAAGACCTTAGATCCTAAATCTAACGAGCTTTAATATGAGCTAAAGCAACCTAAATCTAAGGACTGGATATAAGAGTTTACCTCCACAAGAAATAATAAATTGTCCAACAGACTTATAATCACTTGGGTGGCCAACTCTCCTATAATTTTAAAACTAAGTGGTCTTATGAATTGCAAGATAGCTAGGTAGTTATTTAATTATAGACAAAAGTCCTAAACACACTTCCTAAAATACAAGAGCTTGAGTGGTATGTGACTTAATCTATAGATGCATAATCTTTTCAAATTTTATTTCATTTTAAACACATCATTTTGATAGAGGATTTAGTATTTATGCCTAAATGCATGATAAAATAGGTTATGGGTCAAATCATCTTAGACCGAAGGAAATAGATACCTCGATCCTAAATCTAAGATATAATGAGCAAAAGCACAATCTTTAAGTGAAGGTGGACATAAGAGTTTACCTCACAGAGAATAAATAGCTTTAGACTTATAATCTTGGGTGGCCACCAGCTAACTCCTCCTATAATTTTAAAACTAAGTGGTCTTATGAATTGCAAGATAGCTAGGGTAGTTATTTAATTAGAAATAGACAAAAGTCCTAAACACACTTCCTAAGAGATTAGAGCTTGAGGGGTATGTGACTTAATCTATATATGCATAATCTTTTCAAATTTTATTTCATTTTAGACACATCATTTTGATAGAGGATTTAGGATTTCCTAATAAATGATGAAATAGGTTATGGGTCAAATCAACTAGAAGAAGGTGTTCTCCATCACAAAGGATGCCCTCAAAGGTCAATCATTCCTTTATCATGCAAGGATGGAGATCCTTTATGTTCAAAAGAGAAAGAATATGCATGCATGATGTGAAACATACAACCATATAGCTAAATGGTTGCTAAATCTTTTAATTATCTTATTTATGTCTTAGGCTTTAGAATGAGGTTATGAGTTATTTAAAATTTAGTTATGAGTGATTAGTTGGGTAGATAAGTTATTTTTATCCTAAGGGCCTATTCGTATCCAAGCCACACATTAAAACATCAATGATTTAAGAAACTATGAAAAGCATGCCATCCTAATGCACAATGTAAACATAACATCAAACAATTATATAAACTATCTTAAAAAAATAAAAGGCTGGTGCAGTGAAGTACTGGCACACAACCGAAAGAGAGAAAAGATGGGTAGCTGAGCTCTACCCATATACAACCTGGAATATAAAAGAATAATTATAATTTAGTTAAATTCTATAGGGGTCTTCTTTCTTAAAATCTCTATTTATGATTTGGTTTCTTCTTTGATTTGGATGGTTCTTGCTTCAAAAGCATCACAGGGCACCCCAGGAAAAAGCCTTCTGCCCACTACTCATCCTAATCTCCCATAGCACTAATCCTAATTTAGATTATAAAAATTGCATTTATGTGTGAAAAGTATGATGTACTATAATGAGGTATGATGTACTACCTTGAAACATAGAGGCACTGCCCTACAATGGACTTAATCACTTAATAAGGACTGCTAAGCCATGATGGGTCTTCGAATGTACCTGAGAATTTTCCTCTACTTTACATGGATGAATAAAGTAGGGTTCATATTAAACTAGGTTCCTAAGTTCTCTATGGAGGCGTGCCTCCATAGTTATGCATCTTAGGAAATGAAATTTCTTAACAATACTCTCAATTAAAGTAGACAATTATCATCTCCAAATATTTCATGGTTAGACTATCAAAGAATTGGTTGTATTTGGAAAATTAATTGGGAAAGTTCAAGAAGAAGACTTATTTTTGGAATCCAAATGATATAAGTAGGAAATGCTCATGATACTAGCAAGCCTAGTGAGCATTCTAATCTATCATATGGTTAGGCTTTATAATTTTGAAGTTGAGGAGATTTATAGGTTTTGAGTTGAAATTTAATTAGATTACTAGAGCTTATAATCTACCAACACAAGGTTGTGGGAATGCCTAAGATGTGAGAATTTATGCTCTTAGACCGAAGGAAATAGATACCTTAGATCCTAAATCTAACGAGCTATAATATGAGCTAAAGCATAACCTAAATCTAAGTGACAGGTGGACATAAGAGTTTACCTCCACAAGAGAGAATAAGTTGTCCGACTTCTAGACTTATAAATGCTTGGAGTGGCCACCAGCTAACTCCTCCTATAATTTTAAAACTAAGTGGTCTTATGAATTGCAAGATAGCTATGGTAGTTATTTAATTAGAAATAGATAAAAGTCCTAAACACACTTTCTAAGAGACTAAAGCTTGAGTGGTATGTGACTTATTCTATAGATGCATAATCTTTTCAAATTTTATTTCATTTTAGACACATCATTTTGATAGAGGATTTAGGATTTCTTATGCCTAAATGCATGATGAAATAGGTTATGGGTCAAATCAACTAGAAGAAGGTGTTCTCCATCACAAGGGATGCCCTCACAGGTCAATCATTCCTTTATCATGCAAGGATGGAGATCCTTCATGTTCAAAAGAGAAAGAATATGCATGCATGATGTGAAACATGCAACCATATAGCTAAATGGTTGCTAAATCTTTTAATTATCTTATTTATGTCTTAGGCTTTAGAATGAGGTTATGAGTTGTTTAAAATTTAGTTATGAGTGATTAGTTGGGTAGATAAGTTATTTTTATCCTAAAATCCTAATCATATCCAAGCCACACATTAAAGCATCAATGATTTAAGAAACTATGAAAAGCATGCCATCCTAACGCACAATGTAAACATAACATCAAACAATTATATAAACTATCTTAAAAAAATAAAAGGTTGGTGCAGTCAAGTACTGGCATACAACCCAAAGAGAGAAAAGATGGGTAGCTGAGCTCTACCCATATACAACCTGGAATATGAAAGAATAATTATAATTGTATTAAATGCTATGGGGGTCTTCTTTCTTCAAATCTCTATTTATGATTTGGTTTCTACTTTGATTTGGATGGTGCTTGCTTCAAAGCATCAAGGCACCCGTGAAAAGCCTTCCGCCACTCATCCTAATCATAGCACTAATCCTAATTCATATTATAAAGATTACATTTATGTGGGAAAAGTAAATCTAACTACACCTGCAAAATAGTGGTTAGCTAAATATACATATAATCCCAAGCAGTTGTATTTATAATTTGGGCTTTGCACCCTACACATGAGTAAGTAAGCCAACTTGTCCTAACTTTGATTATGCTTAAGGATTTAAGCAACCAGCAAAAAAAACATTCACATTTATTTTTAAGCATCTTTTAAGCATAATCCACTAAATAGAACATGATTAGGCTAATATTGGCCTATCATCCATCTACAAAAGCATAAACCCCTAACATCCAATCTAAAATAATACATCTTAAAAAGTATACATTATATACAATCGCTCTAACTTAGAGCTAGAAGTGGTGACTTAATTCTAATGTGTTTATTAAGGCATGTGTGGTAAGTCTTTTTAATTTTTGTTTTCTTTTGTTTCATTTGATTACACTTACCAACTAAGTGTTATAAAGAGAGGAAAAGAGGATTGCCCTCTTTCATCCCTACCTTAAGTCACTTTTTAAAGTATATTAATTTTATTTAGTTCTCTTTAGTGAATGGACAATTAAATGATTTACTTATTCCTAAGTTTAAGTTCACATTAAATAATCCTATTCAAAATTAAAGGCATCTTAATATTAATTTAATTGAATTACTACAACATGACATATATTAAATCATTCTTTTCCATCACATGTAACATGCATATGATTTAATCATAAGTGTATCTATACATGGAACATATGTTAGCACACTTAAATGATGAATGTATGTATATTTAGAATTTATATTTTATTTGATTAAATTTTAAAATATTAATTTAAAATTTATCCAAATTTTATACAAAAGGACATAAGAATGAAATTAAATAGGCATGTCATTGTTAAACCAGGAAAGTGAGGCAATCAAATGATGTCCTTGGAGCTAGCTAAAGCCTCATATTCTCGGGATGTCCAAACTATATACCCATTTGCATTTAAACATATGTTAATTCGTATACATGAACATAGGAAGTAAGCTCCAAATCATATGGTTAATTAATTCAACCACTTAGTCAATTATGAATGAATGCAATTTTGATGTAAAATGGGATTTTAATTCACTAATCACATATACATGTATAAAGATATAGGCAAGTACGTGTCATTAAATTAGGGAAGTGAGGTAATCTAATGACCTCCTTGGGGATAACTAAAGTCTCATATTCATGTGATGTCCAGCCTATACACTTGCTTTTCTTGGACACACATGGATGTATACATAATTGAGGGAAAGAAAACCATGAAATGATGGTATATTTTTTATGATTGAATCATTTATATATATGAATTAAAGCGCTATCCAAATTCTAATGTTGAAATACATAAGAATGAAATCAAATGGGTACATGACATTGTTAAACCGGGAAGTGAGGTAATCAAATGACCTCCTTGGGGCTAGCTAAAGCCTCGTGTTTTCGAGATGTTCAGACTATAAACCCATTACCATTCAATCATATATAAATCAACACATGAATAGAGGAAAGAGAACTCAACATTCATACACTTAATTTATAAGCACATGCATTTCTTAGGTATTTATAACTACCATTATAACACATATTATTATTCATTTATAAGCTTTTAAGAAATACATATGGATTTAATAGTGATAATAGCCTTTCATATATTAAATTAAATCAACACATGCAAGCTACATAAAGAAATCCATTTTATTTTACTTGATTTTAAAAGATGGATGCATGAATTCAAATGGCATACCAAATTTAACATGATTGGAAAGAGGACAATCAAATATAAGCATGTGATTCATTTAAACAAACTAGTTCTTAAGGACAATCAAATCAAATAAGATTATTTAAAGTAAATCAAAGCTTCTTTATTAATTAAGTTTTGGATTTGATTTGATTTAAAAAGGTGAAGAGAAATCATCACTTGTTGTTTTAAACACACATTAGCGATTTTATTTACTTTAAGGAAATGTAATTAAATTGATTTTATGGGCTAATTAAGTTGAACCCTTAATTTTATATATTAATTACACTTACCTATGTCACCTTAAAGTAATTAACTAAATAATTATGAGCCAACATGATTTGCATGGAAAATAAACTTGCAATGATCCTAGCAAATTAATAGTTAATTAAATTAATGGACTTAATTAATTACTCTTATGGTTTTCCCACACATGTGGACTAACCATAATTTCATTAAACTCCTTTAGGTTATTAAACACCTAAAGATCTACCCCATGAATTAACTAATTAAGGTCTGATGTGATTACGATTTAAATTTGATTAAGTGATTTAATTAATTAGTTAAATCTTAATTAATTTCATTTTAAAAAGGGTGAAATGAACTTAGAGAAAGGGGTCCCAACCCTATTCCTTAGTTCAAAATGCTTAATAGACTTAATTAACCAATTTATTATTATTCGTGGGATTAATTATTCATTAATTAACTTAAAAGAGTAGTTAAGGTTTAATTAGTCAATTTTCCTAATTTAGTGAGCAATAAAACCCAAGAAAATCATGGGAGGCAGAGGTCATCCCATTAAATTAACCCAAAATATTTGGGATTAAATGCTCAAGTAATTATGGAGTAATTAAGCTAATTAATTTTATAATTAAACCTTAATTACTATTCAAAATTAGTTAAGATCATTTTTTATTAGTTCTCTTTTGAAGTACCTTTAAAATGAGTATTTATTTGCATTTCTTATTTCTATGATTTATGATTTTTAGAAGTTTTGGCCATTAAAAATGATTAATTAAGCCTAATTAAAGCCTAATCCTATTGGTGGCACATGGCGCGCTGACATGGCACGCTTTCCATGTGGCATCCTGAGATTGGTTACTTAAAACTTATCCGCCTCAATGCCTACATGGCCGTGGCGGATGCGCTTTCTCGTCTACCATCTGATCTAAGATGGGATGGCCATGATTAATCCCATAGCTTAATAGGATTACAAGAGATGGATCTAGCAGATCTAATCATAACCTTCTATTTCAATCACATGGAATAGACAGTGCATGATCTAATGTTAAGCGAGTGAGGGAGAATGGAGTTTGTCTACCATTACTCACTTGATCCGAGCTTACCTGAGCTTGGATCAACTCTAAAAGGATCCCACACCTTCATGACATCGAACAGAAAGGTTCCAAGATTACATGAGATGCAAGTTTTCTTCAAAAAGCTCCAACCCATTTTTGTTTAAGGATTGGTTTTTGAATCATACCTCGCCTGAGCTCAAGACTGGTGGCTCAAACAATTGAGGAAGCTTGATCTAGTGGAAATGAAGCCCTGTTGAGCAACAATTGGATCAATTCCTTGACATTCACTTGGAAGGCCATAAATTGATGATTTGGAGCTCTGATTTGATCAAAGTCCCACCTCTAGTGCTCGAGAATCTTGGGAAATGATTTGTTCTTGCTCAACAAGGCCAAGGGAAGGTGCAACCGAAGTTAATTTGAGTTGGATGGAGAAATGGGGGAAGTTAGGTCGAAAATGGGAGTGTCCTGTTTCAGGATGGATGGGAATGGCTCTAATGGCTCGTCTTGAGTAGCTAGGGCTTTGAGGAATGATTTTTGTGTATGCCTGACTGGAAAGGAGGAGGTGTATACCCCCCTTCATCTTGATCAGATGGTGGGATCAGGTTTGGCTTCTAGTGGCCATCCGCCATCTGTGGAGTGGGTGGAGGGAGGTGAGTTGGCTTTTGGTTGGTTGAAGGTGTGGTGGTGGCTTCAAGGAGGAATCATGGGTGTCTTATGGGTTTCAAATGCTCTAATGGGGTGGGTGAGGTGATTTCACCTCCCATGGGTCATGGTACCAACCACCCCAGGGTGGGCAAGTCCTATGTTCTTAGGTGGACCATTAGGAGAGTACCAAGTGGCCAAGAAATGGAAATGACACTTACATTAAGGATTTGTCTCATGTGATGCTCTTGACCCAATGGTAGAATGATCATTTGGCATTGGATTTGATTTGAGTAGATTTGAAATGAGACAAAAGTGGGTTAGCACAAATTTCAATTCAATTGGAGTTCATTTGGTTAGGGTTGGCTCAATTTGACTCATTTAGGTAAAATTGGGTTAGGTTGGGTCAAGTTGACCAATTGGTCATATTGGGTCAAACCAAGAGTTGGGTCAAGTTCATGTGATCATTTGGGATATTTTGGTTTAATTGGTTTTGTTTAGTTTGGCTTAGGTTTGATTTTGGCTCATTTGAATTCATTTGGGTTATGGGTTAAGTTGACCACTTTGACCATATAGGCCAAATTGGCTTGGGTTTGGTGTTGGTTTGGGTTTAGTTGACCAGTTGAAGATAATTATAGACTTTAGTTTCAATTAATTTGGAATTAGTTTTAATTTAGCCCAACTTGAACCTTTAGGTCAATTTTGGCTAACTAGGTCAATTGGGTTCGATTTGGTCCAATCATGGCTTTGGTCAACTTCAACAATCAATTTGGAATGAACTTGAGCCATTAGTTGCAATCAATTTGGTTTATATTTTGATTCGACCCAATTTAGTCTTTTAGGTCAATTTTGATTAACTTGGGTCAAGAGGGCCAACTGGGTTTGGATTGACTCAATTGAAGGTCAATTCATATTCAACTATTGATTTTGATATGCTATGAATTAATGGATTTAGCTTAGGTTGCAATTTGGTTAGTTTGGGTTCATATGGATTAAGGGGTTGACTTGGTCAAATGACTAAGTTGACTTGGTTTAACCAAATTTATGATAATTGATCAACCTAGGGTGATCAACAATCATGATGGGAGGTTTTAATGGGCTTGGTTCAATCCAATTTAGGTACGATTAAAACTTGGCTCAAATAGGTCAAATTGGCCACTTTGGGTCAAGTGGACCAATTGGGTTTAGTTGGCTTGATTTTGTGTTGAGTTTGATTTAGTTGAGTTTATATATGGACTTGGGATTGATATATAAATTCAATTGCAATTGGCTTGGGTTCTAATTTGTTTTGGTTCATTTGAACATTTCAAGTCAAAAGGTTTAAGTTGGGTTTGACTTGGGTTGATTTTGGTTTGGCTTGTGGATTCTTGATATTATTTATATTTGTGAATATGATTGAAGGTAAGATTGATTCATGAGAAAATCAATTGAATTTGGGTTTTGGAATGAGGGAATTTTGCTAAGTCCATGGAGTTGGGTCATGCAACTTACATTAGGATTTTGACTTGGTTTGATTTAGCTTTGATGATTTAAATGTATATTTCATTTAAATTTGTGAAGATGATTGAAAATATGATTGATTTGTGAGAAAATCAGTTGAGTTTGACTTGATTTGGATTAAGATTTGGCTAAGTCCATGGGATAGGTCATATGGCTTAGGAGGGGTTTTGATTTAATTTGATTTAGTTTGATTTAGTTTTGATCATTTGAATGCATATTTGATTTATATTTAGGAAGATGATTGAAGACAAAAATTGATTATGAGAAAATCAATTAATTTTTGATTAATTTTGTTTAAGATTTGGCTAAGTCCATGGGATAGGTCATATGGCTTAAGAAGGGTTTCAAGTTTGGATTTAATCATGGGATTTAGTCATTTGGTTTTGGAATTTGGGTTTGGATTTGGAATTGAATTTGATGTTTGAATTGAACTTGAGGTTAGGTTTGAGAATGTGAACATGGATTGGATTTGGGTTGTAGGGTAAGTGGATTGTTGTAATCTCTAAGGCATAACCTAATCCTATGGTTAACCATTTCTAAGTCTTTAGGCTTAGTTTAAGTGTTTACCTAATTGTTAGAAGTGTCTTATGACTAGGGAAGTCTTAGTGTCTAGAAGGCTTCTAAGTCTAAAATGGTAAGATTAAATCCGTACTCCAAATGTGAGGTCAACAGGCCTTAGGCTCCATAGTGTTTCCCTAGGAAATAGATGATTGGAAGATCGAAGCCAAGTTTCACATTATAGACTTGGATACATCTTTCAATGCTTTGCTTGAGAGACCATGGATACATGAGAACAACATAGTTCCATCCTCTCTACATCAGTGTATGAAGTTTGTGAGAGGTGGGATCATCTACTATGTCAAAGTAGATCTCAAGCCATTTATAGTTCATGAGGTTGGCATATATGAGGATGTGGCTTACTACCTCCCTCAAAATCAACAAGTCTATTCTTGTGAACTTGGCCAAAGTTTAAAAATAAAAGAAAATGAAAAGGAAAAAAGAAAATGAAATAAGAAAAATAAAAAGTAAAGAAAGGAGAAAATAAAAAAGAAAAGAAAAGGGAGTGGAAATAGACTTGGAGGAGGAAGTGGAGCCTAACATTAGATTCCACCCAAGTTAATTACTCCATTCAAACATATGGGTAGGATGACCTAACCTCCACCATGCAGAGGAAGAGGCTAGTTCAGAAGCAGTCCCAGGGGTGGAAAACCTTCTTATTGGCCACCTAATGGAAGATATATCCTAGCTACCTAGAGTACAGATGCTATCCATATAGACTTAGAATCTAGTTCATATGATGAGTGTTATATGGTTAGCATACCAACCAGCTCTTCTTAATAGTAGATTCCTTTAGAGCTGACACTTGAGCTAGATAGTGATGAGGACCAGGCTCCAAAGTAAAGCATAAGTGTATCTAAGTCTATAAGTGAAATAGTTAGGCATCAGTTGGGAACCTTAGCTGTAACCACACTTTCCTCTCAAAAAGCTGAGGGTTTGGTAGTTATGGAAGCTCCTCAAGTCATCCATAGGTGTGAAGACTTAGAGGATCTTTCTGGGAGCATCATCCTCAAGTCAAGAAGTTAATATAGAACTTGATGATAATTCATATGAAGATTTAATAGAATTACCTTTTGATTGTTACTTGCCTTGTGTTCATAATTTAGCAAAGAAAAGATTAATCCCACATACTTGGTTAAAGTGAAAGTCAGACTACTTGGAAAGAATATGGAAGAAAAAATGCAAAAGCTCTCAATCAAGACTAAGATTAGGATTCGGTATAGTGGGTCTAGTCGATGATGACGATTACTGCTTAGTCATCAACCATCATTTGGAATCTAATAGGTTCTTTTCAAATCACATTAACTCATATAAGGAGTTGTGCTTAGAAACTTTAGATGATCCAGATAATTTTGAAGTCAAAGATGCACCACTAGAGTTCAAAGAAAAGTTCATGTCAATAATCGACGAGCTCAAGGAAATCAACTTAGGAAGTGAAGAAGATCCACTCTGACATACATCAGTTCTTTGTTGAATGAAATTAAAGACTACTTTGCATTGAGTTATGAAGAGATGCCTGGATTGTCTCTTGATGTAGTGGTCCATAAACTAGCAATAGAGCCTACTGCTAACCCTATCAAGCAAGCTCCTAAACGCATGTGATTAGACATAGAATAACAAGTCATTTATGAAGTCAAGAAATTGATCAATGCGGGCTTCATCCTGAAAGAAAAATACCCTACCTGGTTAGCCAACATCATCCTAGTTAAGAAAAAGAATGGTCAAATTCACATATTTATTGATTTTAGGGATTTAAATAAGGCATGTCCAAAAGATGAATTTTCACTACCAATCATAGAGCTAATGGTGGACATTGCCTCATCTCATGCAGTCTTCTCTTTCATGGATGGCTCATCTAGATATATCTAAATGAATATGGCCCCTGAAGATGAAAGAAATACTACTTTCAGAACCCCTGATCAAAATCTATTGCTATAACATCATTTCTTTTAACCTTAAAATGTAGTGCTACATACCAATGGGCTATGACTCAAATCTTTGACAAACTCATTCATCATCAAGTCATGTGCTATGTTGATAATCTCATGGTCAAAAGTAGAGAAAAAGAAGATCATCTCTTTGGCTTGAGAGTAGTTTTCAAACAGTTAAGATAATTTAACCTCAAAATGAACCCCTTGAATTATGCATTTGGAGTAACTTCAAAGAAATTCCATGGGTTTGTTGTCTAACACTAGGGAATTGAAATTGATGTGGAAACGATCAAGGCGATATTGAAAATGTTACTCCCTAAAAGTTTAACTCAACTCAGATCATTCCAAGGGAATTTGGAGTATCTAAGATGCTTTATATCCAACTTATCGGGATGATGTAGACATTCTCAGCACTTGTTAAAAAGGATGCCAAGTTTGACTGGGATGACAAGTGTGAGCATGCCTTCGAAGACATCAAGCATTACTTGATGATGCGGCCAGTTCTAGCAGCCCTATACCGGTAAGCCACTCATACTTTATAGTGTTTTGTTAGAAGACTCCTTTGGTGCTTTATTGTCCCAAGCCAATGATGAAGGGAAGGAAAATGCACTCTACTACCTCAGCCATCATCTAATCCCTACTGAGGCTAATTGTCCACCCATTGAGAATCATTGCCTAACTTTAATCTTTGCATCCCAAAAGCTATAGCACTACTTGCTTCCTCATAAGGTGAACTTAATCTCTAGGATCAATCCACTATAGTATCTTTCTACATGACCGACGCTATCGGGATGGTTGGCATGACGATCCATGATCTTCTTGCAGTTTGACATTACCTTCATACCATTCCATGTGATAAAAAGATAAACACTAAAAGTTTTTTAGCAGCACACAAACTTCCAGCTGACTCTCTGCTTAGTGATAATCTCCCTGATGAACAAGTCATGAACTTAGGGGATACTAGTATTCACTGCTGGGAGATGTACTTTGATGATGTGGCTTCCTCTCAAAGAGGAGAAGAACCACAATCTATTATTCCAGGAATGGCAGGGGTAAGAATAGTTATCTTAACTACGGACTGTGATGTGATGAGATTTTCATATCATCTGTAGAATCCTTGGACCAATAATGATGGTGAATATGAGGCTTTAATTATCGATCTGGAGTTAGTCTTTACTCTATGCATCCAGAACAACAACATCTTTGGATATTCTTAGCTAGTTATCAACCAAATCGCTGGGTCTTATAAGGTTATAAAGCCCAAGCTCCATCACTACCATAAGTACAGCATGGATTTATTGGCCCAAATCCCAGAGGTTACCATTTATGAGATTCCTTAAGGAGAGAACATCATAGTGTATAATTTATCCAAGCTTGCCAAGGAGTTGAAATGTCTGAAGGATGAGTGCATACCAATAAATGTCCAAAATAGACAAGTCTTACCCCATATTGATTTTGAACTCATCAAAAGTACTCTCTTAAAGGGAGGTTGCCATTGCTAAAAAGGACAAGAAGTTAGATTGGAGGCAACCATTCATGGATTACCTAAATAAAGGCAAATTACCTAAAGAGAAGTCTCAAGCTCATTAGATGAAGCAGAGATAAGTTTCCTATGCTCTTATAGATGGTGTCTTGTACCAGCGATCTTTTGATCATATGTGGTTACATTGTGTAGACAACAATGAAGCTCATAATATCATGATCAAGGTACACTTAGGATTATGTGAAGCCAACCAATTTGGTCTAAAGATGAAATCCAAGATCAAGAGACTAGGATACTACTGGCCTTCGATGATCAAAGATTACATGGATACTGCTAGGCGATGCCACCAAAGTCAAATACACGGTGTGGTCCTACACCAACCACACAACATTCTACATAGTATGTTGGCCTCATGCCCATTAGAATGTTGGGGTATTGACATAGTAGGTTTGATTGGTCCTCTGTCTTCCAAGGGTCATCAATTCATCTTAGCTGCTACTGACTACTTTTCCAAATGGGTGAAAGAGATTCGACTCAGAGAGGTCACAGCTCAGCATGTGCTCCACTTTTTTAAGAACCATATCATATATAAGTTTAGAGTGCCTCGATGAATTATATTTGATAATGATATTGCATTCAAGAGCATCGAGATCAACAACTTTGCCCAAAGATGCAACATAGATTAAAGATATTCTACCATCAATAAGCTATTGTGCATGAGCAGTTAGTTGAAGCTTTGTAGGCCTATCGTGCCACTTATAAAACTTCAACTCTGTCTACTCCTTTCTCCATAGTGTATAAGTCTGAAGCTATTCTACCATTAGAAGTCCAACTCCCATCACTAAGGGTAGCTATGGGTAGCAAGATCATAATAGAGTAGAACACCAAGTTGTAGTTAGAAGAGCTCGAAGGTTTGGAGGAGAAACACCTACATGCATGCCTAAACCTTGAGTTTTATAAAGCTAAAATGATTCAAGCTCATAATAAGTTGGTCCATCCTAGAGTGTTTTAAGTAGGAGAGCTTATTTTAGTTCTAAGGAGATCGATTGTTGTCCATCATATGATGGGAGGCAAGTTTGAACCCACTTGAGAAGGCCCATTTTCCATAGAGAAGACTTACCAAGGATAATCATATTAGCTTATTAATCATAAGGGAGAGCACCCAATACTTCCAATCAGTAGGCTCTACTTAAAGAAATATTATAAATCATGTTTGAAAACAATTATCATCAATGAAAATTATATTTTGAATTCAATCTCTTCCATGTTGAAAGTATTCTTATTTATGTATCTACCACGATGTGTTTATGGTAGGAGTAAGAAACCCAAGAGACGTCCTATCTTTTATCAACACAACACGAACATAAACTATATACAAACATATAAAAAACACATATCATTTGTCTCAAGCTACTCTGAGTTAAGATAATGATAGACTCATTAAAGTTTTACTCTACTAGGTACATGCTACCCTAGTGTCACCCCGGGTCTACTATGCTTTCTTTTTTTACTTTGCCACTGAACACTGATGAGAGCCTTGTTTGTTTCATAGGCCTTATTACGGGGCTGGTAAGCTACATGATGTTAGCTTCATTTAAGAGGATGTAAGTATGCTACACCTTCTTCTTAGATTAACCTTTGTGCATTGACTAGGTTGAGTATATTTGAGGTTTTATGATAAGTTTCCTAGAGGCTCCTTCCCTCCTAACTACTTCAAGTCTGGGTCCAATCCTTCCTCGAGGCTCCCCTCTTAGTAAGTCGCTCTAGGTCAAATAATAGATGTTCTGTTGATGATAGACTATCCCGATGATCAGTTCCACTTGGAAAGTTGTAAGCTTACATGCTTTCTTTCCAGATTGATCAGTGCACACTGTTGGTTGGTTCTCACTAAGCTGACGGATACACCTTAGGATGGTTGGTTATCGCACCATAAGATATATCACTCATGGTAGATGTAAGTCTGCTATGCTTTCTCCTTGAGTTGGTCATCGTACACCTATAGGGTTTTTTTTCCAGGGCTTAGGATAACACCTCTAGCAGCACCTCCCCTATGGGCACTATCTTTAGATCACATCCTTCATGGTCCCATTTAGACACTACCCAGGCTACTATCAGATTGGACAGTTCCCCTTTCTAATAATCACCCCTGTGGTTAGAGAATCCATCCTATGGATGTGCAGATTCTCCCTTGGTCCAGTAAATTTGTGATCGGTCAAGGATGACATAGCCCCTTCTCAGTGTCATCCCTCACACACCAACAAGGTCCACACAAATATATAAACAAAATATTTATCCACTTATAGATTAGGAGGACACCCCTAGTGGTACCTTTTCCCAAGAAGGCATCCTATCTTTAGGGTAGTGTCAGTAAAACTACTTATAAGAATCACATGAGTACTCTTGAGTTGATATAAGTACCCAGTTGCATTCTCTCAATAGTCACCCATAAGTCAGGTTCTATTTGTTGTGCTACCAACAGGTCATCCCAGTGGTTGTTCCCTACTTTGGAAGATGTAAGTCTACTACGCCTTCTTCCTAGCACAGCCGTTGCACATCGAAAGGAAACCCCTTAGGTTGGCTAGCTCTACCCCATGACCAATAGACTATCTCTTTGGATTTGTAAATTTAAGATAGGACAAGTCTGATATAGTCCCTTCTCAGTTGGTCCACCGTACACTGACATGGTCCATAAATTAAATATATCAAATTTGATTGAGCTCACATCCCTAGTAGATATGCCCTCAATTTAAAATTAAACTAAACCATACAAACCATATCAAATCACATGAAATTAAGATAAAATTAATTTTAACTACTTTTGAGTTAACATAAGTCCTCAACAGCATTCACTCAGGAGTCGCCCTAGGTCAGGTTCTATTGTTGTGCATCCAATAGGTCACCCCAGTAGTTGTTCCTCATTTTGGAAGATGTAAGTCTATTGTGCCTTCTTCCTAGCACATCTATTGAACATCGAATGGCAACCCCTTAGGTTGGCTAGCTCTACCCCTCAGTTGGTAGACTATCCCTTTGGATTTGTAAACCTGAGGTAGGTTGATATAGCTTCTTAGTGGGTCCATCGACCCATAGGGTCCTTACATTAACTCAAATTAAACCCAATCTAATTTTTCCCAGTAGAGTTAAATCACCCCCTTCTCCTCAGTGGAGCCCCAAATCTTATATAAACAAATCAAATTCAAAACCAACCTCCCCAGTGGAGCCAAATAAAATCAACTCCCCCAGTAGATTTTAAATCAAAGAAATCCAACCAAACTCTTATTCTAAGTGGATATAGCCCCAAACAAATCTATGAAATCAAACTCAAATCCCAATCCCTAGCGGATTGCTCGAACCTACTTCCCTAGTGGAAGGTTCATATACACGATCCCCAGTGAACTCGAGCTCATATTTCTAGTAGAAGTGCCTCCACATCAATTTTAAAAAACATTAAAGTTGATTCAATCTTAATCCTCAATGGATTATAGATTCTTATCTCTCATGGATCTTTTTTCCATAAATCATATAATCAAAACAAATTCAAACCTTATCCCTAATAATTTTTCTTTCTTCTATGCCCTCAACATAGACCCTTCACATGTCATGTCCAATGCATGTGTGATCCACTAGTGGATCTCCCCCCTTGTTCTTGACATGGAATTCTCATCAAATCTTATTTCTTCTCTTATGCACACCTTTAATACTTCAACCAAAAGCCTAACAATGTATTCATTCAAATTACATCATCTTAACATTGTAATTAATATTTTATGATTTGTGATGGTGCACGATCAAACTAACTATACAATATGATGCTAAACATATTATAGTGTGAATTAACATGCTATATTATATTATAATATATGATGTTATATTATAATTTTTTATAATATAATATATTGTCAAACATTACACCTCATTAAAATCACTTAAAAGGAACAAATAATAAAATTTTCTCAAAATATGAATAATGTTCATTTTGGATGTAAAATGATTTTTTTCTTTCTATTAGAAATGGTACAAAATAGCATAATTTTGGTGTTTCTTCTTGGTGTGTGCAATGAATTTGGCCAAATTCTTCCATCCCAACCTTTAAATTAACATTTTTGTGAGTTTTGACCTAATGTATTATAACAAAACTAAAACATACTAAAATGTACAATAATATTTAGTAACACACCATATATATATGTGAAGTTATTATGTACATTATATTTTAATATGCTTTTATATAATATATTATCTTACATTACACCTTAAAATGAATCACTTTAAGCAAAAAATTTATAAAATTTGGTTGAAAAATGAACATTTATTTTGGATGCAAAATCCCATTCTTTTGATTAAATGACACACCATATCACACCCCCAATGATGTTCCCTAAAGCTTACCTTAAATTTGGCCAAATCCCATTATCTCAGCCTATAAATCAATATTTATATGAATTATACCAGTACAAACCTAACTACAACATACAATAACAAACTAAAATATGCTAAACAATAAGTAGTAATACAAAATAGTATGTTATAATGCATGATGGTACACTATGATATGACATCCTATATTATAATACAGTATAATATATTATGTTATATTATATTGCATATCACATCACAAGGGATTGCTTAAGATAATAAAATCATAAAATTAGTCTAAACAATAAAAACTATATATTTTGTCGATCATCACATATATTTTAAATTGAAATAATATATTTTGATGCCATGCTCTACCTATTATGAATTTGGCCAAATTCCACCATTTTAAAGTCTAAATCAACATTTTTATAAATAATGCTAGTGTAGCTCATGCATGAATTGTAAAACACTAAAAGAGTTTAAAATGAACAATATATTATGATATATGATGCTATACTATGCTACAACATATAATATTTATTTTAAACATAAAATCTTACTTTTAGACTACAAGTATAGCACACCTTTGGTACTACAACAATTCCCACTTCAAATTTAACAAATTTTATCATTTTATTTATTAAATCAATATTTTTTTATTTATATTAATATATGGGAACAATAACATAATATAGTAAAACATTTCAAAACATCTTATAACATCCAAAAACAAATCACTGCATGCTAAAATATATGGTGGTACATTATACTATAATATATAGTATTGTAATTTAATTTAGGGTTTGGGTTTAGGGTATTCAAATCTCTAATAGTTAAGGGAAAGTCTGTTGAAGACATTTTTGTTAGCTACCATAACTATGTTATGATTAGGTCATTATTAGATATATTCTTTATAACATCTTTATTCAAAGTTTAGAGTTTAGAGTCAGGGTGAGTTTAGGTTTAGGGTTTTAGGGTAGGGTAGGTAGGGACTGTGATAGGGCATGTGGAAGTTTGGCCTAGGGTTTATAGGGATTAGGTTTAGGTTTAGGTTTAGGTTTTAGAGAGGGTTTAGGAGGGTTTAGGGTTTAGGGTTTAGGTTTATGGTTTAGTTTAGGGTTTAGGGTTTAGGATTTAGGGCATAAGTTTTAAAAAAGCAAACAGTTAAGTTTATTTAGTAATATTTTCTATTTAGTCCATTTTTTATTTTGTTTAGTTGAGTTTATTTATTTTAATTTAATTTTTTTTAAGGTTTTGGTTTATTTTTTTAGTAGAGTTTTATTTTTTAATTTTTTAGGTTTAGGCTCTATTTTTTATTTTTATGTTTACATTTAGATTTTTATTTTATTTTATTTTTTAGGTTTATTTTTTATTTTAGGGTTTAATTTAGTTTAGGTTTATTTTTTAGTTTATTTTATTTTATTTTAGAGGTTTAGGGGTTTAGGTTTAGTTTATTTTAGTTTAAGTTTAATTTTATTTTATTTATTTAGATTTAGGTTTATTTTATTTTATTTTATGTTTTTAGGTTTAGATTTTATTTAATTTTATTTTATTTTATTTTAAGTTTATTTATTGGTTTTATTTTTTTAGTTTAGTTTAGATTTTTTATTTATTTTTATTTTTTATTATTTTTTATTTAATTTATTTTATTTTAGGTAAGTTTATATTTAGGTTAGGTTTTTATTATATGGGTTTAAGTATTTATTTTATTTAGGTTTATTTTAGGTTTATGTTTTAGGTTTTAGTGCAGGGATTAGGGATAGGGTAGTAGGGTTTGGTTTGAAGGTTTAGATTGGGTAGGTTTAGGGTTATATTTTTAGGTTTAGGTTTAGGTTTAGGGTTTAGGGTCAGGTTTAAGTTTTAGAGTTTAGTTTAGCTTTTAGGATTTTTTATGGTTTGGGTTTAGGGTTAGGTTTTAGGGTTTAAAGTTTAGTTTAGGGTTTTTTGGGTTTAGGTTTAGAGTTTAGGGCTATTTTAGGGTTTAAGTTTTTGGGTTTGTTTAGGGTTTAGGGTTTAGGGTTGTAGGGTTTAGGGTTTAAGGTTTAGGGTTTATGGTTTTAGGGTTTAAGGTTTAGAGTTTATTATTATTATTCTAGGGAACCCATATAGGGGAATTTTATTACCACAGAAGAAGGGTTACAAGGTCCTTAATAGGGGATAAACTCAGAAACTACTGCTCAAGGAGCTACAATTAGCCTAGAGAGTGAATTCCCTATCTAAATACATCTAAATTAAAAAAAGAAAAAGACGAAATACAAAATAGCAAAAGAAATAATGACAGCAAAAAGGAAAAGGCAAAAATCAGAAAACTACAGAAAGCTTATGAAGATGAGAGAAGCATATGCCACCTCCAGAATCAAAAACATGCAAGGAAAAAGTAACAGAACCTACAAATAGCCAGAAAAAGGAATTGGCACAGCTAGAAAAATAAAAGCTAAATTAACTAAAAAGGTCTAAAGAAAGAGAAAATTAAGAGAAGCGAAGAAGGAAAGCTCAGGCTCAATCACCACATGAATGGGGCAACCACAAACATGAGCATCTAGACTTCAAAGGAAGGGTTACATCATAATTACTGCTACCAGCCAAAAGTATGAGTGAAATCATCCTAGCCATCATTGCTTACATACCTAGGGAAAGGCAGCTGCTAATGGGTGGAAATCATATGGTCTTTAATACCTGCATACCAAGCAATAGAAAAGTAAAATATAGAAAAAATAGATCCACTATTCATCCAGTCAACTAATTGCCACCAATCCCATGAGGAAGTAGCATCAACAAAAAAACCCCAACATAAATGGAGAAGGAGCAGGCAAAAAATCCCCCACATAGTAAGACCACCATGGCAAGAAATCCAACACATCAGTGTTGAAAGCCAAACATTAGTAAAATCCCTAGGTGTAAACATCCACCTACCAAGCTATGGTAAAGCATTAACCATCAAAAGAAAAATTATACAAGGCCAATAGAGCCAAGAATACCCTCAGCCAGCAGTCCAACCCATACAACATAGGCATAGGCAAAAGAGCTAACCAAGCAACAAACAACAGTTCAACAAGAAAAATAATAAGCCAAATAGTACTACAATAGAAAGAATCAGCCCGCTCAACAAAATAACCCAATAAACCTTCCAGTTGATTGAGAAAATAATAAATGAAATAAACCAGATAATGAGATAAGTAGACCAGAAGAGAGTTAGTTCCATTATAGAAGGGAGCCACAATAGAATTCAAAAAGTGAACAGTCAAAGCATCCTTCGAATTAAGGGTAAATAGCCAAACAACTAAGCAACCAAAGCTAGAGAGGGGCATATTACTAGCAATAGCCAAACCAGAGGGAAGAGGAGACTAAACGAAGCCCCAACCAGGCAAAGAAACTGCAAAGAGCACAACAATAAGAGGGGGAAGAAAAATAGCAACCATAAATAGCAAATCTCTTAATCCATCCGTGAGGGATGAAAAAGAGAGCAGCATAACCCAGCAGGTCCAGTAAAACAACTGGCAATCCCATCTAAGAAAGCTAATAGTAGGTAAAGATAATACCCAATAAATGGAAGGAGAAAAAATAGCAATAGGTAAATAATAAATGAGGCTAAAGAACCAAACACCACCTGAACAGGAACACCAGAAAATTGCAGCAAAAAATTGAGAAAAGAAAAGATCAGACCAAGTAAAATAGAAAAAGTAAAAGGCAAACATAGGAAATAATTAAACCAAGCAGAAAAAAAAAATAATGCAAGTTAATTTCTAAGATAAGGTAAATCAGAGTTATCTAAATTAACCAAACCTCACAATTGTTTAGGAAGACTAAAATGATCAAACAGAGGGAGCTCATCTAATCTAACACCTAGATTAGTAAGATAATCAGCACAAGCATTTACAGCTTAAAATGAATATGATCCAGCTTGTTAGAAATGATAGGAATGTTAGTGAATTTATGCAAAAGAGAAATAAGAATATAATTAGTAAGTTTACTATCATTCCAATTATTATTAATCCAAAAGGAGCTCACTTTAACAACAATAGTTGAATGAGTAGATAATAAATCATCAATAGAACCACAACCAATCTAGTTGTCTTGTCAAAAGAAGAATGATCCTGAATTTATACCCTAAGAAATTAAGGATTCAACTTCCCATTTGATGGAGCAAAGTCTTTTCCAAACTGGTGAGTCACCCACTTTATAAGGATAAATAAGAGGATGCTTACCCTGAAGTATTTGACAGTCATGAAGTTAGCCCATAGACTATTTTTGCTCCTAAAATTCCACCAAAGTTTATGAGAGAATGTAGTAATAGCTTCACGAATAGACTTACAGCCAAGCCCACCTTTAGCTAGGGTGATACAACATTTATGCCAAGAAGTCCAATGCATCTTTTTGGTAGAACTGTCAGAACCCTAGAAAAATTTATTAAGGAGACATTCTATTCTATTTATGGTAGAATTGGTAGGGATGATGGTTTGAATAATATATAAAGGCATCGAATTAAGGGTACTCTTAAGCAAAGTAAGCCTGCCACCAAAGTAGAGAAAGTGAAATTCCCAAATCAAAATTTTATGGGCAATTTTTTTATTTAGGTCAAAAAAAGATGTGATCTTTTGACCTTGAGAGGAGCACCTAAATATTTAATAAGGAGTTGTTGGTGTTTAAAGTCAATGATTCTCAAGATTTGATTGATTTTTTTACTGCATATTTTAGAGGAAGTAATGAAGCAACTATTGCCTTCATTGATAGAAAGCCCACTTTCTTTACCAAAAATATTTAAGAAATTCTTAAGGCTTTTAATGTGATAAATGGAAGCATTACAAAAAATAATGTAATCATCAGCAAAACTAAGATGGAAGACTGGTATACCACCAAGAGTTCTAAAGTACATGCTAGGAATGTTGTTGAAAAGATCTTTAAGCTCTAGAAAGATATTCCACAACAATAATAAACAAGGAAGGGGACAAAGGATCATGTTTGTCTCAACCCATGAGAAGAAGGGAAGAAACCCAAGGCCTCACCATTAAGAATAATAGAAAACCAAGCATTGCTAATACAATTTTTTATTGGGTAAATGAAATTATCAAAAATGCCAAACAAATGAAGGATGTTTAAAAGGAAATCCTAGGAGATATTGTCAAATGATTTAGAAATATCTAATTTAAAGAGGATGTTACCACCTATAGTAGGAGCATCCAAATCATGAATTAGCTCTTGAGCAAGAAGAATGTTATCAGATATAGATCTACCTCTATTGAAGCCAGTTTGGTTGAGGGAGATAATTTTTTGAAGCATAAGACTATGTTAGAGCATTTTAGCAATCATTTTATGAAAGAAAGTGCAAAGACTATAGGTCTAAAATCACTCCATGATTCAGATTATAAATTTTAGGTATAAGGATAATGGAAGTGCTAAAAAAATATCTAGGAAGAGGATTAAAAGAAATCAACAAGATCGCTTAAGTCATGCTTAACAACAGGCCAATAATGCTTGAAAAATTGAGTAGTATAGCCCTCCGCACCAACAATAGAGTCAATGTTCATACTATTAATAATTTTTCTAATCTCATCCTCCGTAGCCAACCTGGTAAGCAAATGATTGTCATCACTGGTAATAGTAGAGAGGATCAAATGAGAGTTAGAAATAACATCTAAGGTGTGGCTCTTATTAAGCATATTTCTAAAATGATTAATAATAGATTATTTAATCCCATTAGTGTCAATGATCCAATCTCTAGTATCACTTTTAATTTTTTGGATGGAATTTAAAGCTCTCTTTTTATTGAATAAAGCATGAAAATACAATTTGTATTTTGCCCCATCAGTATATATTTACTAGCAGCCTTTTGTTGCCAATAAGTTTCTTCCATATTCCAATATTTAACCAGATTATCTTTGGCTTCATTCAAATCCTTCAGCTTAGAAGAATTAGTCAAAACAACATTTTCAAGATTACAAACCAAAAGCTCCATATTTTTTGATATTAGCAAAGAGATTTTTAAAATAATGCTTGTTCCACCAAATTAGGTTTTATTTAAGCATTTTAAGCTTAAACCATAATCTATTCATGCCCCTAACTGAGTTTCCAGGGTGTAAAGAGGCAACCCAATTAGTGGTAATAACTTTTATGTAATCGAGGTGCTAAATCCACATATTTTGAAATCAAAAAAAGGAAGAGGAAGATAATCTTTTAAAGTTATTTTTAACTGAAATTAAATGAAGAGTAGGATCTAATAAAGTTCTACTCAAATGATCAACAAAGGTAAGAGGCCATTGATTAATCCAATGTGAGTTAAAAAGGATTCTATCAAGGCATTGCTAAAGTTTAAAGTTGTGCCAAGTGTAATTAGATCTAGTAAAGCCAATGTCAATAAGGTTGTAATTGAGAATCATATTAGAAAATTCATCCATAGGATGAATATTGGGAGAGCAACCACCCCTTCTTTCAGAGGAAGAAAGGATAGTGTTGAAATCACCCCCAACCAACCAAGGTTTGTTAACAGTTAAAGTAAAACTTCTTAAATTATCCCAAAGAATATTCCTACCAGCTCTATTACAGGAAGCATAGACAAAAGAGCCCAAAATAGAAAAGTCATCAAAGGAGATCTAAACATTAACAACTTGCTGGAGATAATCTAAGATGGAAACATTTAAGAAATTATTTTAAATGCACCAACTTTTATTACTGGTATTAGAGAAGAAATTATTAAACCGATAGCAACATTGATCTTACAAAAGGAGAAGTTCTATAACAACAAGTAAAGATATATTATTAATATGTGAGGCTTCTAACATGATTATGGACAATGAGGGTTTCAATCCCTCGAACATTCCAAATAAGAGAATTAATCATAAGGAAAATATTGAATAAAATAAAGATCTGGTCGAGTTCTATGGAAACATTTTTTGCTTTGAGAGAATTCTTTTTGAAAATAGTTGGAATGTTCAATTTTTATCCAAAGTATCACCATCAGAAAGAGACTAATTAGAGGTATTAATAATAGGATCAAAATCTTCCAGACCATTTCTAATCATAACTTCCCCTTCTTCAATTTCAAGATTAAGCTAAAAAGTGGGATTAGAATGAATGTCATTCTTGAAATTAGGAGAAGGAGAGGTAGTACTCATTAAAGAACAAAACTAGGATCAAATTTTGAGTTTTATAGATTTTTAGCAATATTCAAATTTTCATTCAAATTATCATTAAAATTTTATGCTCAGAATTACAAGAGGCAAGAAAACCCAATAGATTCATTAGAGAGGAATCGATTTTTATCTTTTTAATTATCTGAAGGCAAGTTTTCATGTAGAGAATGATTGATTGACAAACCATCATATTCAACATTAGTAATATTTAATGATAGAGTGGTGGGAGTAGTTATGGAGCACATGGATTCCAAAGAGGGTAATATTGCCATTTGAGTTTAGTTCAATAGGTTTATTAGCTTTTGGTAGTAGAGGATCATTCAAAAAATTCTTTTTTAGTTGTGGGTGAAGCACAAAACACTCAGAGTTATCATGCCCATGAATTTTATAGTGTGAACAAAAAACTAGAAAGTTTTCAAATTCAACCTTTTGAAAATAACAAAACTTTTTTAAACCAATCCAGAATTCCTTAGGATGCTTTTTAGAAATATCAAGTTCAACCAGTATACAAGCAACAAAAGGATGGGATCTATTTTGATCAATTTGAAGTGGCCATCCAAAAGAGCTAGCAAATAAAAGATGAGTATAGTGTATCCTCATTAAAAATCCAACCACACAGAACAATTTGATTTATTTTATATCTAGGGAGACCACTTTAAAAGACATATTTGGCAATTGAATACAAAATAAGATCGACGAGAGAAAACCCTTGAATAATCTAAATTATTTGTAAGTTGAATCAAAACATGTATAAGATCGATTAAACCAATAGAGAAAGCACTCGAGAGTTTAAGGTTGTGAAAAACAGAGAAAATATTATCCAAATTTGGACATAATGTTTGCCAACCAAAGTAAATTAATAAGGCTTGAAGCTTGACATCAAGTTCAACACATGATTATGGGTGCACAAAATAAAGTCAAAATCTTTCACCATATAAAAGAGTTTTAGAGAGCATCCTTAAAGGATTTAATAACAGGCACAACAGGAGAGGTGATAGATTTTGAAATACCCATGAAATTTGATGTAGCAGATCCTAAAGGATGAGCAAGCTATGGCCAATGGAATAGCCATCTAGCTACACATCATTAGAGCAAAATCAAGCTCCAAAATTGATCAAGATTGGTGAAGAATCACAAAACCCCAAGAAGTCTTAGCACAATCAGAGCATTAGAGGATTAGGTTTAGGTTTATTTTTATTTTATTTTTAGGTTTATTTTATTTATTTATTTTAGGTTTAGGTTTAGGTTTTTTTATTTATTTATATTATTTAGTTTATTTTTAGCAATTTATGGTTTAAAGTTTAGGGTTTAGGGTTTAGAGTTTAGGGTTTAGGGTTTAGGGCTTTAAGGTTTAGGGTTTAGGGTTCAGGTTTAGGGTTGTAGGTTTAGGGTTTAGGGTTTAGAGTTTAGGGTTAGTTTTAGGGTTTAGGTTTTAGGTTTATTTATTTTATTTTTTAAAAAAAAAAGTAAAGATGGTTTATATTTATTTAGTTTATTTAGTTTATTAATTTATTTATTTATTTTATTTTAATTTTATTTTTATTTTATTTAGTTTAGTTTATTTATTTTGGTTTATTTATTTTAGTTTATTTTATTTTAGTTTATTTTGGTAAGTTTATTTTTTTTAATTGAGTTTATTTTAATTTTATTTTATGTTTAAATTTTTTTATTTTAAGTTTAATTTAAGTTTTATTTTATTTTTTTAGGTTTTATTTTATTTTTATTTTTTTTTTAGTTTAGGTTAAGTTTTATTTTAGTTTATTTTATTTTATTTAGTTTAGAGGTTTAATTTATTATGTTTAGTTTATTTTAGGTTTAGGTTTGATTTATTTATTTTAGTTTAGTTTATTTAGTTTAGGTTTAGGTTTATTTTATTTTATTTATTTATTTTTTATTTAGGTTAATTTAGTTTAGGTTTATGTATTTTAAATTTATTTTAGGTTTATTATTTTTAGGTTTATGCTTTTATTTAGTTTTATTATTTTATTATATTTTATTAATTTATTTTAGGTTTAGTTTTATTTTTCTTTTAGGTTTTATATTTTAGTTTAGTTTAGGTTTTTATTTATTTTATATTTATTTATTATTTTAATTTTTTTTTTTTAGGTTTAGGTTTAGTTTATGTTTAGGTTTAGGTTTTAGTTTATGTTTCATTTATTTATATATATTTATTTTGCTTTAGGTTTTTAATTTTATTTAGGTTTATTTAGTACTTAAGTTTCAGTTTTTTAGGTTAGTTTAGGGTTTAGGGTTTAGGGTTTGGGTTTGGGGTTTAGTTTAGGTTTAGGGTTATTTAGGGTCAGGATAGGTTTGGGTTTAGGTTTAGGGTTTAGTGTAGGGTTAGGTTTAGGTTTTTAGGGTTTAGGGTTTAGGGTTTAGGATTTAGGGTTGTAGGTTTAGGGTTTAGGATTTAGGGTTTAGAATTTAGTGTTTTATTTATTTATTTTTATTTATTTAAAATTAAGTAAACTTATAGGTTTAGGTTTATTTATTTATTTTATATTTGTTTTATTTTATTTTTATATGGTATTTTATTTTATTTAGTTTAGTTTTATTTATTATAGTTTATTTTAGGTTTAGGTTTATTTTTATTAATTATATTTTATTTTATTTTTAGGTTTAGGTTTAATTTTTATTTTAGGATTAGTTTAGGTTTTTATTTTATTTTTTAGGTTTAGGTTTTAGGTTTTATTTTAGGTTTATTTTAGGTATATTTTTTAGTTTAGGTTTAGGTTATTTTAGTTTATTTTATTTTATTTACTTTAGGGTTTAGGTTTAGTTTATTTTAGGTTTAGCTTTAGGTTTTATTTAGTTTAGTTTAGTTTAGTTTAGTTTATTTAGTTTATTTAAAGTTTAGTTTTTTTTAGTTTAGGTTTAGGTTTATTATTTATTTATTTTTTTTGGTTTATTTTTACCTTTAGTTTTATTTTATTTATTTTTTTATTCTTAGGTTTTATTTTATTTTTTTTAATTTAGTTTAACTTTTTTATTTTATTTTAGTTTATTTTATTTTTAATTTTTTTACATTTTAGTTTAGTTTTAATTTTATTTATATTTTGTTTAATTTTATTATTTATTTATTTTATTTTAGGTTTTATTTAGTTTATTTAGGTTTTTGTCTTGAGTTTAGGTTTAGGTTTAGGATTTTTTTTATTTTATTGGGTTAGTTTAAATTTTTTATTTATTTTATTTTTAGGTTTTATTTAGTTTAAGCTTTGGTTTTTAGGTTTTTAAGGTTTGGGAATTAGTGTTCAAGGTTTACGGTTTATGGTTTATGGTTTAGGGTTTTAGGGTTTAGGATTTAGGGTTTAGTATTGTAGGTTTAGGGTTTATTTTTGAGCTTAGGGTTTATGGTTAGTGTTTTTTTTTTTTTTATTTATTTTTTATTTTTTTAGTATATGGTATAGGGTTTAGGATTTAGATTATAGGTTTATGGTACAGGTTTTAGTTTAGGGTTTAAGGTTTTTTGTATTTTTTTTAATAGAGAACAAATTTAGATTCAACATTTCTTCTTTTTTATTTCATCACCCAAGTAACACACCAACTTTTCTAAGACACAAGCGATGACATAGGTAAAAAATGAGCACGCACAGAATAAATCAAAATCGTAAATAACTAGAACCGTCTCTACTATAAACACACACATCCATAAGCAGTAAATCGGATCGATAATTCTTCAGTTTCTCCAGTTCCTATCAGAACCACCTCGACCTCTCGAGTAGAGAGATCCACCATCATATCCCGATCTCTCCTCCACATCCACCCCGCAACCTTCATCGCCCTACCACCTCCATAACCATCACGCACCACCACCTCCATATCCACCAACACCTCTAGATCCCCCACCACAAATGTGATAACCGCGCCTGCCTCCGCTTTGCACTCTAGATCTAGATGAGCTTGGTTGATGGTGATCACTCTGTTTCGCCATTCTTAGGTTTAGGTTTAGGTTTATGTTGATTATAGATTTTGGTTTATTTTTTAATTTATTTAATTACTTTAGGTTTAGGTTGGGGTTTAGGGTTTAATGTTTAGAGTTAGGGTTTAGGTTTAGGGTTTTTAGTTTTTATTTAGGTTTGTGTTTAGTTTATTTTTTTATTTAACTTTAGGTTTAGGTTTAGGGTTTGGGGTTTAGGGTTTAGGGAGTTTTGGGTTTAGGGAAAGTTTAGGATTTAGGGTTTAGGGTTTATGGTTTAGGATTTTATAGGGTTATGGTTTATAAGCTAGGATGTTTAGAGGTTTAGTATAGGATTTGGATTTATGGTTTGGGAGGGTAGTTTAGTGTGCAGTGATTTAGGGTTTAGTTAGGGAGGGTTTAGGATTTAGGGTTTAGGTGTTTTAAAACCAAGCAAATAGCAGGTTTATGTTTATTTAGTTACTAGTTTATTTTATTTAGTTAGGATTTGGTGGGTTAGTTTAGCTTTGGGAGGGAGGTTAGAGTTTTGGGAGGTTTATGGTAGGGTTTAGGGTTTAGGTTTAGGGCCCAGGCCCAGCCTCGGGCCTCAGGGAGGGTGTGGTCCAGTGGGTGGTCAGTGGGTGGTAGAGATTTAGGGAGAAGAAGGTCAGGGAGGGTTAGGGCCCAGGGAGGTTTAGGGGAGTTTAGGTGGAGGGGTTTAGTTTGTGGAGGGAGGGTCAGGGTTTAGGGTCAGTGTTAGAGGGTTAGGGGGGTTTTAGTGGTAGGAGGGTATTTTTTAAAATCAAGCAAACCATGTTTAGGTTTTAGTTTATTTAGTTTATTTATTTTAGTTTATTTTCATTTAGGATTTTTATTTTATTTAGTTTATTTATTTTAGTTTAGGTTTTATTTTAGTTTATTTTTTAGGTTTAGGATTAGGTTTATTTTTAGTTGAGTTTATTTTATTTTTAGGTTTAGGTTTTATTTTTATTTTAGGTTTAGGTTTTATTTTATTTTTTTAGGTTTTAGGTTTGTTTTTAGGTTTTATTTCTTAGTTTAGGTTTAGGTTTATTTTAGTTTTATTTTATTTATTTTAGGTTTAGGTTTAGGTTTAGTTTATTTTTTTGTTTTGGTTTAGGTTTTAGTTATTTTAGTTTAGTTTATTTTAGTTTAGGTTTATGTTTATTTTATTTTATTTATTTTAGGTTTAGGTTTTTTTTTTTAGTTTAGGGTTTAGGTTATATTTTTTATTTATTTTTAGGTTTAGGTTTTTATTTAGTTTTTATTTTATTTAGGGTTTTGTGCCACCATCCTTCAAGATCTTTGATAGCAATGGGAACCACAATAACACATTGCACACTTTAGAGCATTGTAACCTGGCGACACACCTCTCTTACGCCTTTTCATTAAGTCTGTTGGTGTTGCATTGATGGTTAACCGCCCAATGGTTCGGTGAAGACTGTTGCTGAGTTAGAGCACCTCTTCATCAAGAGGTTTGTTGGAGCTCAGCAGAGGGTGACTATAGGCAACCTCATTGTAGAGAAATAGAAACTCAATGAGTCCCTTGTTGATTACATTCTCAGGTGGCACAACCTAAGCATGAAATACGAACCACTGCTATCTAAATAGCATGGCATTGAGATTCTTCTCAAGAATATCCATGGCCTGATTGTCTTCATTCTTAAGGGTTTTACCATCAAAACATTCGAGAAATTAATCAACAAGGCGGCTAGCCTACAAGAGGAAGCCAAATAATTACCCTTTCCGACCAATCATCTAAGCGAAAGCCGTAGAAGGTGTTTGAGAAGAAGCGAAGGATAGTTGTGTCAGTTGATAGAGAGAAGTAACTAGCCAGAGTTCATTGTGAGAGACTACGAGCTCAACAGCCTCATTTTTCACCACCTCGATCATTATACCGGTCACTGCAGTCGCCACAACGACCATTTCCATCACCTCAGCAACCTACTGAGTAGTAGTATTCATATTCATCGCCAGGTAGCTACTTTCCACTTACTCTTACCAATAGAATGTCTATAAGAATCTCTTATAGAAACTTGACTTTCAGTTATCAGAGCTAAGAGGATGGAGGAAGTGGGCAAGAGAGATGATCCTAACTATTGCCCCGACTACTGCATGTTAGGCCATGTCTTAGAAGATTATATCACTTTTAAAGACTAGCTTGAGCATATCTTCAAGTTGGGAGCCATAGTTATCCCTAAGGGTTATTTATTAGAGCAACCATCAAGTTTTGGCAGAGTAATCTTTTGGGATACTTACGATTCTCTTAAGACCAAAGAAGGTTAGGATATTTCCCTATCCCGATCCTCTAAGAAGATCATTTCTAAGATCAAAACTGAATACATGGCTCAAATTGGCCACATGGGAATCATGCTCCCACTCAATTTGAGCACATAGGGAGTTACCATTCCACTCCTCTAGCCAAACCGACCATGTGCAAGCCTCTACCAGCTCAAACAACCCACTGCCTAAGGTCAATTGGATCAAAACATTAATTGAAGCTTCAGTCGTCTGATTGCCTAAGGGGAGATATACTCCACCTAATTCACTTCAATTCCAATATAGCCTGATTTTATTGAGTGTTAGGAAGCCAGAGGAGTGAATCTTGAGTGATCCTAAGCTCTCTAGAGGAAGATTGAATTGGCCATTCTCAGTTTCCCTTAAGCAAAAATAGGGGAGCTCAAAGGATTTGCGAACTTTCTATATACACCAAACCAAATCAATTCACTTTACACACTCCACCAAAGGCTCAAGTTGAGCTTGCCCAAGCCCTTTGCCGAGCTTGAAAATTAGAGGAGGATTCACTTAAACCAAAACTGAGCTCACTAGGAGGAGGGGTTGGCCCATAGAGGTATCCACTCAACCTCAAGAGCTAAAACTTTCACCAAAGCTTCATCTCAACCAGACGAAGCTTCTCTAAGGGAAACAAGCACCGGTGATCACCTTCAGCGAGGTATGACATTTTTTGACCATTAAAATCAATGTGGTGTGGATCATTGTAAAAGAAATTTTGATCCCATAAAATTTTGACCATTAGATGTGCTTGCCATTAGGTTTAGATGGTGTGGGTTGAGTTTCAATCCAATCCGAGATCGATTGAGCTCGGATCTTCCCTTTGAAAGTGGACGGTCTCCATTGTTCCTCAGGGAAGAATAGGGATGATCTCTGGTCATCCATCCATTTTTTGGATGGACCTAAGATTAAATCACATTTTATGTCATATTTTATCCCTCTAAACCACGATTAAATCTTGATCCTTGATCGAATGGTGGAGGAAAAAGTACGTAGTGCCGCCACCACGTGATGCTACGATGTGACATTTAAGTGGTCACTCAGAGGATGATGCGTGTAAAGTGCAACTGAGTCAGCTGCATGCATGGCGTGTCATAGGATTAAGGGATTAATTAGGGTTTACTTAATTCTAATTAATCCTCTAAACTTCTAAAATTTATATCTCTCTAAAGAAAAATTAAAAAAATATGAGGTAAATTTCCATCGAAAGATAATTCAATCTAGAATATCTAAAATTGGTTTTAATGGATTTTAAATATTGTCTTTCTTTGATTTTGGGTTTTATTGGAAATATTAATTTACTAATTACTCCCAAATTAATCAACTGACTAATCTCAAACTTCTTGAGTGTATTTTGGGGGATGACTTCTACCTCCCCTAATTTTCTTAGGAATTATTGGTGGCTTAATTGGGGAAATTACTAATTCATTTCCTAAGTACCCCTTAATGTAATTAAGGATAACTAAGGGTTTGATTAGTGTTTTAATCCTTTGTTGAAGTTGATTAAGTTTTGTTTCAGTGAATAGGAGATTTATGAAATAATTTTGGGGCATTTCCCCTAAGCTATTTCTTAACCCCCACCCCTTTTCTTTCTTAATCCTTTCTTAATTAATGGCTAATTCACTAATTACCCTCTTAATTAATTTCATAAAATTCTAAAACTTTTGATAAATTAATTAATCTACTAGGGGTAGATGTTTAGGTGTTCAAGATCCTAAGTTCAATTAAGGAAATCAAAAGTTAACTCATATGTGTTAGGGGATTTTTAAAATTACTTAAGTTAAACCCCTTAGCTTAATTAATCATTAATCATGAGACAAATTACATTAGGCCTCTTTCTTGCTAGGTGCATTGCAAATTTAAATTGCTTGTGAGGTTTTATGTCATCTCATTGGCTCATAATTATTTGATTAACTATGCTAAGGTGGTGTAGGTAAGGATAATTAACATGTTTAATTCTTACATTAACCTAATCAAAATATAAATGAATCTAATCATCTAAAAATTGAACAAAACATCAAACACATGTGGGAATGGGTTAGGAACATCAAACTTAATTCACATTTTCAAAATTAAATCAAATTCAAAATCAATCAAAAATCACATTAAATAAACTTTGATTTACTTTAAGCTTTCTTATTTCATAAGATTGTCTTTAGGAGTTAATTAAAGTGAATGTGTTTGCATGCTTTCATTGCTTTAATTCTCCCCTAACATGCTAAATATGTGTTATATGGTTTCATGCATCCATACTTTCCAAAAATCAAATTTAAAATAAAATTGTTTCCTTTATGTAAAATTGCATTTGTTAGCTAAAGTAAGAATATGTGTGGCTATTATCACTATTAAATTAAAATTATTTTCAAAATATGTGAATCAATTATCAAAACTAAAAGTGTGTTACTTGTATCTTATTTATAAGTTTACATGTGAGTAGAATATAAGGATCTACTTAGTGTAGGTTTTCCTTATCTTCTCTTTTAGTATAGTTTTGAATAAGATTTGTCAAGGTGTATGGTTCATTTAAAAAGAACCTAACACTTGCCAATATCCATATCCTATTCATTCCTATACTATCACCTAAGAATGATACCTATGCTTGCACATATAAATTGTATAAACAAAAATAAATCAACCAACACCAACTTTTGCATTCTTTCTTTTCCATTTATTTCTTTTCTACACATGCTTGTATTTAAGGAAAGTGGTATATTAGTCTGGACAACCCCATGGTTGCGAGGTTTTAAGTAGCCCTAAGTAGGTCCTGTACCTTACACCTCTGGTTAACAATGATGTCGCATCACTTATGCCTTTCATACATTCATATGTGAAAATTGGATAAGAAATCCTTTGCTACTTAATGAAAATTATGCATCTTAAACATCCAAATTTTCTTAAATAAATTACCTAGCATGCATCATAAAGTGTGCTAAACACTCCCATTTATATGTATAGATATTTTTAGGAATTATTTATATCCATGTTATATATGTTGGGAGAGAAATAAAGTGATGTATGTTTTGTGAATTTAGTTCATTTTACTTAATCTTAAAATGTCTTTTCTTTTGAATAGTTTGCTTAGAGTTTATATAAATTTATGATTAATTAAAACACTTAATTAAAACATTAACTAAACAAAACCAAAATATGAATCCACTTTAGAAACTACTTAGGCTAGGGAAGGAGAGAAGTTCTCTCTCTTCCCTCTCTTTATAACTTAATTAATTGTAGGATTTACTTAAACCCAATCAAAAAATAAAAATAAAATTAGCCCAAAACAATCAAATCACTTAAATGAAATCCTCCTCTAAGTTGAACATGCTTTATAATTAGGAAATTCTAACTTAAAGCCATAGCTAAGTATGCCACAAAAACCTCCAAAGCACACACATTAGGCTAAGTCACCACTTCTAGCTTTAGGTTAGGGCGGTGCATGGTTTAATGATTTATTTTGTTTTATGATATATGTTTTAGTCTTGATGTTAAGATGTATGTGCATAGAATGAATGGTAGAAACTATTGTCTTTTGTAGGGGATTGTGCTTAAGGGGCGCTGTAATAAATAAAAATAAAAATTAATTTGTTGTGCAGGTGCTTATTCCCTTAAGCATAATCTAATAGGCCAGGTGAACTTAGTCACCCAGGCGTGGGGTGATAAGCCCAATATACATGCTTGGGATTTGGTGGTTTGTTTAGCTAACCTTTATTTTGAGGTGTTAGCTAGATTTACTTTTCCTTTTCATGTAATTTTTGCAATTAGGATTTTATAATGATTGTTATGGGGATTAAGATGAGCATTGGTCATAATATCTCATCTTATGCACCATGTGAAGCCTTTGGAGCTTCCACCTTCCAACCATCCAAACGGAGAAACGAAAGAAGAAAGAAGAAAAGAAGAATAAAGAAGAAAAGAAGAATGAAGAAATAAAGTTTGAAGACCCCCATAATAATGAGTTCCTTGCTTAATTATATGTGATTCATTTGTAATCCGGGTTGTATAAGGGTAGAGCTTGGCTACCCAATTTGTTTTGATTTATGGTACCACCAATGGCCTCTTATTCTTTACGATTGGCTTTATAGATTGATTGATGATTTATTTAGCTTGTGCATTAAGTGACATCCTTTTCCTAGTTTCTTCCTTGCTTTATATATGTCCGGATGTGGATTAGGCTCTTAGTGAAAATAAATCTTCTACCAAATTTAAAATTCAAAACTAAAGTAAAGAACTCATAACCTCACCTAAAAGCTTAGGCTAACATCAAGATAAAGTAATTACCAACCCATTAGCTAGGATGAGTACTTCTTATAACATCATGCACAAATGCATATTATTTTCAATCTTGATTGGAGGGCTTGCACCTTTTCCAGAGAAACTTGGCTTGACCTTTGAGAGCCATGGTAGAAACACACCTCCTCCCTTCTCATTAATTTTGGCCAATGATCTCATTTCTCATGCATTAGGAATATGAATCCTATTAGCTTGAGTTAAAATAATTGTCCAAGAATGAAACTATAATGAAATCTAAATTGCATTACATTTAGGTCATTTGATGCATACCCTTACATGCTCTAGCCTCTTTAGAGAGTGTGTTTAAGTACTTAGTCTCTTTTTTAATAAATAACTGCCTAGCTATCTTGCATAAAGCATATGACTTGCCTACATGAATTTAAAACTGTAGGAGGAGTTAGTTGGTGACCACTCCAGATAGTTGTAAGTCGAAATAGTTGGGTGGTTTGTCCTTTCTTCTAGAGGCAATCCAAATACCCACTTTTGCCTTAAATTTAAGTTGTGCTTTCGACCCTCGCCAAAGCTCCTTAGATTTAGGTTATGAGGTTACTTCTCCCCTTTGTAGGCTATAAACATAAATCCTCACCTCTTAGGCATTTCCATAATCTTGTGTTATGGAATCATAAGTCCTAAATTTTTTATGAAAATTTCAACTCAAACAAATTAAATCAAATTCAAAAATATAAAGCCCAATTATAGGATAGTCTAAGATGCTCGCTAGGTTTCCTAGCTTTGTGGGGATCTTCTACTTATCTTCCTTAGGCTTTAATTAAAACTCTGTCTCTTTGATCAATCCCATTTGATCTTCTGAAATAAGCTAATCATGATAGTCCTACCTATTAAAATCTTTAGAGACAATAATCATTTACCTTAATTGAGAGTATTCCTAAGGGATCTCATTCCTTAGGATGTAATTAATTATGGGAGCTTGCCCCTATAGGGAACTTAATGAACCCGATTTAAAATAAACCCTACTTTACTTTTTCATGTAAAGCAGGTGAAGAATCTCTAGTAAATATGCAGACCCATTGTCCGGAGTCCTTGTTGAGGTGATTAGGTCCATTGTAGGTGGTGACTTTCTATCTTTCAAGATAATACACCTCTACAATGTTGTACTCGATCACCCTCAATAAGAACATCTGCGGATCTACGTGGTGTCCTAAATAAAGGGTTTGCATTTATCCTCCCCCAAAAGGATAGATGAAGGCGGGAATTCACCACAAATTTTTTTGGCGACTCTGTTGGGGATGGTTCCTCTCTCCATCTTTAGTAAATGATCATTGTCTTCAAGTATCGATAGTGAGTTTGTACTTTAGTATGAATCTGAGACTATCTTTCTTTCTGTTGGTACTTAACTTATTTCATTCTTAAGTTAAGCTAACCAACATCTTTAGGTTTTAGGACCTCACCCCATGTTGGTCTTAAAACCCCCGTTGGGTTCTCCAATGGGTAAAAATAAAAAGATCTAAATAAAAACAAAACACTTAAATACTTCATCCTTATCATTTTTATGATAAAGAAAGGTTCATTCTAAAATAATAAAGACAAAAAAAAAAATTTTCATAAAAATCTTGCTTTTCAAAAGCGCGCTTTCAAAAAATGCACATAATAAAATATTTTCCACAAAATTTTCTTAAATCACCCTCATTTAACAATTCTCATAATTATTATATGTAGGAATCTTCAAAAAAAAAAGAACAATCTTTTCCAAAAGTGCAAATGAACATCATCCTTCGATTCATTTCGATGAAAATTTTATTTTCAAAAATAAAATGAACGAGATCTTTCCGAAAGTCAAAAATCAAAATCAAAAATAAAATTTTCAAAAAATGCACATATGAACCTTTCCATGTACTCACACCTATTGAATTGAGTTTCATTTTCAAATAAACTAAATTTTTTAAAAGCATATATGAACATCTTCATTCAATATGCCCAAATTTATTGAATGAAGATTTCATTCCCAAATAAAAGAAAATATCATTTGAAATTCCACTTAAACATATGCCATATATGATTAAGTTGAATTCTTTCAAAAGCAATAATCACACACAAAATAAAATTTCCATGTTTGCAAAAATAAGATTGATCTCCATTCCTACATACCCAAATTTGTTGAATGAAAGTCTTCTTTTCAAAAAAAAAAAATCAAAACTTAACAATCATATTTTCAAAATTCAAACATATTTGGAACTTCATTTAGCATACTCAAATTTGCTAAGTGAAGTCTCCAAATTCAAAATAAAAAATTTTTAAACATATTTGAAACTTCATTTAGCATACTCAAATTTGCTAATTAAAGTCTCCAATTTAAAAATAAAAAATTTTCAAACACATTGGGAACTTCATTTAGCATACTCAAATTTGCTAAGTGAAGTCTCCAAATTCAAAATCAAAAATTTTCAAACACATTTGGAACTTCATTTAGCATACTCAAATTTGCTAAGTGAAGTCTTCAAATTCAAAATAAAAAATTTTCAAACACATTTGGAACTTCATTTAGCATACTCAAATTTACTAATGAAGTCTCCAAATAAAAATAAAAAATATTCAAACACATTTGGAACTTCATTTAGCATAAATCTACTAAGTGAAGTCTCCAAATTCAAAACCAAAAATTTTCAAACACATTTGAAACTTGATTTAGCATACTCTAAGTCAAGTCTCCAAATTCAAAATCAAAATTTTCAAACATATTTGGAACTTTGTTTAGCATACTCAAATTTGCTAAGTGAAGTCTCCAAATTCAAAACCAAAATTTTCAAACACCTTTGAAACTTTATTCTTTAGCATACCAAATTTGAAAGAGAAGTTTCCAATTTTCAAAATAAGGCCAAAACACAAAAATTTTGGACACATCTTTGGAATTTCGTTTAGCATACTCAAATTTGCTAAGTGAAATTTTAATTTCACAAAAATTAAGTGGAACTTCATCTTTAGTATACCATATTTGCTATGGTAAAGTCTCCACTTTCAATGAAAAACAAATCAAAACCAAATGAAAATACATTAGGATTCCCTTAGCATACTTAAATTTGCTAAGGATCCTACTTTTGCAAAAATAAAAATATCCAAAAATAAATGAAACACTTTAGGATCTTCTTAGCCTCAAATTTAAGAATCCTATTTTAAAATCTTTCAAAAAAAAAACACTTGGGTTCTTCACTTAGCATACCTAAATTTGCTAAGTGGGAATTCAATTTTCAAAATCAACAACAATTCACAAAGGAAACATTTATTTTCAAACACTTCGCTAGCATACCCAATTTGCTATGTAATATTCCAAATAAAAAACCAATTGACCCTTACTTTAACATACCCAAATTTGTTAAAGGAAAGGGTCCTCAAATCGAAATCTAAATTCAAATAAACATGAACCTATGGAAGCATCCTTCTAAAAATATTTGAATCCATCTTTCAACATACCCAAATTTGTTGGAGTTGTATTCATATTCAAAATTACTTTTCAATCAAAATTTTAAATCTTCTTTAATCCATTTGAACTCCACTTAACACTTCCAAGATGTTGGATGTTTAAATTTTGAATTCAAATTCAAAATCAAAACAAAATAGAAATATGATCCAAGTTTCTATATTGCAAATTCTGATCACCATACCACAAACAGTCTTTTAATTTTTGCAGTTGATTTGAAATGGAAGGCTCATAGAAGTTTATGTTCACTTTCCCTTATGGCATGAACTTGGCCTTGGACCAGGCCAATTTCCCCTGATTGGATCATACCCACCTTATCTATTTTGGCAGGGGATTTGAGGGAGTGAAGATCACATGTGAGGGCACTCCCCTCATAATTATCAATAAGACTGAGGTGGCCGGGCAAAAGCTAGTCATCCATCACCTTTGATGATCACCCTCATTAAAGAGGAAAGCAATGGCAGTCCCACCAGCTTCAGTAGTGACAGTGCCTGCTCCATGGTTTCGTGTTGCCTAGTGAGGGCTAACAACCACTCTTTGGCACTTTCTAAGGGTAAGGCTCTTCTGATTCTAGAGATTGCCTCCCTAGCCTTTGAGGTTGGGTCTAATTCTCACTCTATTCATCCTACCAGGACACAAAGGAGAAATAAAAATTGCATGATCAAGTGGTATCATACTAGGATTACCAGGGAGATAGAGGTTGCTACCTCATGAGGGAGGTACCTACTTTGATCACCCGAGAACCAACCAGTTTCATCCTCTCTCTGGGTCAGATAGAGAGGATGCTAGGAGGATTCATACTTCACCTCCACTAGTGGTTTAGCATCAGCCCTCAATTACTCAGAGCAGAAGGTCGTATGCCGGCCTCCGATCAGTCTTGCACTAGGTTGGCGGAGCTTACAGACGTTTAGAGTTCGGAGTTCAATTTGATTTGAGATCCATCATCCCCTGCAATGTTGGGAAACATATTCAACAGAGAGGGCCAGAGGTCCATACACCTATTCACATCACTAGTAGAGGCAAGGTTCCCACCACCGCTTTCTACACTCGATTTTAGCTCTACGGCTACCACCACCATACGATAACATCCTACTTACTGGGACCATTCATCGGAGGATAGTTCTATCGGTGGTGTCTCCACCACACGCTCTACCCCCATTTGCCATCATCTTCCACATCACGATCTCCGTTCCACGAAGGCCATGAAGGCCATATCGGGAGAAGTGTATCTTGGTGATACGGCCAGAGGGATCCTACTTCACACACCTATTATGGTGAGGTGAGCTCTTCGACCTTCTACCCAGGTTATGAGAGGGAGTGGACCAAAACCATAGTGGTCATCCCTTCACCAACTCCACTAGTTCAGCAGGACATGGAGATGGTAGTAGTTATTGCTAGGTAGGATGATAGCCTCTACTGAGATAGAGGAACCTCCTAGGAATGTCACCCCTTATAAGTGAGAATCGAGTGTGTCTTCTAGTGAGTACAGTCCTCATTGGATTGACTCTCCAATATTAGCAGGTCCAGTGCCTCTCGCATGTATGCTGATTACACCTGGAAATCATTTGTTCTCGTTGACATCATTTCTCGAGGAGATAGTAGCACATTATCTTGTAGAGAAGAAGGAGATTATGATTGGTTAGATGAGAGATTAGCTTCATCCCAATGAAGATGATTTATTGGGAGACTCACTTGGTCATTATGAGAGGATCTCTCCTCGGGAACAAGAGCCATGGAAGGTGATGAGGTTGATTAGGAAGACACAACTCAATCAGCCCAACACCCTCGATATCAAAGTGAAAGATAAGTAGATGGATAGATGATGAGGTAGCATTGAGGACTTGTTAGTAGCAAAGTACTTTTTAAAATAAGCCCGACTTCATCCTACTACAATTGACATTAGTTAGCCGAGTGTGCATTGGACCCACAAGACATTACCTCCCATTGAGCAAGGTAGCACTAGGATGTATAGGAAGGTAGTGGAAAGTACCACCATACAAGAGAAAGACATCAGATCCATGGTTGAGCAGCAAGTGAAGGAAGCATTGACTCAAGCGGGAGGATCATCGCCAAAGTGTAGACCCTACCCGAGGAATTCAATCTAGATCCCAAGGGTTTGTGCCACCTTCCTTCAAAAGCTTTGATGGTAGTAGAAACCCAAGGTAGCATGTAGCACACTTCAGGGCCAATTATTATAATGCCGGTGGCAGCAACGCTTTGCTATTTCGCCTCTTCATTAGTAGCCTAATAGGGATTACTTTTGATTGGTATGCTGAACTGCCCAATGGTTCAGTAAAGATATTTTTGTTGAGTTGGAGGAACACTTTATTAAGAGGTTTGTTGGAGCTCAAAGAAGGGTTACTATTGGTGATCTCGCACAACAACACCTAGGTCCCTTATTGATTATTCTCCAATGGCATAACTTGAGTATGAAATGCGCCGTTGTCTAAAGAAGCCATTGAGATTCTTCTAAAGAATATCCATGGCCGCCTTCATGCTTAAGGGCTTCACTATCAAAACATTTGAGAAGTTAATCAACAAGGTGGCTAGTCTACAAGGAGAGGCCAAACAGTTGCCTTTTCAAGACTATTTCCCAAGAAAATCCATAGAAGGTCTATGAAGAAGAAGAGCAGGTGACAATGGTAGATAAGGGAAAGCAAACCAAGTCGAGAGACCAGCTCCACCTCGCTTCCACCTCATTTTCCACCTCTGAGGCAGCCCTACCGGACTCCACAGCAGCCTCCTGGCTAGCACCGCCACCTCCTCAGCAATATCACCGAGCATGGCACACACACCGTTTGGTAACTATGGTCCACCTACTCCTTTAGATAAGCTTAACAAACCTTATTCATTTAGGGAGGTTATTAGAAAGATCTTTAAGAATCTTAAAGAGGCTGATTTTAGCTACCCAGCCTAGAGACTAAAAAAATAGACAAAAGTCATGATCCTAACTTTTACTCCTACCACCGTATGCTAGGCCATTTTTGGAGGATTGCTTCACATTTAAGGACTGGCTTGAACATAGCTTCAAGACTGGTGGTGTAGTTATCCCGAAGGAATACCTTATGAAATAACCATCCAGTTCCATTAGGGTAATCTTTAGGGATACATGTGATCCTTCCAAAATTAAAGAAGGTTGGGATATTTTTATATCCAAAATCTCTAAGAAGATCATCCAGAATATCAAGAACCTTTTCTTGCAGGTTCCTGAGTCAGCTCAAACCTCTAACATGAATGAAGGTTTGAAAGTTTCCAGTACCAACTCAAGGAAAGGGTGAGCTTAGCGTGCATCTTGTGTCACCGATAGCCTCAGAAGGCAACCACCCAGAGTCCAGCCTCCAGCCTACAGTTGTAGCTTCCATAGTAGATGTCCTCTACTTCAGCTAGTTCTTCTTCTTCTACTTGTAGAACTCTTGTATCGGTAGATAAGAGCATCAAATCCTTCCCCACTCACTTTACTTGATTTACTCTTGTACCTCCAAACAAATTCAAGAAATTGAGGAATAAAGCTAGTTTAAATTACATCTGTGTCACTTCTGATGGGTTGTCTACTTCTATTCTTAATGATAACTCTTCAAGTCAAAATAACTATAACAACTTTGATCTTCTTCTTTTTGATTCAAAGTTGGACTTTCCTACTCCAAATACCATGGGTTCACCTATTGAGATAGACTTGGAATCATCTAATTTTGAGAGTCCCATAGGAGAAGTTGTAGGTGAGCCTAATATGCAGGTAGAACCTTCCATTACCCTACCACAAGAGATCACTGAAGTCAACCTCCATAATGGAAGGTTCTACCTCCTAGGCAGCACCCCATAGAAAGTCATTGGTTCAAGTTCGAAGTCCTCCATAGGATGCTCCACCCTTGGATATGCTTGTGGAGGATCAGCCCAAGGTGGACTATAATGTCCTTTCTCATATAAGAAAGATGTTGTTGACCTCATTTTTAGAATGAGCTTTCAACCTCTCCATCTTAGGCATAGAACTTCTCTTAGACTTTCAGAGTTCCTTAGTCTTAAGACACACCAGGTGATTAGATGGATACTCAACCCAGCAGAGACTTAGAAGAGTTAGCCATAAGAATAGGTCATTCCTTGGGGTGTTAGGAAAATTTACCCTTAGCTTGAGCCATTTCTCACCTTCCTTCCTTCAAGTCAAACTCCAAATCAATCTTACTTGATTTTCTCCCAAGTCAAATCAACTCCATGTGATTGAAATCCATGATAGAAACTCATGAATGAAATTCCTAAGTCCAGATCTTTCTTAAGTCCTCAATCTCCTCTTAAGGACTTAGCCTAAATCATGATCTAAAATAAATCAAATCCTTGAGATTTTCTCATAATTCATTTATATTCTCATTTATATTCACAAATATAAATGAAATATAAATTCAAACCAACCAAAATAAGATCAAAATTCAAAATCAATTCATAATTTTTCCTAAGTCCTTTAAATTCTTTTAATGGACTTAGCCAAAATCAAGATCAAATCAATTCAAAGTCATGGGATTTTTCATAACTCATTTATATTCTCATTTATATTCACATGTATAATGAAATATAAATACAAATCAATCAAATCAAATCCTCAAATCAAATTCCAAATCTAAAATCCTTCTTAAGTCCTTAATTTCTCTCTTAAGGACTTATAAATCATCATCAACTCAATTCAAATTCATGGGATTTTCTCATAAATCATTTATATTCTCATTTATATTCACATATATAAATGAAATATAAATATAAATCAATCAAATCAAATTTAAAAATTCAAATACCTACCCCAAATTTCCTAAGTCCTTTAAATTCCCATTTAATGGACTTAGCCTAAATCATGATCAAATCATTTCAAATCCTTGAAATTTTCTCATGATTCAATTATATTCTCATTTATATTCACATATATAAATGAAATATAAATTCAAACAATCAAAACCAATTCCAAAATTCAAACTCAAATTCACTCAAAACCCAAGCTTTTCAAGTCAAAATCGAACTTAGCCAAATCAACTTCAAATTAAGCCAAACTCTTGATTTTCCTTCATGATTCAAACAACCCTACAATCATGAATCTAAATATAAATACAAACCTCAATCAGTAAATCAAAATCCAATTCAAAAATCAAACCCCAAATCCATTCATATTCTTCCTTTGAATATGAAATTGTCAAATGGATCAAAACACATTTGACTTCAAACCACTTGCAAATGGACTTATATTTCAATCGTAAGTCCATACACAAGTTCAATCAAACTCAAATCAAGCTTTGACCAAGCTATTTGACCCACTTAGGCTCACTTGACCCAAAGCACCTAATGTACCCTTATGAACCAAATTTCAATACTAACCAATTTGGATTGAATCAAACTGACCTATGCCTCTCATCATGATCAACAATCATCTTGGGATGATCAATCAATCAAATTGGGTCAAACCAAGTCAAACCTAAGTTAATCACAAATTATGTTTGAACTTGACCAAGTCAACATGTGAGCTAACCAGCCCAATTGGCCACTTGACCCATGTTAATCCAACTTGACCTAAAAGTCAAAATGTCAAAACTTGATCTAAGCCAAATTGAAAACCATTGATCTAAGTTCAATCATGAACTATGTTTGAACTTGACCAAGTCAACATTTGAGTCTAACCTAGCCCAATTGGCCACTTGACCCAAGTTGACCCAACTTGACCTAAAAAAGTCAAAATGTGTCAAAACTTGATCTAAGCCAAATTGATTAAAACCAATGGGTCAAGTTCATTCCAAATCACTTGTTGAACTTGACCAAAGACTCAATTGGCCAACTAGACCCACTGCCTAGACTTGAACCCAACTTGACCTAAAGGGGTCAAGTTGAGCCAAATTCAAACCTAACCAAAATTGATTGGAAACAAAGATACAAATCCACTCCATTTAACTAACCAAACCCAAACCTACCTTGAACTAGTTCAAATAGGTCAAATGGGCCAAATTTGTTAACTTTACCCATTTAACCTAAATGAAGTCATATGAGCCAAATTAAAACTAAACCAAATTGAATCAAACAAAAGCCACCAAAACATTTCAAATGTTCATATGAACTTGACCCAACCATTGGTTTGACCCAATTTGACCAATTGGTCAACTTGACCCAAGTTGACCCATTTTGACCTAAATGGGTCAACATGAGCCAAACCATATCAAATGAACTCCAAATCTCATGAAACTTGGCCAAACCCATTTTCTCAACATACCCAAACATATTCAAATTCAAAATAGCCAAATGACCATTCTACCCTAGGCCATAGAACAAATTTTGGTCAAATCCATGGGAATTTGGTCAAGCCCTTTTCATATCAACTTGATACCTTCTTAATAGGTCAAGTGGACCCTGTGGAGAGTGGTGCTCCCAACCCAATGGGCTTGGGTCAGCCAAAATGGAACCAAGACAAACAAGACCCCCTAGCTCAAATTGGCTAATTTAGAAACCTCCCTCCACTTGATTTGAACCACATGGAAGGTTACCAATCAACTCAAGAGCTCAAACTGACTATGTGCCAACTTCAAACAACCCAAACAACCCATTCCATATGGTCAATTGGATCAAAATGGCAACCCAAGGTTCGGTCATCTGATTGCCATAGGGGGAGATATACTCCCCTTAATTCCATCTGAATTGAAGGCCCTCTTTGTTAATTGAGCACTAGTTAGTGTTAGGAGCCATTAGAGAGCAATCCTATGCTTTCTAAGAGAGATTTGAAAGGAGCATTTTTTTATTTTCTTCCTTGGAAAATTGGGGAGCCCAATTAAATCCTTAACTTCCTCTTCACTCAAATCCAGTTCAATTGCCTTTGCACACTCCCTCAGGGGATCAAGTTGAGTGCACCCAAGAATTCACACAAGTTCCCAAAGCAAGGAGGAGTTGAATTTGATCAAAGCCACAAGCAAGAAGAAGAGGTGTTGATCCATAGAGAGATCTACTCAAGCCCAAGGCTTGATACTTTCAACAGGATTTTGTCTCCACTAGACGAAGATACCACATCAATCTCGAGCACTAGTGATCACCTCTAGTGAGGTATGGAATTTTCTGACCACTAGGCTTAAGAGGTGTTGGTCCTTTGTGAAAGAAATTGTCATGGCATGAGAAATCCACCGGATAGCTTATCATTAGCAAGATGGTGTGGGTAAAGTTTTATTCCAATCTGAAGCTTAATCGAAGCTCGATCTTCCTTAGATCATGGAAGATCTCCATTGATTTTAGGGAAGAACTGTAATTCACCATCCATCCATGCATTTTGGATGAAAGGTGAGATTAAATGCACATTTTATAAATCATTTATCTCTTTAAAACCAATGGATGATCTAGTCGATCCTTGATGAATGGCGGATCAAAGTCCCGCCACCATGTCGCTGCCCATGCATTTAAGTGGATGGTTTAGCGACGATGTAAAGCTCACTCCGCACATGTCGTGATGCAGTTAAGGGGATTAGTTAGGGATTTAATTAAATTTAAATAATAACCCTAAGCTTCAAAATTCATATCTCCTTAATAAAAAATAAAAATATGAGATAAATTTCAATGGAAAGATAATTGATCTAGAATATTCTAAAATGATTTTAATGGATTTTCAATTATAATTTTCTAATTTTGGGTTTTAATGGAAATCTTATTATGCTAATTATCCCTTAATTAATCCTGATTAATCCCAAACTTCTTGGGTATTTTTTGGGGGATAACCTCTACCTCCCTAAATTTCTTGGGATTTATTGAAGGCTTAATTGGGGGAATTGCAAATGTATTTTCTAATTACTCCCTTAATGTAATTAAGAATAATTAAGGGTTGGATTAGTATTTTAATCCCTCATTGGAGTTGATTAAGGTTAGATAATTTTGGGGCATTCCCCCTAAGCTATTCCCTAAACCCCCTTTTCTTTCCTTAATCCTCTCTTAATTAAGGGTTAATTCATTAATTAATCTCTTAATTAATTTCTAAAAATTCCAAAAACTTCCAGAACTTAATAAATCTACTATTAGTAGATGCTTAGGTGTTCAAGAGCCTAAGTTCAATTAAGGAAATCAAAACCCAACTCATATGTGTGAGGGGTGTTTGAAATTACTTAAGTTAAGCCCCTTAGCTTAATTAACCATTAATTATGAGCCAAATTGCCTTAGGCCCTTTTCTTACTAGGCGCATTGCATGTTTAAATTCCTTGTGAGGTTTTATGTCATTTCATTGGCTCATAATTACTTGGTTAACTATGTTAAGGTGGTGTAGGTAAGGGTTAATTAACTTGCTTAATTCATACCTTAACCTAATTAAAATATAAAATTGAATCTAATCACCTAAAAATTAAACAAAAATATCAAACACATATGGGAATGGGTTAGGAACAGCAAACTCAACTCACATTTTCAAAATTAAATCAAATTCAAAATCAAACAAAAATCACATTGAATAAATTATGATTTATTTTAAGCTTTCTTATTTCATAAGATTGCCTTTAGGATTTAATTAAAGTGAATGTGTTTACATGCTTTCATTTCTTTAGTTCTTTCCCCAACATGCTAAATATGTATGTCATGTGGCTTCATGCATCCATACTTTTCAAATTCAAATTTAAAATGAAAATGTTTACTTTATGTCAAATTTGGATGTGTTGCTAAAGTAATAATGAGTGGCTATTATCACTATTAAATTCAAATTCATTTTCAAAATATATGAATCAAATGCCTAAAACTAAAAGTGTGTTACTTATATTTTAATTATAAGATTGCATGTGAGTAAGATATAAGGATGTGCTTAGTGGTTTCCTTCAATTCTTTTTAGTATAGTTTTGAATAGATTTTGGTAAGATGTGTGGTTTAGTTGAAAAGAACCTAACACTTGCCTAATTCCATATCCTATTCATTCCTACTATCATTTAAGAAGGATACCTATGCACACATAAATTATATAAACAAAAACAAATCAACTAATACAATTTTTTTTGAATTCCTTCTTTTCCATTCATTTCTTTGTACACATGTTTGTATTTAAGGAAAGTGATATATTAGTATGGACATCCTTGAGGTTGCAAGACTTTAAGTAGGCCTAAGTTGGTCTTGTACCTTACACCTCTGGTTAACAATGGTACTATACTCACTTATGTCTTTCTTACTTTCATGTGTGCATGCGAAAAATTGGATAAGAAACCCTTTTCTACTTAATGAAAATCATGCAGCTTAAACTTCTAAATTTCCTCAAATGAATTACTTAGCATGCATCATAAAGTCTATTAAATATTGTCATTTTGTGTATAGATATGCTTAGGACTCATTCATATGTATATTATACATGTTGGAAAGAAATGAAGTGATGTATTTTTATGAATTTGGTTCATTTTATTTAATCTTAAAATTCCTTTCTTTTTGAATGGGTTTGATTAGAGTTCATCTAAACTTAGGATTAATCAAAACAATCACTAAACAACACTAAAACATGAATCCACTTTAGAAATTACTTAGGTTTGGGAAGGAAAGAGAAGTTCTCTTCTCTTTCCCTCTCTTCATAACTTAGTAATTAATTGTAGGATTCACTTGAATCTAATCAAAACATGAAATAAAATCAGCACAAAAATAACTAAATCACTTAAATGAAACCCTCCTCTAAGTTGAACTTACTTCACACTTAGAAAATTCTAACTTAAAGCCATAGCTAAGCATACCACACAAACCTCCAAAGCACACACATTAAGCTAAGTCACCACTTCTAGCTTTAGGTTAGGGCGGTGCATGATTTGATGCTTTCTTTTGTTTTGTGATATATGTTTTAGACTAGATGTTAGGATGTATTCACTTAGAATGAATGGTAGTGTGGTCTTAGTCTAACCATTATTTTCTGCAAGGGATTGTGCTTAAGGGGTGTTGTAATAAATAAATATAAATGTTTTTGATTGCAGGTGCTTATACCTCTAAGAATAATCCAATAGGCCAGGTGGACTTAGTTACCCATGTGGGGTGATAAGTCCAATATACATGCTTGGGATTTGGTTGTTTTTGTTTAACCTTTATTTTTGCAAGTGTTAGTTAGATTTCCTTTTCCTTTTCATGTAAATTTGTGCAATTAGGATTTTGGAATGATTGTTATGGAGGGTAGGATGAGGATTGGTCATAAGATCCTATCTTATGCATCATGTGAAGTCTTGGAGCATCTACCTTCCAGCCATCCGAAAGAAAGAAAAAAAGAAGAAAGAAGAAAAGAAGAAGAAAGAAGAAAAGAAGAATGAAGAAGTGAAGCTTGAAGGCCCCATAATAATGAATTCCTTGCTTAAGTATAATTTAATTCATTTGTAATCCAGGTTGTATAAGGGTAGAGCTCGACTACCCAATTTGATTTCGGGTTTGTGCGGTGGTACCCGATGACACTCGGCCTCTTATTCTTTTTGCGATTAGCTTTATAAATTGATTGATGATTTATTTAGCTTGTGCATTAAGTGGCATCTATTTCCTAGTTTCATCCTTGCCTTATGTATGGCTTGGATGTGGATTAGGCTCTTAGGGAAAGATAAATCTTTTACCAAATCTGACAACTCAAAACTAAAAATGAAGAACTCATAACCTCATCTAAAGCTTAGGCTTAAAATCAAGATAAAAGAATTAGCAACCCCTTAACTGGATGAATATTTCTTTTACAACATCATGCACAAATGCATCTTGCTTCACTCTTGATTGAGGGTTCCACCTTGCCGTGAGAAACTTGGCTTTGACCTTTAAGAGCCATGGTGGAAACACACCTCCCCCTTCTCTTATTTTGGCCAATAACTTTATTTCATGCATTGCATAAGGAATCCTATTAAATTCG